>CM061532.1:245974232-246009613 GCA_030545055.2 Neoaliturus tenellus | reverse complement strand
AATTTTTATAGTATTTATCTAATTTTATTTTTAAAATTTAAAAAGACGTGTATTTATGCATCCATATAATCAAAAGGTTTAACATAGCATATTATCAAGATTACGTATTTTAATTGTTTTCAAATTTGTTTCTGTATTATTCTTCCATATATAGACCCATTCGAATAAAAAAATAATTTGTTGTATAGGCCTACATTTAGTTAATTACGTTTATATAACTTTACAAAAACGTATATAAAATTTATTTTAATTTATAAAATGTTTTTTAATTATACTTTCTGTAAACTGGAGTCCAACGTAATAGTCAATGATAGGAATAATTATACTTTTCGTGTTCCGTATAAATCTACACTTATTTAATACGCTAATGCTTTTTTATAGAACTCCTCCGACAATTCTCAAACGATTTTCAAGTTTTTGGTATAATTGGATAGGGATTAATCTGTAGTTGTTTCTACCAAACGTTTAAGAGAAGCGGACAAAAATAAGCGCACTTTCCACAAATTAAATTTGAAATTTTCCCATTAGAATTAGATTGGAATTGGGTTGAGCATTTTAAACATCAGTTAATATACCGCTGTAAATACTTGCAGGAGACTTAAAGAAGATGTTGATTCCGGGGTTTAGGTTACGGAATTGTCACCAAAAAGCTTGGCGCCCGCTCTCCACCTTCCATCATGGATGAATATCATTAGAAGCTTGGTGGTTCACTGTGTTGCCAATTACTGCCGATTTATGCACAAATTTGAAACACCACAAAGGCTGATGCCGCTGCTGGTGACAACAAGTTTATGTTAAAGGAAACAAAGAACAAACAGAAGCACCCAATGATAATTCGCTAAATTACGACAGAATAACCTGGACATAAGACTTTTAGGAATCCCGTCCTCAAGCTAATCTTCATTAGTATTAAAAATTTACCATAAAATAACATTACATCGACATTTTGAAGTCTTGTGGGGTGGAGACCTGAATGAATTTTGCAAAACCGTATTTTATTGACCGTATTATATCGTATTGACTTACCAGGTCAGAGCTGTAGGTCTGATCTGTAGGTCAGAGCTCTGATACTGTAAGAGTACAAAATTTCACCAATTGTCAATACTGTACTCTATTACAATATTGTGCTTAAGTTGCACAAAGGACATAAAAGATTCTATAAGAATAAATAAATATCAGCAAAGTAAACACAAGCATTAATAAACACAGAGGACTGGCTTATTTCCACTGAGTTGGTACCACTGAAATTTTAGATCGGAGTTTAGGTGTGGGGCTACTTATTGAACCTCCTGGAATGAGGCTTAGGGTGAAGTTTTACGGAAAGTTATGCTTAATGTTTCAGACTTGGTGGAACCTCTATAAGGGTGTCCGGTAGATTGAAAAATCCGCATGACACGCTGTAAGAGGATCCCCAACATTATTAGAGTTCTGCAACACTTCATCGGACTTTCTGGAAAGCTTCCTAATACTTTTAATATCAGGCTACTCCTAAATTCTTAACTTCAAAATTATTAACTTTAGCTTAAGGTTGTGTAATGAAGGATCCAACACAATTTTAACGAAATATGTATTTTATTTTTAAGGAAATGAGATGACTGTGTGACCAAATCACATGGTTTGGGCTATTGCAGAGATGGCTATAGCTATACTGTATGGTCTAAGGACAGTATCACACCGCCTGCGGCTTCTTGCGAGTGGGGTGGTCAGTTGGGTATCAGCAAATGTCGGTCACCTACACTTACACCACTGCTCGAGCAGGGAAGGAACATTGCAATTACAGCAAGGCGGGAGACAAAGTAGAGGCACACTGGAGTAAGAATAACAAACCAAATATCAACCTGTTCCATATGTACCACCCTCTTGAGCTTATATGGGGTATGCATAGACCCAACCTAAATCGAGACAAACTCTCCCTAAATATTGCAACTACTCCAAAAATTCACAGGAGAAATTTGGGAAAATTCAACTTTACGAGGACGACTTGAAATTTGCTATGTCGTATATGATTACATCAAACGTTGCTCAAGTAGAAACGGTATATTTTGGTATTTAAATTTTAATATTGCATTCATGGATTGCCTGACATATTATTAGTAATTAGTTTAAAAATGCGTTCTTTATGATAAATCAAACTAACCATATGAACAACACAGAATCCTCGAGCAGAATCCTGTTAGGTCTGCCTGGTTATACAATTAACGTGCCTGACTGCATTTGGCTCAAATTGGCTAGGTGGAAGGAGGACATTTTACAACCCCCGAAAATGACCTAGAGATTGGCTCGATTTGGATATGTCCTTAAACAATAAGAAGCATTTTTTTTCAAAATTCATTCAAAGCTAAATCCCACAAGACTTAACAATTTGAAATTATACTCTTCTTATGACCAATTTTAATACGAACAATGGAAACAGCAAATCTACAAAACTTATTGCTAATGGATTTTGGAATTTAGCATGGACGTTTCTCTTGCTCACCAAAGAACAGTTTTGAAAAATAATTACAGGTCCCTCCTCTACACGGCTTAAAACTGATATAATTCCTTTGGGGTTGAAATTTTTAATTCACGTTCTCCTTTCCTAATAGATTCTCACTACCAAACGGTTTTGTGAAATTCCTTCAGGACTCCTATTATCGATATAGTTTTATACTCAAAGGCGATCACTAAAGTAACAATTTTGCAAAATGCTATAAGACTTTAAAATGTCATACTTAAGACCTTCTTTTTGCCAACTTAATCAAAGAAAGAACGAATCTATAAAACTATAGGACCGACGGGGTTTAAGTTTGACTTTGAAATCTCTCTTTGTTAACTAAGGAACAGTTTTTTTACCAAATTTCTATAGAGCTTCAAAATTGATATTGGGCCTTAAGGGTTGAATTGTTTTCATGGAAACTTTGCTCATAGGCTGTTTGTCACTAATTAAAAGCTTTGCAAAATTCCTTTACTTGTCCACCCGTAGGACTTCTAAGTTTAAATTTAATTCTAATGGAAGAATATTAATTTTTATTGTAATCGATTTTACTATATTCTAAATTGAAAGACAACCGTAGGTGAAATTTAATCAATTACGAATAAAAAAAGTTAAATGATATCTGCGATTTCTTTTTCAGTTATTCATTTTACGCCTGGTTTGCTTTATTGAATTTTACGAAGTATTTCCTTTAATTTTATAAGCATATCAACCTATGCTTACATTTACCTTAGACATTTCATTGAGCCTCCTGCTGCGATGACTCCCATTATATAATGAGTAATAACTTTGACAAATAGTTTATTAGATCACAATTAAATTTGAAGAGTAATAATCTTATAGAAACATTATGGTACAAATACTAAGCCGTCTCCAGACTTTTATTTATCCCCGAATAACATTAAGTGGCTTGTATACATAAAAATAGACATAATTATATATGTATATATAAAATAAAGATTTTTTTATTTTACTAACGAAATATTATGTCCTTCCTAATAAAAGACCATATTATTAACTTTTTGTTTAACTTTTACTAGAATTTTTACACAGATGGAATCTGGTAACTGTAAATGTGCCTTAGAACGCAATACTAAGAACATAAAAGGTAAAGTAGGTTTGACAGCTCATAAAATAAAGCTGGTTTAAGACTACAATGTTATTTATTTCAACGAATATCTTCATTGGTACTATTTTGAACCCATCTTAAATTCTATAATGCAATAAAATGATAAAGCTTTTTTAATTTTGAAATCTCCATATACATTTTAATATGTAAACTTTTCAACCCCGATAGTTTTACATGTGAAACCATTAACGTCTGAGTCCATTGGAGCCGCTATAAACTAATTCACACAATCGAATAGCTTGGTGTTATTTTGGTGCTAACTTTGTTCAATTTGGCTGTGCTCCGAAACTATCCAGACTATTTATGGGAATATATTTGCATAATTCAAAATCCTCTAAAGTTCGAGGTCAAAAAATGAACCAAATAAATACAAAACAATAAATTACGCCATTTGTTTTATTTATTTATTTATTTATTTTATTTTTTGTAATACAATATTAAGTAATCGATATCCCTTAATATTTTCAAGTTAAAAATTATATTTTTTAAAGACATTTCCTTCTTTTTAGGAAAAAAATCATATTATAGCCTTAAAATATTTATACTTTTAAAAATTCTATAAAATATATAATTAACTATTGATGATAAATAATGCATAGTACGTTAAATATTAAAACTGATACTCTCAGTGGTTAAGCGAAGTAAGTAAAGTCAGTTAATGTGTTATATTAGATCTATTACAGATTACTTTAAATTTGCTTACCTCAATATCTACTTTATAGATAAATGAAGAAAAAATCCTTAAAGTTATACAATTATTTTAAATCCACTTTGTACAAATATTAATTATTTACATTTCTCATGAGTTAAAAATTATCGCTCAAGATTAAAGGTGCAATTTTTAAACTAAAATTTCACATTTCTGTAACAATGTTAAAATTGTAAGTACTTGCACTTTGAAAGATTTAAATTGAAATTGTGCATGAGGTGTATCTGTGAAACGCAGAACAGTTACAACTGAAATTCAGAGATACTCTCTTTAAGAGCAATGGCGAAACACGATGTTTCAATTAACTAATGGCAGTATCAGACCCTTTTACGAACAATTTCTTTTGATTCTATCACACTGATGCAATTTATGATTTTTAGCAGTAGCCTACTTATAAGTTCTTTAAAACTTATAATAAAAATAATTTCTTATTTAAACAAAAACATTGAAAATCTTTTAAATTTTTTTTAATTTTTTCCTCTTTACTTAATGAAATATTTGTTATTGTATGTAGCAAAATAGTGTTCAAATTTAATATTTTTAAATAAACCGCAGCTTGACTATCAATTTAATTCATAAATAGTTAAATATTTTTTTCTTATTTCATAATCTTTTTTCATCTAATGTATCACATCAGGGCTTGAAATTTTTACTACGATACATAATAACAAACTAATTGTGATCATAAATTCTACGTTAATATACTTCTATTTTAATTCAGTAGTAACAATAACTATACAACAAATCATGAGGATCAAAACTAAAGTAAGAATACTGTAGGTGTCAATTGTAACAATTTGAATTGTTTTTGTCCAAATAAAAAGTTATTCAAGGATTCATAAATGAATAACAAAATCTAAAATTTCCAAGAGTTTGAGTTAACTTTAATTTTTAGTACATTGTTTTCTCATCTGCATGCATTTTTATATTTAGTAAATAACTGATATTATATATGAAACTGGCTTGCCCATATGCCCATGCCTTGCCAATGAAATATACCCTGTGTACATTTTAGTTTTGGTGATTCATTGTTTCTTTGATAAACATAATATAAAATCATCCATGTGAATAACATTATATTGAGGTTTTGAAGTAGTCTGGAGCGAAGCTCTCAAGTAATTTTGTATAACTACCCATTATCGAAGAGAGGAATCAAAACTCCATCAATGAGCAAAGAGCATATAAAAAAATATGCTCATATTACTTTTGCCCATGCCAAAAGTCAAACCCGTACACCCTATAATTTTGTGAATTAGTTGTTTCTTTGATTCGTAATTAAAATAATAACTAAGAATAACATTATATGTAAAACCTGCGGGCGAGAGCCCCTAAGTAATTTTGCAAAACCATTTCTTAGACAGCACCTACGGGCAAACAGGAACGTTCATGCCGAATTTCAATCCTTTAGCCATTGTAGGTTTAGAGATTCTGTGATAAGGGAATGAGTGGTATTTGGCGTTGCTCTGTTATTCGCGATGAATGGTTGTCACTATAAAAAGAGTACTTACGAAATAAAAATTAAAACTTTTCAAAAAAGTTGATTTAACTGTATAAAATTAAACAAAATATAAATGTAAAACAATATTTGACACAACAACCCTTTATTTCACTGGAAAAAAACAACGCATTGAAGTGAGTCCGAAAAAGATAGCCAGTGCCATGTGATATACACTGGCACTGTAACTAGATTTTTATTTATTTTGTTAAGATGTAGCCCAGTACTATTCATATAGCTGTAATTAGTGCTGCATTCTGATCTATACGTATTTAAAATACCTTAATCAAAACATATGTTTAAGTTATAATCTTCATTAATGAAATTTGTGGTCCCAAAAATAATATGGAGAATTTAAAATCCAGTGGGGTGGAGCCCAAAAGTCCAATTTCAACTCCTTGCCATAATGGGGAGTTGTAGAATTAGTGATGAGTGATTGAGTCAGTCAATCAACCAAGTTTTTTTTCCTTTTATAAATGTATTCTTGCTGATTACCGTTATATTAAAGATGTTATAAGCCCATAAAATACAATACGTTGATACATATTTAAAATCCAACAGGATAAAACCCACTAACCATTTCCGGATAATGCCCCTAAACGCTGGAGAGCCGTGAGGAAATTGAAGTAACCGCATCCTAAGCTTTGGTTTAAACCTCCCTAAAAGAAGGGGAGGAATAAATGTTTGAATAATTCTGGTAATTGGGATGCAATGGATCAAAAATTTATGTATTCCCATTAAACTTAATACTAAAAACTGCTTAATATTCGTTAGCGTTTATTTTCATACTTATTTAAAGTTTTTTTTTTTTTACATATCATAACAGGATGAATTACAGTACTTATTATGTAAATTATTATGCTATTAAGATAAAAGACAACCCAATAAGTAGTAATAAACTGTTGTGGCTCATTGTTTAAACGTAATGCTTATCTTACTTTTTACATACCATTTATAGTTTCTTCCACATATTTCTGAAGTCCAAAATTTTATGGATTAGTGTTATTTAAAATATGCATTAGCTTATAGACCAAAGGGGTCAGAAGTTTTTGTAAGCTGTTGTAACAACGAAACATTTTTGAGCCAACCCAAATATTATTTCTTGTTTTAGTGACTAAAATATTAAAATAAAAAGTCCTCAATAAATATTATTTAAAATCAATAAGCAGGCATAAAGGTATATAATAACTTGTATAAAATGTTTGTTCTTATGTTGTGCTTAAATACATTCTCAGTAGAAGATGAAATCATTCACGCTAGAATGAAATGGATGAATTACGAACACGTCTTTCAACACTACCCTCAATAAATTAAAACTTATAATACCTTTTAAAAGCCTTGTACATAGATTGATGTTGAATGCTTGAGTGTTCAAAATCGTACCACGCGAGGTAGTGGGCAGACAAATAGGCTCCAGTGGTCTCAACCCCCTCAACGGTTAAAAGGAGATATTGCATTTCAGATAAAGGACTCCATGTGATTTATTTCTTAAGTTTATATGAAATTCTATTTATTTTAGGGTTTTATTAGGTATATGGAGATACGTTTATGTTTTATAATCTATAACTGTAACTAAGGTGTAGTTGTCATTTAAAAACCTGCGAATTATTCAATTTAATGACGTCATGGTGACTCACGCATTCCTCAGAGGTCATTGAACTGTTCCAGCAGCCCCATTTTTGCACTACTCTGTTATTTTAAATTTATAATAGGACAGTAAATAAATTTATCACAGCCAAGTTAACACCCAAGTTCGGGACCATAATACTTTTTTTCTTTTGAAGTTATTGAAAGCCAAAAATACTTTTCGGTCAATGTAAATATACAGGGTGTCCCGGAACTCTCTGGAACCCTTTTGTATCTTTGTTCCTTGCATCGAGACATGAAAAAAACATCATTCAAATAGGGGTCTAAAATGCTTCGTTTAGCCGCAAGCCGCCATTTTGTTTTTTGTACATAATAAATTTTATGTCCGAAACGGATGGTTGCATTAATTTCATATTTGGTATGAACTTTATCATACCAATGCCTATTTTCAGGAAAAAATTAATTTTTTCCACTGTATATTTTCAAAATGGCGGCTATTTTAAATTTTCTAACTAAAATATCTGAAAATCGGTAAGTTTTTCAAACATTTTACTAGACACAAAAAAGATTCCAAATTAAATTATCTAACCAATGAAACCAAGTTTGTTAGGATCTGACAACAAATAACGGAGTTATTGCGATTTTTCTGTTAGAATTTGCATTAATTACAATGCAAAATCAATGTTTTTCAATGGAGAAAAATCACAATTACTCCGTTCTTTGTTGTCAAATCCTTACAAACTTGGTTTCATTGATTAGATAATTTAATTTGGCAACTTTTTTGTGTCTTCTATTTTTTTTTTTTTTTTTTTTAATTTACCGTTTTTCAGGTATTTGAGTTTTAAAAATATACAGTGGAAAAAATTAATTTTTTCCTTGAAAATGGGCATTGGTATGATAAAGGTTCATACGAAATATAAACTTAATGCAAGCATCCGTTACGGAAATAAAATTTATATTGAGTAAAACACAAAATGGCGGCTAGCGGCTAAACAAAGCATTTTAGACCCCTATTTGTATATTTTTTTTTTCTTGTCTCGATGCAAGGAACAAATGTACAAAAGGGTTCCAGAGAGTTCCTGGACACCCTGTATATAAACGAACGCTGTTTTATTTACCTTGTTTTATGATATCAAAGAGCTTTTATGAGAGTTTTATGACAAAGAGGTCGCTATTTTTTTTATTTTTTTATACCAGAAATATTTAACATGCTACAAAACTACCTGAAACTCTACAGATATAATAAATACATATGTAAAAGAAATACCTCAGAGTCCCAATCCAGTCTGATAATTTAGAACAAAATGGCGGAGCAGAAAAATAATGGCGTGTTTTCGTTAGAGCAGTTTTATTTGCAATACAATTTCAAATTAATTCTTGTATTTTTTACTATGACATTTAAGTAAAAATAAAATAAATAAATAAAGATGCATGAAAGTGGTAAACTATAAAAGAAATTGATTTGAATCGTAACCCTTTATTCTTATTTACTTACTAATTACTTTTACATATGTTCTTATAAATAAATAGTTTCAAGTTTGTAGCGTAATCGATACGTCTGGTATATGGATTAAAAAATATCAACTCTACGTGGGAAACATGTGTGTGTGCGAGAGTGTGTATTTGGGTGTGTCTGTTCACAAAATATAACATTAAAAAAACCTTTTAATTTCGATTAAATTTACTTTAGGGGTGTAGGGCAGCGTTGAACAGGTTGTGTTAAAAACAAACAGGTCGACCCATGGGAACAATCTCAAAATGGTAAAAAATTGACATATTTTAACAACATTTTTAAATATAACAATTGTAATGAAAACCGCTTAAAAGAGAAAAAAACTAATTGGTAATTTGAATGTTTTGTTTGGCATTATGGGAAATCAACAAACTTAAATAATGTGGATACCTTGATAAAATTTGGTATGTACCTTCACGAGGTAAGGATCCATTTATATTTGCTTACGAAACCCATATAGCAGCAATTCTACATAGTCATTTCTGACTGAGTTTTATGGCAAAAATAAAAGAATTAACAGGTCATTTACAATAATTTTGTATGCACCTGTACTAGGAAGTAATTAACATATCATTGCTTGTAAACCCCAAATGCAGCAAACCAACATACATAACCCCATATTATATTTATCGTTTAAATAAGTTCCCATCAGATAAGTTTGAGAATAAAGTACAATTTTAGAAAAGGTAACATAAAAATAGCTCTGTATTTTAAAAAGTGAGGATAATTTTATAAAGTTAATGTTTAGTGTACGAAGCATCTGTATGTTTTGTCGTTCTATATGCACTGTGAATGAAACAAACATATACAATTGCAACACAATTGGACAATTTTGAAATATGCAACAGCTTATTTTGGGGTTCTTCACCTTCAACCTCACTTGCCGTAGAGCCATGAATAAAACATTGCTCTCCCATATCCAAACTTTGTAGAGCTTCAGTAATATGTCCTCATTTACAAATATATATTTATAATGTATTTAATTACAAGATAAAAGTTGTAAGAAATAGTTTTTAATGTGGATTAACGTCCTTCTACGTTCACAAAAAAAAAAAAAAATAAATAAAAAACATGCTTTTCAATATTGGTATTTTAAAAACAAATACGTTATTTTCATCAGACTATTTAGATGCTCTCATAATATGCTAGAAAATATTATTACAAATTTCCATCTAAGCTATTTCCTCATATATAATTTTATTATCATAATGGTATAACGGTATATAATGTAATTAAAAGTGGCTGAGGTACCCTGGGCAAAGAGAAACTTTGGAAAGGAGTATCATCAATCTTTAAAACAAAGACAAAGACCGCAAACTTGTTACCAATGGAGAGGCTTTCAAACACATCTAAAGTTTTACCATTACCTGAGATTCAATGAGCATTGCATCGCCAACTGCTCAAACTTTTCTTAGGGGCAATGATAAATAGTGTATATCGTAAAAATGGGTTCACAACGATTACGAAACAAAAACCACTGTGATTAATACAAAAAAATTATTATCCAGCTTTTTTAAATTAAATATATTTTTATCAATTTCAGCAGATAAAAATGCACGTGATATTTTAGAATGACCTTTATTTTTGACCGTGCAAACAGTTTATGTATACAGGGCGCAAAAAGTCTGGAAACGATATTATAACGTTATAAGTATGTAAGTAACAAAATTAAAACATTGCAAACTTATTTAAGATATTGCACTGCAGTTAATTAAGTACTTATTGTCCTTGAACCTCCAAGAAGGGACGGTCTACATGGAGTCTGAAGAAAATCTTAATTGTAAACATAGGTTTGGATGCACATAAAACTAAAGGTGTCTATTATTAGAGAATAATGCCACAAACCCAACCTTACAAGGACGACCGGTTCAAAAATGGCAGGCGATCAAACTTTGCATTTGGTTTGCATAACATTGCCAAAAAAATCATGAAATTTTGGAAAATTATTAAGAATGCAAAGAATTTTATATGGCGTAGTCCGATGTTTTTCTCAAACCTTCCTTTACGGGCCGTTCTAATGGAAGTCGTAGGGGGTATTGGCCTGTTTCATATGATACATAATTTTAAAAGACTTTACATTCTGAACAATAATTTCCCACAAACCAGACCTCATATGGTCAAGTATATATAGAGTAATTGCATTTTTGTCAGTATGATTTTAACAACAAAATTTGATCGCCCGTCATTTTTGACGCGGTCGTCCTTTTAAGATCAGGTTTGCGGCACTGTTCTCTATTGACCTTTAATTTTATGTACATCTTGACCTATGCTTACATTTAAGAATTTCTTCCTGCCATTTCCTGTGGACCCTTCATCTCTCCCTCCTTGGAGGTTCAAGGGCAGTAAAAAGTACTTTGGGAAATAGACTTTAAGACCTTAAATTAATTTGCACAGTTTTAGGTTTATTACTTAAAATCATTTAAAGATAATATATTGTTCCCATACTTTATTTACACCCTGACAGCATTTAAAGCGTTTAAATTTTCTTGACTTATATCGAATACGTTCACATGAGGTAATATAAATGTTTTTGAATCCAAACATTGAATGAAATAAGTGGAATTTAACACTGATTGGAAAAGTTAGTTGACTGATGCTCCAAAGTTTGATTGATTTGGTGTCCCAAAACGACCGCAACTGTAAAATAGTTTTACGAATTACCTTAAAAGTTAGAGTTTTCTTTTATTAAAACGTTTGAATTGCCACTGGTATTTGAAATGTTACCATTCGCTGAACCAAGCAGTATGTCAACATCAGTTTACTTTGTTCCAAAAATATATTGCTTTAGAGAATAGTGAATCTAAATAATAGACTTAAACCCATATAGAAATATTATGTTGATAATAGAAATGAAATAGAGGTACGATGTAAATGGATTTTGCTCGATACTTAACAGTTTAAATAAAAACATCTGTCATAAACTAAAACAATAGAAAAATTTTCATTCGGCAATCATTGCGTAAAAATACCTTTTTAAAGACAGGCAGAAAGTTACTATAATTTAAAAGTATAAATATATATTTTTATGATTTGTGAGGTATTTCTTTAAACGTAAGAATCTCAAGTAAGCTTAATTGAAAATAAATCAAACATTAACTTATACTCGACAAAACTCTTTCTTACCATAGCCTATAATAAAAATACAACTGTGGATGAAAATTGATTTTTCAATCATTACGTTGAAGAATAAACATATATTTTACTACTATATATATTCGTATACTGTAAATCTTTTTTGATTTTGCGATAATTGATTGTTCAATGAGTTCACAAATGCATCTTTGAAAGCGTGATCCAAATATTATTAATTCCAGGTTTTCTTTTTTTAATATATAAGAAAATTTCAATGTTTTTGGCGCTATGTTGGTAGCCTTGTTAAGAAATAAAGGTAATCAGTATTTGGCGGGAGTCCCGACAGTGGTGCCAACTGCTACAGTGAACTCTCCCGCCGAATCTGAGGACACTCACCCGGCAAATTATCTTATGATTGAATGTACCGACATAGGTTTTTTGCAAAGTTACTTAAAAGAAGTTTAATATGATATTGAGTTTATAACCATACTCTTTCCTTCTTTATTGCTATAACATTCTATAAAATACCATACTTAAAATACATGTTTTATGAATTCTTTTTTCTAGTTTCATTCATACTAAATTTTTTAATGTATTATAATATTTATGTTTATTCAATCATGAGGAAATCATCCCCCGACTGTGAAAAATACTGCAATACAAGGAAATGTGATTTTTAATATAAAATTACCAACTTACACATTTTCATTGATTTTATTGGCTACTAGCTACACTGCATATACTTTGGAAAAGGTTTTTCACATGGATTGAACACTTTGAAAGTGATGGCAGTGTCAATTTGTGGGTAAAAACATCGATCTTCTACAGACATTACTTTCTAGTTGCTCACCCAAACGAAACATGCACTGGTGTTGAAACGTTGAAAAAAGCTTCCTTAAAACTCCAAAAAAATGAGAATATTTTTAACTGACGTTTTTATGTTCTACATTTGTGCTCTACTTTACTTTTAGCTGGTTTCAGCTACCTATGTGACGTTTATTACCTGTTACCTTAGTAGAGCTATAAACTGTTTTAAATTTTTTAAACTTTTTTTTTTTTGAATTTGTAAACTAATAAATCTCGATTTCAAATATTAACACAATTTTTTCATAGACCACAATGTTTGAAACTGTAGTAAAAAGTAGGTACATGGTAATCTTAATAAAAGGCAATACAGTCACTAGATTAAAATTTATTTCTAGCAGTGCAACGTTTACTGTTATGGACTGTAAGCCTGATGAGTCACACACTCCGTGAAGCCACAATGTTTCTTCTACCATAAACACCGCTGTGCACGCACGCACACACTCGCACGGCCGCCACTCGTTCCACTTTTAAATGTGTCTATTTCTGTCGTCAGTCGCCCGAGGCCCGCCGCGCCATCCGCCACCGTGTCTCCAACTGATAACGCGCGCCTCTCTCTTGTGCAAATTTTTGTTTGGTGGTGTGTTGAGTTGTTTAGTGCTGCAGTTAACATAATTTGTAAATTTGTGGTTAAAACACAGAAAATTTTTGTATGGCAAAATGTGATTCCAATAAAAATACGATTGGAAATGGAATCAGGATAGTGTTTTGTGTGAGATTGTGTTAGTAGGGATGTTCGAAATGGTCGAAAATGGACAATTGTAAACTGACAATTTAGATCGAGAGTGATCATAGATTTAGATGTAGATTTTTAAGTACAAAGCTAAATTATTTCGTTGAAATTGAAAATATAGTTTATTCTACGGAGCTAATGTTGTGTAAATAACAAAAAAGTCGTATTTTAAAATCTTTGTAATTTATTTTATAGTATTAAATGTGTACGGTACACATACATTTTTTTATAAATCTTTAACGGATTTGAATATAATATTATAATGTTTATATGCTAAAACCTTTGAATGAAGTGGATTATCATCGCTTAAATATAATTTTCTAATATCAGACATGCTCGCGTACTGGCTCGCCGTGCTCCCGTTATACTTGTTGAGTCCAATTCTGTGCTACGACTACAACCCCTACCCGACCCCTCGCATCGTTGAGATCCGGCAGGGGCTGCTGCAGGGGACGGTCCGCACCCTCCGCAACCTGGACCCCGTGGAGGTGTACCTCGGCATCCCCTACGCCGCGGCGCCCGTGGGCACGGGTCGCTTCATGCCGCCGGCTTCGCCCCCATCCTGGACCGGCACTCGGGTGGCGGACACGTTCGGCCCAGTGTGTCCTCAGGCGTTCCCACCCAAGCCAGACACCACCATGCCCACGGGACGCTGGGGCTACATGGACAGGGTGCGCTACAGCCTCAACAACCAGAGCGAGGACTGCCTCTACCTCAACATCTACGCCCCGCTGCGAGGTGAGTGTGCTTGGAGCTAAGTGGAATTACTCTAGTTAAACGTGGAAAATTTACGAGATTATCTGGGTTTATTTGGAATGAAATTTGCTCAAATTTAAAAGGCTAAGTAGGTGATTTCAGACAAAGAAGGCAGTAGTGTCTTTTGGCCACTCCTGGCTCAGGTCAAGGTCAGCTGTTGGAAGTGGCAGGTGTGGGGTTGGAAGTGTGGGGTGGGGGTGACAGTGATGGATGGGTTTGGGAAGTGGGTCAAGGTCATCCAGAGGGGGTTTTAAAAAAGTGGGAGCCGCAGGGGCTCGGTGGGAATGGGGAGGGGTGGGGCGGCTTCGGGGTTGGAGGTTTTAGTTTATTTTTAAAATTAAATCAAAGTCGTGTTCTTGTGCAGAGAGGTGTTGGAGTGCCGTCCACTGGTGAGGGAGTGGTAGACGCCGAAGGTGGTGGCGAAGAGAAGGTAGACGCACAACATGCACAGTACGCATTTGAACAGTTGCAGCAGGCGAACCATCCCTTGTTGATTTTCCGTTTCCAATTGCAGCCTGTTGATCTCTAGTTTGAGTCTGTCCTCTTCCAATTGTGTTTTAAGTGAAAAATCATCCATCATGTTTGTGTGCTTGTTTTAATTTCTGTAGGTGAAACGGGAGCGGTGTTGACGGTCGGAAAGTTGGCGATGAAATGAGAAAGGAAGATGAGGACAGGGCATATTTACTGGAAAGTGGTGGGGGGTTAAAAAAAACAGTTGTGTGTCCGATCAAACGTCGTCGTCAGCTGTCGGTGTAGTTTTGGAGGATGCAGGAGTGAGTTTTAGCAAACTATCTTCATCTTCAGTCTCAACTCTATCGCATGTTGGACAACCGTAAGCAAGTTCCAAATTCATAGTGATGCAGTGGAATTTGTCTATAATATCTTCTAAAGTTTCCATTATATCTTTTAAATCATGTCTTGTTCTAATTACAAAAATAGATTTCATTAGTGCTAGCGGATCGTTGTTCATCGTACGGGAGTCGGGAAACAAATGCCGAGCGTCAGTCAGCGGCTCGCTTATATGCGGGCAAGAGTGGTGGAGGGGGAAGTGGAGGGGTGGTGGCGTGGTGGGGGAAGTGGAGGGGTGGTGGCGTGGTGGGGGAAGGGTGATATACCCCCATGCGAATCGTTGGCCAGCGCATTTCGCAGCGAAACGCCGTTCGGGTAGGTAGTAGGAGGTGTACTAAGATAACCATTAGTTGTATTTTTAAGTTAGGAATACTAATAATGTTTGTAAATTAAATATTAAATTTATATTTAACCAGAGCTTGCATTTCTTGTTCCTCGTCGTTTAATTCAACAATTTTAACACCATTAGTTGTCTGTTCCTCTTCCTCTGCACTTTGCGACGATGAAGACATGGAGGTGGCAGAAGATGATGATGAGGATGAAAATATTTTGGTAGGATTGACGTATTGCACTGTGATGTTGATCCATCTTAAAGGATAGTTATCAATGAGTGTGAGTAGTTTTGGAATAGTTCTTCCATCTCTTCTCTGTCGGTAATTAAATGTTGAAAGGAAATGAATTTATCATCCATGTTGTTCTCAGTGCGAGTAATGAAATAAGAATGAGAAGCGTATCGAATGATCCGTAGAATATATGTTGTAAAAAATAGTGGTGGGGTAATCTCAAGGTCAATCAAATGGAGTTTTAAAAAAGGGCTGCAGTCAGTGACTACAGCTATACATCTGAAGCTTCAACAGGATCAGTAGACCAATCTGATCTGTACTTGCACGCACTTATGATGCATGTACAAAAGTCGTCTTTATAATATGCATTGCACTCTCGACAATTGACAAGTTTTTCCGGATGAAATTTGATACACCTCTGGGGACAGCAAGTGTGGAAGTATCGTGATTTATAAATCTTGATGGTTCGCAATTCCGGTGGTGGTAGTTGCTTTGTCTTGCATTTGCAGTAACAGGATCCGAAGAATTCACACTTTGTACAAGCTAATCCGTCTACCATCCATCTTCCTAAATCGGTGCATTTTTGTTCACAACAGTAGCGCGGTGCGTCCTCGTTTTTCTTCTCTTCCATGTTGGCGCTTCTAAGTGTTGGCAAGAAATGAAGTTGTATAGTGTAGGATAGCGTGTTTTATAGACTAGGAAAAGTGGTGGGGGTAATCTCAAGGTCATCCAAATGGAGTTTTAAAAAAGATCATCTTACAAGTGTAAGATGTATTTATTTAAGATACTGAGTTTTCATTTTCTTTTTCTTTCTTTACATCTTGTTTGTATTTTTCTTTTTCTTCTTTAGCCATGGCGATGAGATCTTCAGTGGAGAGTGGATGTACTTCAGGAAATTTTAGAATTAATTTTGGTTGGAATCCCTCTTTAGTCAATACTTGAAGATCGGACGTCATTTGTTCTACACTTTGATAGTCTTTTCCGTAGATTTTTCCATTGAATTCAATCATCATTCTGTACAACATGGTATTAGTAGTTGTTTTCGCTGCGTCAGTTGGAGAGCAAATGATGATGCTGTTAGGTTACACGGTCCTTTTATAGATGCTACAGCGACCACTTGATATTATTTAACATTAGTAATATTTCTGGAACGTAACATTACTTTGAGTAGATGGTGTTGTAGTTGAAGGTTGTGTGGAAACGAATACTTCTTCGTTGCAGAACTTCTGTTTAGGAAACATCCTCATGTTGTTAGCGTAAACATCAATATTTAAACGATAACCACCGGCAAGTAACACTCGCAGTTCATTAATAAAATCGTCGAGTTCTTCAAAAGTTGTAATGGTGGTGGTATCATATGATGCACACTTAACCTTAAGAGACATGTTGTTATTCGTAATAACTGGAGAGCCAACAGAGATGTGTACAGCACGAAAGGTAGTCGTAGACTGATGAGATCCTCAAGAAAATTACGGCCTTTATATACCCTCGAAACTAGGTCAAGGTCATCCAAACGTGTTTTAAAAAAAAGCAACATATCGATAGTGCAGAAACACTATCGATATGTTGCCTTTTCTTATTATTTTTTTTTCATTTTTATTTTTTATTTATTTAAAATCAGTTACACACATGTACAACAGTATATATAAACTACAGACTAGTTGCTAGTAGGCATAACATGAAGTGTAAGTTCAGTAGAGTTGGTTCCACTAGGACCGTGGGATGCCAAATAGAGTGCGCCGGGGTGAATCAGTCGTAAATCTTCATTCTGCAGCAGTTGAACGAAGCGTTTGGGAAGAAATACTTGAAATTTCGGTTCATCACCAGGTGTGTAGGGTGCTTCACTCAATGTGCAATTGATGGCGTCTCCAACTGATGTTTCCATCTTCTTAATAGTGTGAATAATGTAATGTTTTTCTTCTTTCAATTCTGAACATTTCTTAGTCGGTAGTATTGTAGATTTAGAATGTTTGTTGAATTGATCAACAAGCGACTGTAGAAAAGTTTGCGATGCCATTATTTTTTCTTACTATTGTTCGTCTTCTTCTTCTTGTGCTTGCGCGTCAGAGGTGTTGACTCCTCGGAGGTTAGAGTAATACTCATGCATTGTCATAGTGCCGCTCTCGCTTTTATACCCATCGCTTCCCCCACCACTTTGCTGGAGATAGACATTCAAACGATATGCGTTCTTTAAAGCACATTGAGACTGCCGATGTTTAAAGTTTTTAGATGCAATACAGATGTTAGCAAAGTAGCAATAAAAATCTTTCTCCATTTGCACATTTATCACTTCATGGTTTGTATATGCTTGTATCCAATTTGCTTTTTCCAATCCTCTTGTAAAAATAGTTTTGAACTCTTTGCAGAAATGATTCATAATGTGTGGCATCATATTGTAGGTTATAAAACCTTCATCCCATGTTAGATTATGAAAATGTTTCATCAACCATTTGTTTGTTACTTTAGCTTTGGTTGTTAATCTGTTGAACGGCAAAGGAGGCATGAATAAAAAATGATAAACAACAGATGTTATCATATCTAGTACCACTAACTCTTTAATTATAAAATTTCCATCATTACCACGGAATGCCTGAAACTCTATGATACCTCGCTTTACTTCCCATATTTCCGTCTTCTTAGAGAATGAAACTCGTTTATCCATGATGACGTTCAGTAGACAACTGGTATGTCAATGCGGATTGACAGCCTTTTATACTCCAACATTCTTCTTCTTCTTACTTAAAATATTCTTTGTCTGTTTAATTTGTTGTTGATTGTTGATTGTTGATTGTTGAAACGTGATTCGTTTTCCTTGTTTTCTCGCTTTTTTTCTTCATCTAAATTAAAGTTGGTTTGATTGTGGTGTAACTGTCTCCACATCTCTACTTCATGCGGGATCCTATTGAAGATTGAAGTATCTACTGGACCGTATAGGATTGGAACATATGGTTGTCTATCCAATGCATCAGTTAAATAATCTTTGATAATTGTACTTGAGAATATTAGCTGTTTTAAATATCTTGTTATAGGACCAGTAGCACAAGTTAAAGCGTAAAACTCTTCTTTTGTCAAATGTATTTTTATATTATATTTAGTTAAATCTCTAAATCGAACTAGTTGTTGACCACGTTGTTTAACAATATCGATTTCAATATTTGATTCGAACAAACCTAGTTTTGTTTTTCTTCCAAACGTATTGTTACTCAAATAGCATTCCAAAAGATGTATATGTTTCATAAAAGATTCCCAAGAAGATTCAGTGAAGGTTACCATTTTAGATCCGTGATTCAAAATAACAGTTGGAGAGTAATCCAATGATTTCATTACTCCAGCAGACACAGTCTTTGTCATACAAGAATAAATAGGATAAAATATTCTAAGAAATACCTCCATTAAGATGTTGGTAGAAATGTTATCTTCAATTTTCCTTTTCTTCGTTTCTTTTTCAACTTCCTCTTCGTCTGTCTTCTTATGTTTAAACTTGAGGAACTCTTCCATTTCCTGTTCAACTTGTCTTTCTATATCCAAACTATTGTCAGCCATAAGAGGTGTAGTTTCTTCATTAGCACTTGATGTAGCAGAACTCATCTTGCGGACGATGTTACCCATACGACAATCAAAGATGAAATGAATTTCCAGCTCTTCTTTCTCGCTTTTATACTCGCAGATGACCTAGATATTGTTGATCTTTTGTAAAAACCTTACAAATCGTGCAGATGTTGTATTAATCTTTTTTAAAGTACATTCTTCACAATTCCTGTCAGCGGTGTGTAAGTAACTATTTTGTCATGTAGAATTAAACAGTATGCTGAAGTTCCATCTGGTATTTTATCTTCAAATTCCATTTCAATTTTTATATCTACACTTGAAGATTTCACAGATTCATTTTGTTTTGAACAATCGATTACAACAATTGGAGCTTTTGAATAAAATTGTTCTGGTGATAGTAGTGGTGTATTTGTCTTACCATAATATGACGATTGAAATCTTGCATACATGTCATATAGAATGGAATAACGTTTCTTGTCAAATGAAACATTTAAACTGTCATATGGAAAGAACTGAGAGTTTAGAAAAACTTTGCAATTCTTTATCTTGCAATGGTCAAATTGACCAGCGTGCGCAGTTATAACATCTTTTCGTTTAGTCTGAAAACCTACTATTATGTACCTTGCTCGTTCTAAATAAGTAGAGGTTTTAACAGTCCATGTTTGTCTTTCTGTTTGAGGCAATATGGGGTATTCATGAAATTCCCAACTTCTAAATGGTATTACAATATCACGGTCAGATTTTAATTTTTTCAATAATAATACTCGATGTTCATCCGCCAATCTGACATGTGGTACTCTCCATACAACTTTATCCAATTGAAGTTGCCATTCCAAATCGGCATCTTTTGTTCCACTTGGCGCTTGTATTACATCCTTATTCGTTGAAGATCTGAGCAGTACCAGTTCTTGCTTTACATTTATTATTATTCTCTTGTAATCTTCTGCGAATCCCAAAAGCAATCGTAAAGGCACATTAAAATCAAAGTAACCTTTTGAATTAGGAGTAATAGTGTCTTTATCAGGAGTCACCCATCCAGCCGAGATTAAAGAATTCTTTTCATGGGGTGTTATTGAAGTCAATCCTTTCAAAGTTGTTGATATACCAACTTTTTTTGTTGAATCAACTGTTACTCCAGATATCTCATATATAATTTCATCAAACAGATATGCCATAGGGTTATTTATAAAAGGAACAGTTGAACCAGATTTTCCATCCAATGTTGTTACTCTTCCTTCGATATATAAATAACTTTCACATGGTAATGTGTAGATATCTTGTTGTTGAATGGGAATCCTTATTTCATCATTATTATTTAATTTTGATGAAGTGTAAGGGTTGTGAGTGTGATATTCCTTCTCCCATAGGGTTTCGTCGAATGTCGGTCCTTGCGCTATATCCAGTATATCCATGGTTGGCAAGTTTTAGTCCGATCTTTTGTAGGAAGCGTATGTTGTCCGGTGTTAACTCGTCGAATGTTGAGGAGCTACTGAGCTCCCGACTCTTCCGTTGTGGTTTAAATGATAATCCCATGTTGACTTTATGTTGCTGCTCTGATATGTAACCGTATAGTTATTGTTTCTCCTCTAAAGTCAACACTAATGCCGTCTTGATCCAATATGTTCAGTACGATGTCTGAAATGAAACTGGTGTTTAACGGTAGGTATATCAGGTTTTGTGGCTTCTCAACTATTTTAAAACCAGGAGCTACTGTGGGGTAAAATGTATGTAATATGTGTTGATTTACTCCATCTCTATATGATCCGTGTATAATATTACACGTTACATCAATACTGTTCACCTTTAATATTGTTACTGTTGTATCGCCAGTATAATCATTTCCAGGAGCTAAAATTCCTTTCTTCTTTGAAAATCCGAGCAAATTGCCGATTGAGTGGTCTAAGATAAAATCTATATAATACTTTGAAGTTATTTCTGCTTTTAATGTATTATTATTACCTTTTATAGAAATATTTTCTTCTCCAAGCTTTTTTTGTAATACTTGGTTTATATCGTCTATTTCATATGCTCCTGTAGATAATGGAATTATTTTCAATTGTGAATAATTTCCTTTTTCATCTTTACTCTCATAATAATGTAGTAAATTATTTTTTCCTTCTGTAACATTGGGAATTGAATTGTATGTAGTCAAATCCAATAATGCTGCTTCCCATAGTTTGTCCGTAGATAAACGTAATGCTGGGAAAAGTGTACTTTTCAATGTTGACGAATTTCCGCTCAGCGACACTGTATACGATGACATCTTAAAGCTGACTGACGCTCTTCGCTAGGAACTCTAAACATAAATGTCCGCATATTTCTGTATTGCTAGGTTGCTCTCTTTTGTAGTTGTAGAATATATTCTTGGAGTCCCGAAAATAATGTTGAAGTTCTTTTGGTGGCGGTAAATTTCCAAAACTATCAAAGTAGTAAACATTTTCTCCAAGTTTTTTATAACATACCCAATGAGTACCTGGTCCATAATTAGAGTCTAAGTTTACTATTCCAGTTTCATTTTTCCACACTCTATTTGGTAATGTATCTTTCATAAAAACTCCTCTAAAAAATGGTATTCTTAAACATTTCACATATTTTGACAGTTGATAGTTTGTTAATGCTTCATTTGGAATTATCAATTTATTCTTCTCATTTAATACACACGGTACGGTCTTAAGTAAAGACCCGATCCGTTTTTTACCATTGACCATATGGATGTTTTCTTGACTTTCCTTTTAGGGTTAGTGCGACGTCTTCTTTTGATGTTCCCGCCTCTTTTTGCAGCTTCTTTTTTACTAGGTTTTCTCCCGCGTCGTCTTCCACCACCAAACTTAGCTTTCGTCTTCATTGCTGTTGTCACTGCCCAAGCTGCTGCTTTTTCCGCAATACTGGCGTCACTTGATTTAACCCTTTGCCAAGCTTTTTCCGCTAGCGCTCTATCCGCTATTGATCTATTTGTTGAATCTGCAAACTTGGAATACGCTATATCGTGTTCTTTGCAAGCTTGATCTAATTTATTAATTCCAGGATCTCCTCTTGCTAAACGTTTTGCCAACTTAGTTCCGGGTCCACAATATTGATAGCCTCCGGGCAGATGAAATTCGTATGGTAAAGCGTCTATTGCTCGATTTAGAACAGCACCAACAGGAATCCGTCTTAGCAGGGATAACGCAGCTGATGTTATACCACGTCCTTTCTTGCCGCTGTCTTGACGACGACTGAGCGTTGCGGTCTTCATTATGTCGTCTTATATAACCAGCGTGTTTACTCCACGAGCTGCTTTACATAAATGAATAACACATGCACAATTTTTATATTTAAATACTTAATTATTCAAATTAATTATATACTGATTTATAATTCTATTTTTAATCCAAGCTTCTCGTTATCGGGTTGAATCATCACATGACTCGTTGTACTAGCTATATGATTGTGGGTATCGATAAGTAAATTGCCCACTATTCTTATTAAACAGTCTAAAGTTACAGCATCTTTTGGATGTTGGGGATCGTGTAACTGCATAATACGTTTATCATTACACGTGTAAGCAGTCGAATCACTTTTCGACGTTGTTATGACTTGTCCAATAGTAGCAGCATCATTTAAATCTTCTCCTGGTAAAATATTAATTATTTTCTTCATCTTTGCATCATATTTGGTCCCAAAGTGTTTATCCCAAGTTATTGTTTGTCTCAATGTAACACAATCATCATCTTCATAACCAGGATAAATATCTTTTATTCTTCTATTACGACCATTGTATGTACCTAATGTACCACCACTCGCAATTAATGTTTGCACCATTAGAGGTACATCTGTATCTTTTATACCAAATCTTCCATTTGTTATTGTTTTATGTCCTGCATCCCATTCATCATTATTTCCTTGCATTAAATCAAACTTTTCATTTCCATGTATAAATGTATCTCCTCGCTTTAGCACGGCATCTTCATGTTTTACAAAATTCGATGTTCCCCTTTTTAATTCTTTAGATAATTGTTCCATAGTAACAGCGTCTTTTGGTTGAGAAGCGAACTTTACATTTGACAACACTTTCCCATGACAATCGATTTCATCACCATCTTGTAAAATACAGTTGTCCTTGATGTATTTCAGGTTTACAGCATCCCCATCTTCCTTTGGGTATCCAATGTCATTTATTATAAATTTATAAAAAGAAAATCCGCGTTGAGTCTTTTCCGGTATTATAGAATGTAAATATTCTTTATTAACTGAATCTTTATCATTTTTTGGATTTGCCACGTTGGTTTATTCTATGATTTCCAGCATCATATGTCTGTCCATCTTTTAAATTATTACCCCATTGTAATTTTAAAGTATTTGAAAGTTCAGATGATAAATACTCTTTAGTAATTGCATCAGAACTGTCAGTTGGTTTACCAACATTAATTATTCTATGTGATTTAACATCGTAAGTATTCTTGTCTAATTTCAATGATGTTGAAGTAGCCTCTTTTACTGTCTTTAAATTCGCTCCATCAGTATCTTCTTCTGGGTCTTTAACAAATTTTAAACGTTTGTTACTCATATCATAGTCACCTTCAGGTGTTTGCGGCAATCCACTTCTTTTTCTGTTTTCTCCTCCTTGTACTCCTAGCCCGGAGTACCGTCCGAACTTGTCGACCCTCATGATTGAACTGATCCACTGTATGCTCACAGCTCTCTTATATATCCGTGATGATTTATACAACTATTCCACGATTTCGAAGTTCGTCAACTAAAGCCACCCATTCATTATTTAAACCTGTATGACCAGCTTCCATGGCCTCATGTAATAGTCTCATTCTATCAACCAATTTGTTTATATCATTATAGTAAATCACATTTGTATTATATATGTTTTTCATTAAACCTTTACCAGATGTCGAAGTTTCTCCTTTTTTCTTTTTACCATATTCATCAATAAGTGATAAGTCCATAAGTGATAATGACTTCCTCTTAAGCGGTTTCTTCACAGCTGGTGCAGTTCGTAATGTTGGTAGTTTTTTCAGGGGAAACAATCTTTTTATTACAACCGTATATTTAGTTGCACGTGTTCTATTTATCATTGAATCTTTGGAGTAATTCTTCTTATGAGCATTAGTATTTTGCAAAATTTCTTTAAAAGTATTTAAATCTTGAAGCGTATATCTTATAGGTATATTTTTGAAAATCAGTTCAAATAATCCTTTTGTTCCTTTATATTTATGCTCACCAATAACAATATCATCATCTTCAGTCAAATATACTTTTGAATCTCCTATTTTTAATTCATTTCCATCAATTCTCGCACCATATACATGTGACTTGTGTAATTTTGGGTTATCTTTTATTTCATGTAACATCTTCATGATATACTTTCTTCCAAGAGGTCCTTGTTGCAATATATCACTACTTAATTTTGTTAGATTTGGAATTGATTGTTCTGCTTCAGGTATATGTTGTTCTTGTTCTTCTTCTTTTTCAATATTTATTTCTGGTTCTTCTTGTCTTGTTTCTTCTTCTTTTTGAGAAACTTCACTATCACTTGTGTAAGAATCATCATCTTCTTCCTTTTTTAAACTTTTTACTTCAAATTTAGAAACAGGTAGCAAAACATCTCCTTCATAATGAGGTTTACCAATAGTTTCTGTTATCTGTTTTAAAGGTTCTGTAATAGGCTTAAATGTAGTCTCCAGAAATTCTTCTCTTTCATTCAAACCCATTCTTAATGCTCGATTTTTAAGTCTAATCGAGTCACTCAGTGATTTTATTTCTTTTAATAGTTTTTCTTGGTTCACCATGTTTACGCTGCGAAGACCAATCTATTACTAAACGTATCATCAATCGTTCAATGGATTAATACAAATTTATCCAACCCTATACGATATCTTCCATTTTTTATAGCTTCTTCTTTCATAATAACTAGAAATCCATATTTTTCAGCCCATGCTTTGCCACACATTTCTTTAAATTTATCAAATGACATGTCTGCATTTACATGATCATTATATATGTGCTTTAAATTTGTTTCATCCTGCTTGAAGATAATAAGTAGATTTGCATTATCTCTTATTAGTTGTTTTGGAATTTTACTGTAAGTTTGACCAATATAAATGCTATCAATATTGTAATGTCTCCCCATGGCAAAATAACTTCTAATAGTGTCATGATTTTCACAAGATACATCATCGAATATAAATATAGAAAATGGTTTAGCCTCGTTTGGCTCCATTATAGTTTCACTAGCATTAAACTTGTAGAAATTAACTTCAGGCACACTTGCGAGTACCTTATCCAATAATTGGTATTTGGGTTGTTGCAAAGATTTGGAAAAGATGTAAATGTTGTTGAAACGTAATCCTTTAGGATTTGTTATTAAGTTAAAAACCACATTCGTCTTTCCACAATTTGACGGTCCAGTTATTAAACATCTTATTGTGTTTGGCAGTAGTTCACCATGTTTTCCATGATTTAACTTGTCGTTGTCAACTGTTAATTCATCAATATTATTAATAAAAAATCGATCCTTTAGTTGCACAATCTCCATCTTGTGTAAAGGTTAAACACGTAATGACTTCACAAATTGCTATACCAAGTCTTTTGTAGGGATCCAAGAGTCTTCACTTTTATCAAATCCCAACCAACGTACTTTAACCTTATCCTTTTTTCTTTGTAAAATCTTTTCAACAAGATATACATCGCCGACTGATGATTTTAACAACTCATGTCCGTAGAATCCACCTTCGAGTAATTCACCCTTGTTGTCCTTTAAGATGTAAGTTTCAGGTATTGTTGGTTGCACTTTATAGATTGTAAATACTTCATTAGTCCAGTTTGGCAGATACCTTTTACTAAATACTCCTTTGTATTTACTTATACGAACTTTATCATCAACTTTAAATGTTTTAGGCTGCATTTTTTCATGTTTAGGAGTTGTATTATTCCTAATACGTTTTAATACCATCTTAGCATTACTGCTATTTACTTGGTTAGGCTTCATACCAATGGTTCGATGATACTTGTTGTTATATTCTTTTATAAGTTGCGGTAAGATATCATACCAAACATATGATCCTCGTTTGGAAAATGTTTTATACATTGCTCCTTTTAATGTTCTATTGAATCTTTCTATTACTGAAGCTTTAACTTCAGAATTTGTTGAATAATGATTTATTTTATACTTCTTCATTAAAGCTGCAAAGTCTTTGTTAAAATACTCTTTCCCATCATCAGTTTGTAGATGTTTGATATTGAATTTATTTCTTTGTATAGCCGTTTCCATAGCTTTTGTAACACTTTTACCAGTCTTGTCCTTTAGCGGTAAGGCATCAGCCACTTTAGTAAAACAGTCTATAATCGCTAAAATGTATTTGAATCCTTTATTCAACTTACCATGTGGTATCATTTCAATGAGATCGGCTTGGAAAAGATCATTCATTCCTTTTATAACTGTACTTCTTCTAGGAAATTTTCTTCTTGCTGGCTTATGAAGTTCATTTACAATTTTATTTTTTAAGTCTTCCATCTTCAGTTGTGTCTTCCACATCGCTTGTAAAGGTACTGATCTCTAGAATGGTTTATCCTCTTTTATATACGATTAGGATATAGGTCAAGGCCATTTTATGTTGGTGTAAAAAAGAGGGAACATGACATTGGGCTTGTCATGTCCCCTCTTCTTTACGAAAGGAAAAAGGAAGAAGGTAAAGGACGAAGAAAAGGTTTACTGATCAATAGGGATTAGGGAATAGTGGCCGAATGGCAATGTGTTGATGTTATTTTCAAGAATGTGGCGTTTATCATCCTTATAACTTAATGCCCACTTTGTTTGCTTTACACTATACAGTATATGGTTGTAGCTTCTGATGGTGTTGAATGTTGCGGTTGTTTCCACATTTTGAAATAAACATCTTTTATAATGTTCAAACTGCACTTTTTTCTTTAGATATGAAGTCTTGATGCCTTTGGCTTTCTTCACCACTTGATGTTCATCCTTTTCACTGATGTACAGTTGGAATGAGTACAGTTTGGACATTAAAGCGACAACTTCTTCCATTGGTACACCATTTGTTTCGTCTTTAAACTTGCCCAACACCTTTTTATTTCTATCATAGTCATAGTTGGGATGATCTTTAGGATAATCTGAAAAGTCAAAGTCAGTAGTATATACAAAAGTACGTAGATCTTCATACATGTCTTCTGTTCTTATCCAATAAATGAAAGCATCTGTATCCATATATGCTATCCCGATGTTTTCTCTTCCATAAAACTTCACCATCTTGTTGTAGTGAAAGTCATACATGTGGGTTTTAGAAATATCCAAAATAGACATTCCCACATATAGAGGACGATCCATTGTTATTGAGATTTTGTTCATGGTAACAGCTACAAGATTCTCGTTAATAATTACACTCGTTCCAAAGTTTGGTTTTTGTACTAACTTTTGCAACTTCTCCGGATCGCTTACTAATTTTACATCTTTATGTTTTCTTTTGTTTTCCAACGTTTTGCCAAATATTGAATTATTCATTAATTTGAAAAAGTCCTTTTGAAAAGCGGATGTTGCTGCAGTCCTTCTTCTTGTGTTGTTGTCGATGTATGGTTTTAACCAACAAGATTGATTAAATTGTATTGCTCTATTGATTCTTGTTATTTTCAATCCCAGTTCTATTGCTTGCTGTATTGTCCAATAATGAGCTACATATCTCGACTTGTTGGTTAACGTCATCATTAATTTGGGCCATCTACCAGTTGGTGATATTTCCGTCTTTGGCAATAGTGGTAAATCGTAGTGGTGATCATGCAGTTGTTCAGGATATTCGAAGTCGACGTCCAAAATGTATCCAGTATCGCCGTATTTGGGTATGTCCATTATATTGCCGATCGAATCTGGGTTCGCCCACTTGAAATTACCATATGGAAGGGGATTTGACATAGCCCATCCATATAGGTTATTTGCATCAAAATAACCTAAGAATGTTGTTGGTTGTGACGCATCGAAGTTTGGGAGATATTTGTTGTTAGCTTTTACATGTCTAGTTACACTTTGCGTCAATCCTCCACGAACGCCTGACTCTATCATCAAAACCATATCGATATCTGTAATAAGTTCAAGTCTACACTTTGTTTCTTTCAGCATAGCTTGCCATGCTAGTCCAGGTGATGTATAAGAATGAAGTGGATCCAATCCATATGCTTCAAAACAGGTATCTCTAAATTCTTCCATTATATCACAAAGTAAAGTCACATCTAATTTAACATAAAAGTCGGAATATTCTCCCAATGTTGTCATTCCTAGTTCGTTCCATACTTTACAAGCGTGTTGATAATCTTCTTCACTGATGTCCTCTTCATACAACTTACTCTTGAAGGCTTCTCTTGGCGGAAGTGATGTTTCTTCAAATTTTTCCAAACAATCGATGTAATCATAGGGAAAAACACCTTTGCGGAGAACCAAATCCAATTTATCTTTACTAACAATCTTCATTGTTTCTATTAAATTTTCTTTCTTTAAGTTTTCAGTGAGTTTACTTAAGCTAGATGGCATAAAACGGTAAGAGTCTAAAAAACGTAATTTAATATTTCCAACCGTTTTACTAAAACTAATAAACTTTTCACTAGTTTCCGCTATCACATCGATTTTTCCATCATCTCGTCCCAATTCCGGTATGATAAAATGTGCATCATAACCGCTAAGGTTATGCAAAACTACAGGTATAAAGTTGCGAATTTGATAGTTAATATTACATCTGTTACACGCGGCACCTCTATAATAACCTGTCAGATGGTCATGATCACGTACCTTGTGGTTTTCCAAAGTATATTAATTTTTACATAAATAACAATGGGTTGAATTTTCATACTGAATCTCTTCTTCTTCATCCATCGGTATCATTGGTACAATATCACTATACATTTTTTGTACATTTTCTGCTATCAAATATAAGTGGTCAAGGAAAATTTTAGAAGCATTTTCACCGCGATATATAACAGGTTTTGATGTTAGATCATATTTATTTAAATGATCTTCTGACAGTGTAGATTTAATTAATAAACAAAAACTGTTTGGATCATGCATTTGATACTTAACACTTTTCTTGGCTTCATCATCATTATTTTCAATAGGAACAAGTGTAGATTCAAAATCCGCATATACAACAATGGGAATACGGTACTGATGAGATATCTTCTCAAATTTTAGCTCGGCCTTTTCTGGTGATGGTAACATTATTTTGGCTTCATAGTTGTTGTTACACAATCGTTTATGCTCTTCTAACCACTGTCTTCCTAGTCTTCCTTCTCGTTGAAAATTGAAACATCTTTTGCAAATTACCTTCTTATTTCTATTTTTAGATAATTGATTACTAACAAGAGTTTCAAATTTTTTGATCCATACATAGTGGGAAACATCACCTCTTGTAAGTAATAATAAGTCCCTATGATCTGGTAGTTCATTCTTCACCACACGCAATGGGTACACTTTATTCGAACTGTCCAAACCGAAAACATTAACAGATGTTCCAGGGTTTTGTTTTTCGAACTTTGGGATGTCCTTTAAAGCCACTGGGTAAGTCAATCCTTTGAAATTATATCTATATCTGTAAGTTTCATATTCTTCACTGGGTCTTTCCGAATTTTGAGGAGGTACAAATTTTGTCGTCATTGCATATCTAAAACATTCCATATCTTGGTTCTTAACATTTATACACGATTTGGTGTCTGAAATTTTCTTTGGGAGCGGAATATAACTGCTACCCCTTAATCCGTAGCCGTGTTTATGAGTTCTAATATCCATACCCTCAATACTAACCAAACTCCAACCAGATCCTCTGCCTTCATGTTCTTGAATTTTAGTTAATATTTCTTCTAAACAATCTTCAACTATTGAATTAATATCTGAACTTGCCATGATGGTCTGGTTTTTTGTTATGAATCCTCTTGGTGACATTTCTCCTTCTACATTAGTAAACATAGCATGTAGTAATATGCTAAATTTAATGAAGTTCAGTCTTCTTAATTCTTCTGTGAGTGTTCTCCTTGCAATTGTACTCACTTCTTTAAAAAACTGCTCCAATTCCAATTTTTCATTTTGAATTTTGTGGTGCATTACTACTTTACCTTCTAAAGCATATATTTTTAAACTTGGTATTTCATTAGATGGTCCTGCTAATGGTTCTTCATGTTCTTCTTGTTGTTTTTCTTGTTGTTCTTCTTGCTGTTCTTCTTGCTGTTCTTCTTGTTGTTCTTCTCCATATAGTTTTAAATCTTCATATTCGGTTTCTGTTACATCTTCATTATTATGGAATAACTCTTTGTGTATTTCTAGTAGAATATTATCATGAAAAGTTTCTAAGCAAATTTCACATTGATACATCTTGTTGATGTTTACTCTTTGAAATTTAGCAGCGAAATGAAATGCTTCTCTACTGCTCCCTTTTTATAGCCTCCCAGTTGTAGTGGGGGGGGGACGGTAAGATTTTTAGTGAGATGTTAAAAATAGTAGGTTAAGACTAAAGCTGAAAAGTAATGATTAAAGCCTATATTTTCTTCCAATTGCAAATACTCCACATATGCCTCCGCCCATAGCCATAACAGATCACTGTTACGCCAATATACACCAAAGGTGGGTCTATCATCAACTAAAATTGGAGATGCTATGTTTACTAATCTTTCATTTTCTATCCATGTCATAACTTCAATTACAAACCTTCCTATAATATCCATTGGAGAATTCGGATCCACAAATATTCTTGTTACAACATTTTCACTTAACAAAGGCTCTTCAATTTCTTCATTGTTTTCTTCATCGTTTTGTACATCGTTTTCTTCATTGATTTCTTCATCCACCTCTAATACTTCTTCAACTTTTGTACATTTGTTATAAAATATTGGAGCATCTCGGGGGGACATGTTCACTCTAGCTATTATTGGCAATGAATGTCCCAACGCAAACCACAACACTCTTATATAGGCAAGTCAATGAGTATGGGTTTCTTTTAATAATAAATTTTTATTAAAAGAAAATAATTTAATTCTGTCTTTACCACAATATTACTCCTAATTAGAGCTTTCCAATGATGTATCGCTTGCCCTATTCCGGCAACCCGTTCTTAAGTTATAAGTAAGTTTGTTTGCACTTTGCTGGCTGGGGGGGGGGGGGGCTGACCAAGTTCAAGGTCAAGGTCAAGACGTTACACTTAAGACGTTACACTTAAGACGCTACACTTAAGACGCTACACTTAAGACGCTACACTTAAGACATTGTGACGTCGGGGGGGGGGGGGGGGGGGGGGCTCGCCAAGTTCAAGGTCAAGGTCAAGACAATACACTTAAGACATTATACTTAAGACGATACACCTAAGACGTTGTGACGTCGGGGGGGGGGGGGGGGTTATGCATGAATGGATTGAGGTCAAGGTCACCAAAAAATAATAATGATCCAAGGTGATGGAGGCGGCTGGAACCGTCTCCACCACCCTGTGTTCCTCAAACACTCCCAATCCCAACCAAAAAAGTTACGTCTTGCGAGGGATCCCAATTTTTGGCCCGCACGCACATGGCGATCCAGTTTGGTAGTCTGTGATACGGGCGGCCAGCCTCGGGCCTGGGCACTGGACTTGACCATTCCAATTTTACAATGGGGACTCTGGAACAGCTAATGCAAGACGCAACTCTAACCTCCCACCCTTAATCTAAACCCACCCAAACATATTTTTGCCTGACAAAAATTAAGAAACAAAAATCAAAAACAATAAAAATATGCGCTACCTACGGCACAACGCGCATGTCCCACCCATATTTAATGAAGTTCAATCGAACTTCTTAAATTTACATTTACATTTTAATTTAATCTACCCAACCTAACAGCTAGCTGTGGAATGTAAAAAATTATTAGTACACAGATAAACAAAAACAGACATAGATACACACACACACAGATACACACAAATACCATAAACCAATACTTAAGATTAAAAACACATTTCTTAAACATAAATAATACCATAAAACACCTTAATGCTAACATCGCAATGCGCAAGTTAAACCTTAAAAAACTAACACATCTTAAGACTGAAACCAAATAACACTTTGCATAAAATCATAGACACACACACACACACACACACACACAACAAATATTAAATAGTAATAGCCTAACAACAAGAGTAACTCAAATATATATCGGCCGCTTATACATTTGAGTTGCCCTCTGAGTCGGGTCGGAGCGTCGCGTCCGAAATTCCGAGCCCGACTGTGGTGGCAATAGTCGTCGGGGTAGTTCTCGGCTCCCAGAGTGGTGGGGGGCCGGGAGGGGTTTCAGGGGCGCGGAACTTTCCAGAAATGTCAGTGGAAAATTCCAAACGGATGTGCTTTGTTACATGTGGGTCGCCTAAAACGCAGGTGGAGCCTTGTACCTCTCAATTTGCATTAGATAGCATCAAATTACATCCGCTGACAAGTACATCCGCAGCATAATTATCGTCGATTGTTATCCACCCTCTTCCGCCGCTTAATTATACTTCCAACAGAAATAGGCCGCCAAAACACGCAACTTGTTTTTAACATACAATAGACTATTGTTTGGAAATGCATTACTTATGCTCATAATCCTTGGCCTGGTCGGTACTTCTTACACGCTACACCCAAGACGTTGTGACGTCGGGGGGGGGGGGGGGGGCTTCCGGTTTCCGGTCCGGTCGGGGGGGGGGGGGGTCATGCATGAGTAACCATCCGCATGTATATAAACGACGGGAAGCTCGCGCGCCTCCCATATAGGGAGCTGACACCCCAACGGTAAACAACCAATCCGTGAGTTCATACCAATAGTACTTTAACACACTATTTATTTTAACATTTTTATTATTTTTACACTATTTCTTAACACTACATCAGTTATTTCATATATCTTAATTTTATTTTCGTGTCGAATTTCCATTTTTTTTTTTTTTTTTTTTTTTTTTTTTTTAATTAAAATATGCTAATTAACATCGTGTGCAGGAAACTCACACTGATTAATTGCAGGTTCCATTCTTACACACCTGTTTCCTCCTTAATATGCAAATTACTCTCTTACTTTAACAACACTTAAACTCTAACCGCTACTTCTCGGTCATATTAATATAATTAGTGCTACACTACGGGATTTACCTGTGCAATAGTGCACGCTATGTTTCCTGCACGTCTGCAGGTAATACACCTTACAATCATATACTTATTGCTACATTACACAAGACATTTCTTGCACACCTGCAGGTAATACACTTACTGACCGTCTACTATTATAATTATTGCTACAGTACAAGAGACATTTCTTGCACACCTGCAGCTTATACACTTTACAACCGTTTAATATTGAAATTATTGCTATACTACAATGGTTACCTGTTCAATCACAGTTGTGGTCCCCCCACTTGATTATCCACAGAGCAATACTTGCAATCCTACAACTGAATAATTAATTAACTTCCGCGATCACCAGTACTTTTTTAAACTATCCGTCTCTTCCTCTGACTCTTGTGACCGTAGCCGCAGCCGACTGACAAATAACCGAGCTCTCCCGAACCTCGCTCTTTTATGCGGTTTTCTCGGGGAGGGGGTTGGAGGGGCGTCGCACGTGACTCATCGATCGCATAAAAAGGGGGGTTGCTGCCGCGCGCGCGCCATTTCGGTGGCGGAATCGGTCGGGTGAGGAACTATCCGTAAGTCTCTGGCGCTTTTACAACTAACGCTTGTTACTCTAAAATGTGTTTGCACTTAATATGCTAATTAGTCTCTATATTTATGCACGGGACATTTCCTGCACACCTGCAGGTGATACACCTTACAACGGTCTACTATTATACTTGTTGCTACAATACAAGATTTACCTGTCCAATTGGCAATTGTGATCCCACTTAGTTGTGCACGGGATATTTCTTGCACATTAGCAGGTCATACACTTTACAACCGTCTAATTTTATAGTTATTGCTACAGTACAAGATTTACCTGTACAATTGACAATTGTATTCCTACTTATTCGTGCACGGAACATTACTTGCAATCCTGCACCTGAATAATTAATTAACTTCTGCGGCTACCGATACTTTTCTTCGCCTATGTTTCCCCCTGCTACAACCTTTCGCGGCGCCGCCCGACAAATAACTGAGCTCTCCGAAGTTCTGTTCTTTTATGTCATCCTCCCAGGGGGAGGGGTTGGGGAAGGGGGGGGGGGCACACAACCCCCATAAAACGGGCATCAATACCGCGCGCGCGTCATTATAGTGGCGATAGGGCAACAGTAAACAACTATCCGCAAGTCTCTAACACCTAGTCTAACACTTTTTTACTTACGCTTTTTTACTCTAACATATGTTTGCACTTATTATGCTAATTAGTCTCTATATATTCAGACACACTCGCGGGCGCCGGTCATATACTCGCCAATTGTCGGAGAGTACACATCTCCCCTTCGTATATTATCATGGCTTCGCACTCTTTACAACTAAAGCTTTTACGCACAAAACATATTTTACAGAAACAATCTAACTCCAAAGTTTGTAAACCGCGTACTACATTGGCTAAGCTTAAGAAATACTACAGTTTTCACCCGTTGTACTTTGCGAAACCTAGCCTGTGCAACACTGCATACTGTACTGATACTGTTTTGCACGCTGTCTTAACTGACATGCTGCAGTATCAACATTTCAATCTTGTTACACCTATTGACGATGCTATCCAATTATTCTTATTCACTATATTACCGGGTTTATATGATCGTTCTTCCTTGGACACATGTCTCATTCTACTGTATCAACTCGCACTGTAAACACCTAGGAGCTCTCCTATCATGCAACTATTATTTTAATTTAATTTTAAAAATAAACTAAAACCTCCAACCCCGAAGCCGCCCCACCCCTCCCCATTCCCACCGAGCCCCTGCGGCTCCCACTTTTTTAAAACCCCCTCCGGATGACCTTGACCCACTTCCCAAACCCATCCATCACTGTCACCCCCACCCCACACTTCCAACCCCACACCTGCCACTTCCAACCAATGACCTTGACCTGAGCCAGGAGTAACCAAAAGACACTACTTTCACAATATTGGATTGGTCGGACGTCAATGATTTAGAG
>CM061532.1:245564380-245974209 GCA_030545055.2 Neoaliturus tenellus | reverse complement strand
CAGTTTAGATGGCTCAAAAACACTTTCCAAAATTAATAAAGTTAAAGAGGATGTAGGGTCAAAGGGGGACACCAGTGAAAGTGATTCTTTCAGCCCGGCAAGTTTAAGGAAATCAAGAAGTACATCAAAAATAAAAAACAACTTGTTAAGTTCAGACTCTGTTAGTAAAGAAACAAAAAGTATACCTACCGAAAAATCAACACCGTTGTCTAGGCTGAAAAGATCTAAATCCAAAATCAGTTTAGATTGCTCAAAAACACTTTCCAAAATTAATAAAGTTAAAGAGGATGTAGGTTCAAAGGGCGACACCAGTGAAAGTGATTCCTTCAGCCTGGCAAGTTTAAGGAAATCGAGTAGTACATCAAAAATAAAAAACAACTTGTTAAGTTCAGACTCTGTTAGTAAAGAAACAAAAATTATTAAAAAATCAAGATCTTTGTCTAGGCTGAACAAATCTGAATCCAAAATCGGTTTAGATGGCTCAAAAACACTTTCTAGAACTAATAAATTAAAAGAGAATGTAGATGCAAAAGGGGACACCAGTGAAAGTGATTCTTTCAGCCCTGCAAGTTTAAGAAGATCAAGAAGTATATCAAAAATAAAAAACAACTTTTTAAATCCAGACTCTGACAGTAAAGAATCAAACAGTACTCAAAACTCCCTGGAAACAAATGGATCGAGTCATCCTCCAGTTGCTCAAGAAAATAATGAGAGCAAAGGTAAAAATCAAGTTTCTCAGACACGGAGGTCAGCAGCAAATAAAACTAAAGATGTACAACAATTAAACACTCCGAGAACATCTTTAAGTAACAATGAGGTTGATCATTCAGATGTAAAACCCATCCCTCCAAACAAACCTAAATCTGAGGATTTAGAATCGATAACGGAAGAACTAAGGAATATTGAAACTCTAAAAGACATAATAAATAATGTAGAAAGAGAAGAAGAAAATGACAAAGTGTTTAGTAAAACCGAAAATCGTAAATTGAATCGTCCAGTTTCAACCAAGAATGAGAATATTGAGGCAAAGAACAAAACTGCCATTGTAGACAACATGAATACCTCTGAAAGTCATAAAAGAACTCAACAATCCATGGTAAAAGAAACTCCAGGGTCACTTGATGTAAGTAAAAAAACCAGCCCGGTTGGTACTAAATCTAATTCCGAGATGATCTCATCCTCTAATGTACAAAATAATTCTAACAAGGAAAGAAATGAAAATGAGGCAAACAGAATCAAAACGACTAGTTCCTCCAACAAAAGCCTTTGCAGTAGGAGTGTCTTAGGTAAAACCGAGAAAGATGATTCAGATTCTGAGTCGCCCACTAGGAAAAAAAGCCGTCTCATAATAGCAAGTGGACAGTTGTCTAACACAAGTTGTGATTCTTCACCGGGACCTATACGCATGATAAGAAGTTCAAGAAAAAATCCACCTCTTAATTCAAGCGATTCAACTCTTGAATCAGAGGTTTCCACCTCCAAATTGAAACAAACCAGCCCCTCCAAGAAATTGTTGAAAAGAACACTTGACTCTCCAGCGACTGAAGAAGATGGAATATCACTTTCCAAAAAGAAAGTCAAATTAGATCATGAAACCCTTGCTGAGAAAATTTCTGAATTAAAACCAATGAAAAGTGATGAAGTAAATGAAATTTTTTCTAAAGATGAGACAGATAAGAAAAAAGAGACTATCAATAGAAAAGGATTGTCAAGAAATAAAAGCAAATCAGAATTATGTTTAAAAACAAATGAAAATTATGGGGAAAATATTGAAAGACCCCACTTTCTTAGAAAACCAGTAAAACTTGACAAAAAGACCATTGAAATGTCACAAAAAACTAAAAGTAAAAAATCTGAACTAAAAGAAGATATTAAAAATAAGCAGACCAGAAAAATTGCAAATAACACCAACCTTAACGGTAGAAAATCGTCTAAAAATGGAGTTTATGAAACCTATTTAAGCTCACTTACAAAAAAAATGAATTATTCTAACATTGAGAATATTATAGACATTTCACTATGCGATCTGGATGAAATTAGTTGTCCCGAGAAATTTGATCTCCAGTGTAGAGTAGTGTCAGAGTTTGTACTGGCTGAAGAAGGCATTCAGGTGATAAGAGTTGAAGATGGAACAAAGTGTAAATGTGGCACTTTGAAAATTCCCAAGGGCACCTCTTGGGATGTTATATTAGAGGAAATTTTGAATAGACCTACTGTTGAGGAAACAACATCCATCGATATAATAATTTTTAACTACTTTCGATTGGAGTTCCCTGTAAAACCCAATAAATATTTCCAAATTAACAATATCATGGCAGTAAAATTTCAGTTAAAAGAAAAATCTCCTTGTAAGTCTAAAACAGAATTATTCTTCTGTGTTGAGGGTCAAAATGCAAACATTCGACCGCTTAATTCAAAGAAAATCAAAGAGATAAATGATAGACTTACAGATGGAACAGCTTCTGCCATCAATAAATTTGTTGACAAAAAACAAGTTGCAAAATTAGATAGTGACAAATCGTCTGAAAGCCCAAAATTTGAAGATAAAACTAGTCAATCAACAGAACATAAAAGCCCTGCGAAACTTGCACCAGTTACTGTACAAAGTGGTGCTGGGCCTAGAAAAAGGAAATCGAATGATTCTGACTTTGAAGTTAAACCTAGAGATGAACAAACAAAATTACTTTCTAAAGATGATTCAGGAAAGAAATATCTCAGTAAGGATGTTGAATCCTTTAAGGTGAGGAAAAGCTCTGGCGGAATTTCCCAAGCAGTAACATACTCAAGTGATGAAACTATGATGGAAGAAACTCCTCCTTTGCTGAGAGAGATTAGAGAAATCATACATGAAGAATCAGCTCTAGGACTTCCTCTAACAGCTAGTGAAGACGTTCACCTTAAAAACTCAGGATCAGAAGTGACTTTTTCGCAGTTCTGTGAGGGGGCAAAATCAAAAGGTGAAACTTTTAGAACTAGTACTCAAACTGTGGATGCAGACGAGTTGAAGAGTGACTCTTCAGTTCAGAAATCAAGTGAACCAATGAAGGGTGTTTTAGACACAAATGATGAAGATGTTCCAGAAGATACAAGCAAAATGGAACCTCTGGTGTATTGCCCATCAGGCTCTTCAGCTGGTTCCACGGGCATTGGCTCTCCTGGCAAAGGAAAGAAAAAGGAAACACAAGGCTCTGACTCAGTTGCTCGTAAAGACAAAGTGAAAACTCTTACAGATTTGGTACCCAGTAGCTCTGAAAGTCAAAATGTAAATATCGATGACACATCAGTTGTGAGTTGCTCTTCCTCTGTTAAAGTGATAAGTTCAAGCAGCAGTGGAGGAATAACTTTTGAAGTTGGAAACGACAAAGAGATCAGTATAAAAACAACTTTGATTCAAGCAACCGAAATTGAAGCTGGAGAATCACCTGAAGTAAATGATTTACCAAATGAAATTCTTAACATACAAAGCAAAACTGTAAAATCAAAAGAATCAGATATTCAACTTGGAAAAGGATGCTTTTCGGGGAGGAGTTCAAATAATGAAATCGAAATAATAAGTGATAAAAGTTCAAATGCTTCCCTTTTAGAAGCCGAAAATAATACAACAGTGATACCAATCAGTTCATTCCCTTCAGGAAATGTAAATGATGATGTCACTGTGCAAGACTTGGAAAGGTTTTCCAAGAGGATTCCAGACAGGTGCTTTTACAAATCACCTTACACAGCCCCAACTCTAACTGAGGTAATTTCTTCTCAAGGAAAGTAGAATTAATAACAGTTGTATGGGGAGGCTTAGTATGGGAAACTGAAATCCCCATTTACATTTTTCTTGATTTTTTGTTGATGACATTGTTTAATCATTACATTTTGATGTTAAATAATAATTATTATCTCTTCATCAGTAAAATGATACCTTGTTAGCTAGGGCACTTAAAATATGATCTTTTTTGTTGAGAGATTGTAAAAGAGAGATACGGAAAGCACTGGAACATGTATGTGTACCAATTTGCCATTGGTAAAAGAATGTGTTATATTTGGTTTTATTTAATTTTATCCACAATAGTAGTTAATATAAATATACATTTGATAAATCCTTGTAGGTAGTTTCTTTTGAGTTTTTACTATCCAGGTTGCGGTAGCCTACAGTTAACTTTTTTTACAAATTAGATTTAGGGATACAGAATAAAATAGGTATTTAGGAAATATTGAATGATACTATAAACAATTATAACTATTATAATCATAGCATGTTTCAAAACATTGTTGGAGGAATAATTATATATTTACTTATTACTAGGGGTGTGCGAGTACTTGAGTATCTAGTATTTTTACAGCCAAGTACTCAAAGTTAAAATATAGACTTGTCAGTTCAGTTAAGATTTTTAGCTGACTTATGAAATGAAAATTATAAATAGATCTGCACATAATGATTGAAAACAACCCAGATTGAAATTCTTTTTTTATTTGTTGAAGTAAAGCAGTGAATTTTTTTTATTAAAATTAACTTAGATGTACATTGGAAAATTGATATTGGCTATCTTTTTGATCCAAGCCTGATAGAAAATAACTTCAGATAGTGTTGTTCAAACAAAATGCCACACACATGGTCATCACTGCTGCCGTTGAGTAAAAGATATAATATGTTAGTAAAATTCAGTACTAAATTTTTTTAAATTTTTCTTTTGTAAAAGTATTATTTTGGAATATTGATAAATTTTACAGGCATATTGACATTCAAAATGTAGTATAGTGCAGGAGTTTTATGATTATCATTCATATACCTGGTTTCCTGAACTCTGTATTCATGATAAATTTACATTGTATTGATAAGTTTTGTACCTCTGCGTTGATTGAAACAATAGGTGATAAAAGTAATAGTAAAATAAAGTTTCCCTAATTTAGTCTGTTATATTTTAAACTTTCCATTTATATAAAAAAAGAAAAGAAAAAAAATCCAGTCGGGCCTAGTAAAAACACATGTAAATACAAAGTAGTCTTATTATCTATCATTAGGAGGGACTGTGTATGTAGGCTATTAATTTATTAATATTATCTTGGTCTTACTCATTAAAACCACTTTTTTGCAAACCATAATTTTAAAGAAGCTTGACTCGATAAAGCTTAATTTAAAAAGTTGACTCCACTCAACCTCAAAAATCACTTCTCGCACACCCCTATTTATTACCTAAAACACTTCCATTTGTATATAACCCAAAAATAATTTTGCCTTTGAAATAAATATTAAGAAGGTGTTTTTTTCAAAGAAATTAAAAGTGCCAGTTATTATTTTGTTATCATCAATTATCATTATTTTACTATGAGCAATCTATATTAAATGGGTTATTTCACGCTTGTAGTAATCCTGATACCTTTCCTCTATTTGAACTACTTTCATAACACTCTCCATAATTTATTTCCCCCTACCTCTTATGCTTTCGCAACTTAGTATATTTTTATTGCTAGAGTCTAAAGTGATGGACGAAGTTAGGGGTTGTTCGGACAAGGCGCAAGCCAAGTTTGCAAAATGAAGGAGTTTCAAAAAGACCTGTGTCACTGTCATTTGACTTGTGTTTTGAACTAGTATTTTTTCTCCAATGCTCAATTGAACTACTTCAAAAAACCAGAATTTTATAACTTGTTTACAATGCACACAAAGATGCATCTGCTATTAAAATTCATTAGCTGATCACCTTCCACTGATGCAGTTTCACTGTATGGTTAATACGAATGGCCGACGATCTGAACATCACCTGATTATTTTTCTACTTAGGGTGAAAAATAACTAGTTAACTGATACTAATCTTGGTTTAAAAAGTACTGTTTATGTACCAGTAGTTGTATGAAAAAAAGTGTTTATTATTGGGTTTCAATATTTCTGTGCTGAATGAATAAGTTTCATTCCATAAACTCCATGCTATTAATGCATGAATCAAATAAACCACAGCTTACGTATCAGATTAACTGGAGCAACCAATAATGTGAAAGAAAGAAAGAAAGTAGGAGAGGGAGTTGGGCCTATGCAGACCCTGCATTTGAAAAGCTCATTCTATCTATCCCTAGAATCTGTAAGTTATTTATGTAACTAATAAAACATTTTTTTATTTTTAGGATGAATTAGACGAGATATATGATGATGATAGTAATCCCGTCAAGTACTTCAGCTGTAAGTATTTTATTAACAAATTTACAGTTGTTTGCACGAGACATGAGACAGCCCGCCAGGATCTGTGCTACACATGGGCAGTTTAACAGCCTGAATTTGAAATGAAGACCTCAGTAATGATTTTACTTTAGGCTCTATTATTATAATGATTAATCCACGGCATGTTGCGCGAGATAGAGCCAACTGTCCAATATGTAGCACAAATTCTGGCGGGCTGTCTCATGTACTGTGCAACCAACTGTAGATCTTTTATCTTATATCGGAATACTTTTAAACCTTAGTACACATTGATGCAAGAATAGCTAATAAGAGATAAAATTTATATACATGGTGTCTCTGAACTCTCTACCAACTTTTCAGGTATTATTCCTGGGCCATAGACAAGTCAAAATATCATATTCAAAATTTCGAAAACTCAAAAGTTACTTGTATAGCCGCCATTTTGTTTTTTACACAAAGTAATTTTTATTTCCGTAATGTATCATTGTATTAAGTTAATATTTGGCTTGAACCTTCATCATAGCAATACCCATTTTCAAGAAAAAGTTTATTTTTTTCTAATGTGTATTTTCAAAATGGCGGCCATTTTAAACTAAAATATCTCAAAACCGGTAAATTTTATAAAAATTTTACTGGGTACAAAAAAGTTGACAAATTTAATTATCTAACTAATGGTACCAAGTTTGTAAGGATCTGACAACAAATAACTGAGTTATTGAGATTTTTCAATTAAAATTACCTTAATTTGCATGAATTACAATGCAAAATCAATGTTTTTATGCATAAAAATCTCAATAACTCCGTTATTTGTTGTCAGATCTTTACAAACTTGGTACCATTGGTTAGATAATTAAATTCGTCAACTTTTTTGTGTCTAATAAAATTTTTATAAAACTTACCGGTTTTGAGATATTTTAGTTAAAAATTTTAAAATGGCCGCCATTTTGAAAATACACATTGGAAAAAAATAACCTTTTTCTTGAAAATGGGTATTGCTATGATGAAGGTTCATGCCAAATATTAACTTAATACAATGATCCATTACGGAAATAAAAATTATTTTGTGTAAAAAACAAAATGGCGGCTATACGAGTAACTTTTGAGTTTTCGAAATTTTGAATATGATATTTTGACTTGTCTATGGCCCAGGAATAATACCTGAAAAAGTTGGTAGAGAGTTAAGGGACACCCTGTAAAGTTTATAATTTTACTACTAGAAACAAATTGGCACATCACTCTTTATCCCAGGATAGACCTTTTAATATCAATCTCAGCCTCAGCCTACAATCCCACCATATAACAAGGCCCCGACATATTTAATGCACAGGGGCGCAAGAGGTTTTAGGTTTGTGGGGCGCAAGGCGCAAGCAAAATAAAATATTTTAAATTACGTGCCAGCGGAATCCTCCCCATTCTCTCTCTCGATCTTGACTCATCACTGGCATTGCGTGCATCCTGCGTGTTCAGAATCAGAAACTTTATTGCTATTAAGCAATTATAACATTAAAGTAGCCATAGTCAAATTAGGACATAACATACAGAGTCAAAGAGGAAAATAATAACTAAAAAAGCTCAATTCAATAGCTGGATACAATAGTTGAATCGAAAATTCAGTTACAGTGTAAAATGCATTTTCTAACAGCTATGAGTTAACTTTTGACTTAGATTTAGGAATGATGTTGATTCTTGATCTGGTGGCAACGTTGTCTTTCTTTATAAGTTCATCTTCCCCCACACAATCTTAAAACAATCTAATTAAAATGGAGCATATTAAAATGCAAACAACCGAAAATCAATAATTTTGACCTCAATCGATAAAACTGTCCGTACTGTAATTTCTACTTTGCCTCGAAGTGGTTCCTTTTTCCTTTCTGCCTCACAAATATTGAATATCTTCATTGAAATTGCCCAATATATTTAAACTTTTATGAACATCTGCAAACTTACAATTGAAATGGTCTGCAATGTCATGCCGATTTGTAATAGCCTTGCCTAAATGATGGATATCAGGGAAAGATTTTACTGTATTTTTAACACCCAGTTCTGATTTCACAACTGACCTAACCCCCTTACTGCTATTTTCGGCATGATGTATAAAATTGTTATTTGCTACCATTTTAGCCTTTCTACATACAAAATTTTTTTTATAGTTCTTAAGGTACAACAGAAAAACTTGATCATTGCAATTTATTTCCTATTTTATTAAACTCTCTTTTCTCAGCACTTGATATCCTAATGTGACACAATTTAAAGTTTTTTTTTTCCGGTTCGAACATATTTAGAGAGGAAAGTTTGATTCAAAAGCTAGCTTAGATTTTGCTAAATCATTAGTTCATTTTAGCATCATTTTCCTTATCTAAATTCCAAGAAATTTGTTTAAGTTCTGACAAAAATTTATTGGTGTTTGATCAGAGAATATTCGTTTTTTTTTTTTTTTTTTTTTAAACCACTAGTAGGCCTAATATTTTGACAATTATTGCTTTTCTTCGAAGGGTGGTGAATAAACCAAATCAAATCAAATCAAAAACATCTTTATTTCACATTGTACATAATTACATTTCATACAAGCAATGTGTTACAGTTCTAAAGTAAATGTTATTAATATGCTAAATATAATATGTGAAATTAGTGATACAAGATGGCCTCTAATTAAGTGTTGGTAGTACTAATCAGTGAATATTTTTTAAGGTTTTATGTAGTGAATAGACTATTCTGTGCTTTATGTTTGCATTTAAAGAATTTGGTAAAGTATGCTTAAGCCTCTGAATAAAAAAATTTAAGTTTTCTGAGTTTGCAGGATAAAAATATATTAAATTTAAAACTTACATTTTTTTGAGACCAAAAGCACATGTTTTCTTGCTTATGAATTTCACAGTAAAAACACAAGAAACTACTATGTAAATACCATAATTCCTATATAAAATACTGTTTTATGAAAAATTAGTGGGATTTTGAAAGTATCTACACTTGTTAAACTAAATTTATCTGAATAAAATATTGAAGAAACAGGAAATACAACTACAACTCTTGATCCCAACCGGCACTACTTCCTGTTAAAACTGATGGGTCAAACTCCAGCTCTTTATCAGTGCTACGTCACACTGGAGTAGTCAGCTTATCAGTGCAAGCCTTGAACAACTCAACCACCTGTGGATCAGTTCCCAACGTTTGTAAACAAGTACTGACTGACCTATCCAGATAACTGACTCAGATTTCCTGGCTCTGTATTTGTTTTGTTTGTGAACAAATATCGTTTGAATTATTTTTGTTTTATTGACATAACAATGAAGTGAACAGTGACTGTATATTTTGTAAATAGTGGAAACCCCTGTACTGAATTATTTATTTTTAAATTAATTGACATAAAAAATCAATAGGATTTAAAGTCAATGTGGACTGGCAAATTACAACAACTAGTATACGTGTTGCTCGAAATCGAGCAATTTATTTTCATACAATGCAAATGTTACATTTAGCTCTAAATCAATGACATCCGACCAATCCAATATTGTGAATCTCTTTAATCACCAAAACTACACGTATTTACAGCTAATTATTAACAGATGTTTAAAATGCTTTATTTAATCCCAATGTTATTTAAATGGGAAATTTTGAGATTTCAATTGTGGATAGCGCCTTTATTTTCAGTCCGATTCTTATCAGTTTTTGGCGGAAACAACTACAGGCTAAGCCCTATCCAACGACACCAAAAACTTGAAAATCGGTTGAAAATTGTAGGAGGTGTTCTCAGGACAAAAAAACCCTTAGCGAATTAAATAAGTATAGATTAATATTTTATTTCTGTAATATTTACCTGTTGTATTTAACAGAATTTTGAAGCTCTTTAAGCCTTATGATATGATTCTCTGCCAATAATAGACATTACCAAGTTTTATATATAGACTTGCTCTTTAAAATTTAATGTAATATACGTTACAGTGTTGTTTGTATTTATACCAATTATATAGCAATGACAAGCAAAAGTAAAATAAATACTAAACATTCAAACAAAAACAGTCCAAAACCAACCCAATCTCCAGGTGGGATTTTAACTAGGAATAAATCATTATTGAAGAAAAATTCGAAAGCAGGTGAATCACAAATGGAGAAAGTAATCACTAAAGATACTGGGATGCAAACAGATTCAGATCTTACACTTAATCAAAACATTTTGACTAAAGAACTACTGAGTACAGATTGGTTGTCAGATAACATCTTTGTAAAACATACAGATTTGTTAAATGACCGCTTACTAAAAAATCATGATCTTTCCATTCTTTCCCCTTTAATAGTACAAGCTGTAAAATGTGTAGATAGTTACGCAGACTATCTTGAGTCTTTTAATCTCAGTGAAAAAAAATTTGTCTTGATGCCACTTAACAACTCTGAAAAATTAATGGAAATGGGAGGTTCTCACTGGAGCACACTTTTATATATAAAGAAAACTAACATATTTTATCATTACGACTCAGTTAAAGGGCAAAATATCACTTCAGCTAATAAATTAGCTAGAAAGATTTCGTCATTCATTACTGGGAAAGATGCCAAACCTGATCTCATAGAGATTGATGGGCAACAACAACAAAACGGGCATGATTGTGGCATTTTTATGCTTTCGGCTGTGGAACTTCTAATTTCGAGTTTCCTTTTGACTAAAACTGTCAATCCAGAAATATTAAAGAGTCTAACTCTTTCCGAAGTAGATTTAATAGTAAGAAGATCTGTTACAGCCTACGTTATGTGTAATAATTATCAAATATCTGTTGATAAGCTACTTGCTCTTATTACCACACCTGTAGATCTTTTATCTTATATTGGAATATTTTTAAACCTTAGTACACATTGATGCAAGAATAGCTAATAAGAGATAAAATTTATATACATGGTGTCTCTGAACTCTCTACCAATTTTTCAGGTATTATTCCTGGGCCATAGACAAGTCAAAATATCATATTCAAAATTTCGAAAACTCAAAAGTTACTTGTATAGCCGCCATTTTGTTTTTTACACAAAGTAATTTTTATTTCCGTAATGGATCATTGTATTAAGTTAATATTTGGCTTGAACCTTCATCATAGCAATACCCATTTTCAAGAAAAAGTTTATTTTTTTCTAATGTGTATTTTCAAAATGGCAATAGACAATAGACAATAGACAAATATCTTTATTCAAGCATACATAAAAATGTACAAGAATGCGTCAAGTTTTTACAAATATTTCTTAGCCTGCTCTCAATCCACCTTTACTTTCCAGTCAAATCAAAACATTATACTAGCGGCCATTTTAAACTAAAATATCTCAAAACCGGTAAATTTTATAAAAATTTTACTGGGCACAAAAATGTTGACAAATTTAATTATCTAACTAATGGTACCAAGTTTGTAAGGATCTGACAACAAATAACTGAGTTATTGAGATTTTTCAATTAAAATTACCTTAATTTGCATGAATTACAATGCAAAATCAATGTTTTTATGCATAAAAATCTCAATAACTCCGTTATTTGTTGTCAGATCTTTACAAACTTGGTACCATTGGTTAGATAATTAAATTCGTCAACTTTTTTGTGTCTAATAAAATTTTTATAAAACTTACCGGTTTTGAGATATTTTAGTTAAAAATTTTAAAATGGCCGCCATTTTGAAAATACACATTGGAAAAAAATAACCTTTTTCTTGAAAATGGGTATTGCTATGATGAAGGTTCATGCCAAATATTAACTTAATACAATGATCCATTACGGAAATAAAAATTATTTTGTGTAAAAAACAAAATGGCGGCTATACGAGTAACTTTTGAGTTTTCGAAATTTTGAATATGATATTTTGACTTGTCTATGGCCCAGGAATAATACCTGAAAAAGTTGGTAGAGAGTTAACCCTTTAATGCATGATATTTTATATTTTGTTGAAATAAATATATGTAGTAAATTATATTATTAGTTTAATGTAAAAAATAGTTAAAAAATTTTATTTTGTACTTTTATATTAAAAATATTAAATTTTATTCATGTTACACCTGAGTTACACCATGGGTTTCTGTGAAAAACGGCACCATTTACCATGTAACTTGAGAGTTACATCATGTAACAAAAACACCAGATCTTTCAGGTAAAAATTAATTATATTTATTTATTAAACATATAATGGTCATAAAAAAAGTTATAAATTACGCTTTATAAAAGGTATAAAACTCACATAAAAAATATAAAGTTAGAAAAAGTAATTTGTAAAAGTACTCTTGTTACACAATATCATTGTACAATGGGTGTACAAGTACGAGAGTGTTTTAACTTACTCATGAAAAAATTTGAAGCAGTTCATGAAAACAACATTTAAATTACACGGAGAACTCTTGATATTTTTGGTGTTTCCCTTTCAGTTGTCAAACTTGTACCATTTTCTTTTATGGTCCCAAATGGGCCAGTGATCGGTCTCGTCTTATACCACAAGACTCGGTTCATATGGCAGTCAAAGTTTTTCGTTTTAATTGGTTGGAACATTTTTGTAGTGATTGTGATGGAAATAGTTGAAATAAAATAGGAATAAGAATTTTATATAGTGTTCACATCAAAAGTTAAGTTTTGACTTGCAAAAATAATTTTCTGGGTTTGCATGATGTTACACTTGAGTAACATCATGTTTGTGGTGACTTGGACTGCCTATGCATGATGTTACCCAATAGTAACATGGATAAATATAGAAATTGAGAAAAACTATAAACTATTAAAGTTTTCCTGAGTGAAAGTATGGAAGTTGATGATATTAGTGACTTAATGTTATTTTTCACCTGACCGTAACAACCAACAGATAAAATAAAAGTCCAGTTGAAATATTGAGTTTGTCACTTCGTTCACCAACCTGGTACTGACTGAAATTAACTGACTTGGAAAAATCAAGGTTAGGAAGAAAGAGCTGGAATTTGATTTTGGTGATTTATCCATAGTGTTGCAGTTGAGATACATGAATTAGTTCTGAAAATGCTCAACAGAAAGCGCTGAATCGATTAAGAAAAAATGTGTTACTGCTGAGTAACATGATGCATTAAAGGGTTAAGGGACACCGTGTAAAGTGTATAATTTTACTACTAGAAACAAATTGGCACATCACTCTTTATCCCAGGATAGACCTTTTAATATCAATCTCAGCCTCAGCCTACAATCCCACCATATAACAAGGCCCCGACATATTTAATGCACAGGGGCGCAAGAGTTTTTAGGTTTGTGGGGCGCAAGGCGCAAGCAAAATAAAATATTTTAAATTACGTGCCAGCGGAATCCTCCCCATTCTCTCTCTACTGGGATGCAAACAGATTCAGATCTTACACTTAATCAAAACATTTTGACTAAAGAACTACTGAGTACAGATTGGTTGTCAGATAACATCTTTGTAAAACATACAGATTTGTTAAATGACCGCTTACTAAAAAATCATGATCTTTCCATTCTTTCCCCTTTAATAGTACAAGCTGTAAAATGTGTAGATAGTTACGCAGACTATCTTGAGTCTTTTAATCTCAGTGAAAAAAAATTTGTCTTGATGCCACTTAACAACTCTGAAAAATTAATGGAAATGGGAGGTTCTCACTGGAGCACACTTTTATATATAAAGAAAACTAACATATTTTATCATTACGACTCAGTTAAAGGGCAAAATATCACTTCAGCTAATAAATTAGCTAGAAAGATTTCGTCATTCATTACTGGGAAAGATGTCAAACCTGATCTCATAGAGATTGATGGGCAACAACAACAAAACGGGCATGATTGTGGCATTTTTATGCTTTCGGCTGTGGAACTTCTAATTTCGAGTTTCCTTTTGACTAAAACTGTCAATCCAGAAATATTAAAGAATCTAACTCTTTCCGAAGTAGATTTAATAGTAAGAAGATCTGTTACAGCCTACGTTATGTGTAATAATTATCAAATATCTGTTGATAAGCTACTTGCTCTTATTACCACACCTACGGAAACATCAATTCCTACAAATCGAAGGATGAATCACTCATTGGAACAGATATAATTAGGGACAGTCTCCGACACTGCAGTGCAAACAGAAGAAACCAGTGTAGCAGTAATGCAAACTAATGAAACTCATGATAAACCCGGAATAGCCATTTTCAGTGACAGTCACGGGAGAGATCTGTTCTCAATAATTAAGAACCATCTGAAAGAAGAAATCAACATACAACAATTGGTTAAACCAGGTGCTAAATTTGAGGAAGTGATGGAGCGGGTGAGAAATTCAAAACTCTCGCCAGAACACTTTGTAATTCTAATTGCAGGAGCCAATAATGCTTATGACAACCAAACCCAATCAGTCTATAAGAATTTAAAACCAACTTTACTTTTCCTAAAAAATAATAGGGTCATTTTGGGTGGTATTCCATTTAGGAAGGATCTCCCCCTTTTTCATGGAATAAACGAAGAAATCATGAAACTGAATCTCTACATGTTTGAACTTGCCCAATCAATGAAAAATGTTGCTTTCATAGATTTTTCTGCAGTGACCAGCAAATGTTATGCTAAAGATGGCATTCACCTGAACATGTCAGGAAAACAGATCGTATCTAGCAAAATAGTTAAAGAAATCCAAGCCTACGATATTGCTACGCAAACCGGCATTAAAGTGCCCCTTGAATCTGCTAAATCGACCTTCTCAACTACAGATGACATCTCTAAGATTCAGGGTACTATCCAAATTTCTGAAGAAAATATGAGGACCGTGATCAGCAAGTATCGTCATGACTCATCAGTCGCTTTTGCACATTCTATTTCATCAGATTTTAAAGCCAATGGTTTCATGACAGCTGGTGTAGCAGTAGCATTTGGAAAAGAATTTGGAAAACCATCCTCTGGCGATTGTATTAACTCCCACCTGGCTTTCCAACAAAGACATGAAGAGGCAGGAGTATATAGCCTTATTACCAAGCCTAAATATCACAGTAAACCGAAGAAAAACGACTATGATACTGCCTTCTCCCAACTTGCTGATGACTTCAAGGTAAAAGGTTACAAAACACTGTTTTGCTCACCAGTAGGCTGTGTGAGAGACAATGTCCAACTTGAAGATTTCACAAATAACCTTCTAAAATTTCAGTCACATACAGGAGCCCACGTCACCATTGTCTCTTACAATCAAAATTCAAGCAGAACACTTAGAAATGGAATGACACATGACGAGTTCAATCGTAAGCTAGAAAATTTGATTCAAGGTGTTATCCCATCGCAAGGGTCTTCATCTCAAGAAAAAATGGGGAGGAGTCATGTTGGTTATCAGATGTCTCCATGTTGGCGGGGTTGGACAACACCTCAACTGCAGCAGTCCAAGCTCAGATTAACGAAACATCAACACGTCATGCCAGATACATCTCTCAAGCCAGTGTCCTGTGGCAGTGGAAATGGGCAATATAGTGAAAGTGGTCTCAGTTCTACAGCTGTTGATTTAAACTGAGTCTAGGCGACAAAGAAAATGTGTCTGCACCTGATAATACCTGTATTTATAGGCAAGTAGCTTGTAGCAATAATAGTATTTCTGAGGAATTCCACTCAATAAAAAACAAATTTTCCCACAAATCCAATCAACCAATATACATAACTTCACCAGTAAACAAAAATGTTTATGAAAACATGCCAAATCATTCACTAAAAATATTTCATCAAAATGTCCAGCATCTATCCTCCCGCTTAAATATATTAAAAATTAACTTAGATGAAATTCAGCCACACATTATTGCTTTAACAGAGCACAAACTGTCTGCAGAAGAAATAATACATTTAAATATTCAAGATTATAAGTTGTGCTCATATTATACCAGAAGTTAAGTCTGGTGGTGGTGGTTCTCTGATTCTGGTTAGTAAAACTGTAAAAAGTAAACGAGTAACTATCCCTGCAGTTGAACAACTTCTGTCGGAAAAAGAATTTGAATGTTGTCTTTCTGAGATTACTATTGATGATTTCTCTTTTATCTTGGCCTGCGTATATAGAACTCCTCAGAAATGCTTTGTTGACCCTTTTTTAGAAAAATTTTATATTCTATGTGAAATATTAAGCAAAAGATTCGATAATTTAATAATTACAGGCGATTTTAACATAAATGTATTGGATAAAAATCAAATATATCATACTTTTGTAAACATTTTAGATTCTTATAACCTAGAGTATATAGTAGATTTTCCAACTAGAGTAGTTTCAGGGTCTGAAACTGCTATTGATAATTTTATATGTAACATTAAACACAAAAAACTTAAAATATCTGGCTTAATTACTTTAACATCAGACCACGATGGTCAGTTGCTTGAAATTTTAAGGGTTAAGTGTGCAAAAGAATATATAAATAGAAAACTCTGTAGAAAATTCCTGAAAATGTAGAATTGTTCTGTAGAATATTGGCTAAAGAGAGTTGGATTGAGGTGTATCAGGCTACAGTAGAGACAAAGTATGACGTGTTTTATTCCATATTTTCACATGCATTTGAAACTAGCTTTCCAAAATTAATGGTCACGGAGAGAGGAACCAATTTTAATCAATGGATCTCAGATGAAATCAGAAATAAAAAAAGAAAATTTGTAAATCTTGAGAAATGTTACAGAAAATTAAAAACTGAAGATCTAAAATTAGAAATCCACCAAATGAAACAAGAAATAAAATCTCAAAGTATTAGAGAGAAGAAAACTTTTTTTGATAACAAAATATCGTCCTCTAAAAACAAATCACGATCAACGTGGAGGATCATAAAGTCGGAGTTCAATGACTCACTCGAAAAATTTGACGGTATTAAAATTATTCAAGATAATAAAATCACATCAGAACCTATTACTGTAGCTAACATATTGAATGATTTTTTCATCAACTCAGTAAATACTTTGGTAATGCAAAATTTTCAAAACGCTGTAAATGATGACTTGGCTTCATCTGACCCAAATGTTATTAAAACTCCCAATATTTTTAAATTTCAAACAATAGGTGAAGAGCAACTTTATAATATAGTGAAGACTTTTGAAAATAAATTCTCTGCAGGAGTTGATGAAATTCCAATGACTGTAGTAAAACAGTGCATTCTTTTCATCCTTAAACCATTAACACATGTTGTGAATTCATCTTTAATATCTTGTTTTTTCTCTTGTAAATTAAAAATTGCCAAAGTAGTACCAATTTTGAAAAAAGGAAACCCAAATTATCCTTCAAGTTACAGACCAATATCACTTTTACCAGTTTTTTCAAAAATATTAGAAAAAGTTGTTTATAACCAACTTTTAGATTTTCTTGACAGTAATCAATTACTTGATAATGAACAACATGGCTTCAGGCCAGGTAAATCAACTATTACGGCAGCTATAAAATTTATTGATTTAATTATAGACAGTGTTGATAAAAAGGAAAACATCATTGGAATTTTCTTAGACCTTGCAAAGGCTTTCGACAGCGTATCTCATGACAAATTACTAATGCAGCTTAATAAATTCAATGTTCAAGGCAAGGAACTTAATTGGTTTAGCTCATACCTCAAAAATAGAACTCAGTGTGTAGAACTCGACAGTAATATTTATCATCAAAATAGTAAATACAAATATAAACATAAATGTCACTCAAATTTTCAAACTATGACACATGGTGTTCCTCAGGGCTCAATTTTAGGCCCACTTTTATTCATATGTTATTTAACTGGTCTGCCCACTGCAATACCAAAAGGTGGTGGTTCCGTATGTTTATACGCCGATGATGCTAATATAACTGTTTCTGGAAATAAACAGGATGATGTTGAACTCTCTTCCTTCATTAGCCTTTTGTCTGTCAAGGAGTTTTTAGATGATAAAAATCTTTCACTAAACACAAATAAATCAAATTTTATATCATTCTCTACAAAAAAAAAATAGATCTAAATTGCAGCTGAATATACACATTGATAATTCAAGTCTTGACCATGTTGATTCTTGCAAATTTCTTGGACTAATTTTAGATCAGAATTTAAGTTGGGATCAGCATGTCAATCATATAATCAGCAAAATGTCCTCAGGACTTTATGCACTGCGCCAGATGTGTGTAGTTTGTAATATTGAAACCATTAAAACAATTTACTTTTTACTAATAAACTCCCATATGTCATACGGTATTGCCATTTATGGAGCTACATCGAAAAGAAATTTAAACCGAATTCTTTTACAACAAAAAAAAGCCCTTAGAATAATTTTTAATTTAAAACAAAAAGACTCTGTGAAGGAATATTTTTCTAAATTTGGAATCTTAACTGTATATGCTTTATACATTTTTGAAACAGTAATGTACGTGAAAACAAGTCAGACAAAAACAATAGTCTTGAATGATAAACACTATAATACCAGACTTAATAGAACTGTCGAACAACACAATCTGAAATTTTACGAAAAAAAAGTTAGTTTCATGGGTACCAAGTTTTTATATTCCTTACCTAAAAATATTTTGCAAGAAGAAAATGTTAACAAATTCAAAAAGTTACTGAAAAGTTATCTAATTGGCTTATCATTATCATTGACTATGTACACTGCCGTGAGTAGACTTCTCATAGCATAGGCGTGTTTGAAACATATTGACGGTGGTGTAATCTCGTGCGGGCGTACATGGAAGTACAAGAGTCATATGATAGGCAAGTCAGTGCTACCACTCTTCTCAATCAAGGATTAAATATTTCATAATGGAGGTTTTTGTTTATGTTATGATGAAATGTTTTTGCAGCACTGTAAATTCAGCTAAATAATAACATCATCGATGGCAGCGACTCTGGTGCCGGCAAACACGAAACTTCCAAATTCTTGCCTCAAACTAAATGCATTGGATGAGAGGTCTATTCACGGCAGTGTACATAGTCAATGTCATTATACTCATTGGAAGAATTTTGGGAATTAAAAACAAATTAGCAAACTTTAGAAGTAGCTACTTGGATTATTAATTTTGGAAAGTTATTTTAGTTTTATAGGTATTGATAAAAAATTGATGTGCAGCCGCCATTAGAAAAGAATGTCATGTTTCTTTTTTTTTTTGTTTTGTTTACACATATGTTATTTCAGAAAAAACCTCAAATGTAACACTACTACCATAAGTTGTATGTTTTTATAAATAAATACTTATATGTTTCCTTCATTGGAAAACTCAAATGTGACGCTATTTTGTGTATATCTTGTACATGGTTGAATAAAGAAATTTTGATTTGATTTGAATTAACTCTCACAAAGGCTTAATGCCTTAATGAGTCCTGTTTAAGATATATTTTTAGAGAAAAATGAACAAAAACAGAAATAATATACAGTAGACTCCGTCTTAACCGGCCACCTTTTAACCGGTCTCCGCTTTAACCGGCCTACCCTGACACAAAATAACATCTTTTTAACTGGCCATTATTTATCTCAACATCGCTTTAACCGGCCACGTTTCGCCGGAAACGTAGTTGTCTCATCTAATGTATCATTCAATTCACCTTTATTTCATATTGACGTTCTCAAACCAATTAAACTGTAACGTCCTAGACGGAAGTGATTGCCACCAGAAGTCAATGCGTTTGGACCTACTATCCAGTAGACCACAATAAAGAAACAAATTAGTGTAGGTTTGTTGTTGAGTTCATGGGTGGTGGATGTTAGCTATAAATCATATACAGTAATGTATTTAAGGTTGTTTTTCAAGTAATGATTATATTTAGGCCATTTAAAATTGTGGGTTGGCGTTCTTAAATGAACATCGGTTTAACCGGCCAGTTCATTATCCGGCCGCGGCCTGGTCCCGAGATGGCCGGTTAAGAGGGAGTCTACTGTACATGATTGACTTGGTATAAAAACGATTTGTCACAAAGTTTATGTTATTGTTTGTTTTATTTACATTTTATGGGAGATATAAAAAATGGTGAAAATGTAATTTGGACAATGATGCGGAGTTCTTTGGAAAGATAACGATCGGTCACACAAGGAAAATAGTAATGTTGTCGCGCAGAAAGAATATAATAGAAAAACCCCCTCCCCTAGGAACCCTCTGGTCAGAAAGGCCCAGCTCCATAGCAAATGAGAGTTGATCTGAGGTTACTTTCTTTTTGTTAGAATTATGTTGTCAATGCGTCTTTGAAGTTAAGGTTATGTGAGTAGATTCCATAAAATATTTATAAACACCATACTGCCCGACTAAATTTAAAAATAATGTTTTATGTGTCTGCATTTTACAGTTTTCCAAAATATCTATATTGAAATCAGCACATATAAACACTGACCTATTCATACATTAATGTCTAATCCTATACTATGATAAAAGCATTGTCTAAAGGGAAGTGTGTTCCACAATCTCGAAATCTAGCTGGTAGATTTTGCTTAAACTTTGCATTTAAGAGTGTTTTGGCACAAAAATGAGTTTAGAAACAGCCTCAATCCTGAGAAAAATCGAATTTGGTCAAAATTTAAGATAAAAAAATCATACTTTTAAACATTAGTCTTATGGGTTACTATTCTGGTAATGAAATAACAGTAAAAGGTAAACCAAAATAAAGAAACACCAATGCTAAGCAGTCTTTTAGAAATAGCAGTTAACTGTGAAGAGATAAAGTTGAGAGATACAATGAAAAAACAATTAAATCTAAAAGCTCAACACATGAGCCTTAAAAAACATTATATTCAAAATATATACATATAAATATTTTTTTACATAAAAATTAGTGTAATTTCTAAGTAAAATACAGTTACCTCCATGAGTGATCTGTTGTCTACAAAAATAACTGGCTAAACTCAAATATTTTATGCTGTTTAAAATTCCTACTTGATCTAAACTGCAATGTTCATTCAAACACACTACCGGTACACTTATATACAAGTCATCCAAATATATACTTATCTCAATTTTAAGGTTAAACCCCCTTGAACATTTAAATGCATTAACCAAGAGTGATTACGATCACACAAAATTTCATTAGACCTACTATTATTTAATTATAAATTGTGACTTAGATAATCAGAAACAGACCTATTATTATTTTATGCATGACTGCTCAAACTGGTAGGATAAAAAACTAGAACTAGGCTTGGATGCTTCTTGCAAACATTATTATATAGTTTAAAATCACTCTATAATTAGTTGGAAAAGTTGTTGAATTACTTGGGGGTAAGAAAATAACCGAATGTTTCAGACACCCGCAACAGGCATTTGCCGTTCCTGACACTGGATGTGATAGAGAAGATAAAAAACACAAACAGTTTGACAGTCACGGTCACGTTCGTTGGCATCAGTCCTTCGGCAACAGGTATGACTGAAAAACTAATGTCAATTCATTCCAAGACACTTGAAACAAGAGATTTGAAGCTTTAAATTGAGGGATGAAAAAAAGCTGTTATGAAAACTTTTTTAATGATTATAAGCACTATAGCAAGGATTATTTTACCTAGATTATTGTGTCAATTTATATAATCAATCAATTACTTTTTTGAAGTTGTATTTTAATTTGGGCTGATACCATGAATTCAAATGAGCAATGGGGTAGAATGGCAAATCTACTCTAAATTGTTGGTGGCATCTGTTTTCTCTGGTTCATTCCAAAATACCTCCGTCGCAGCAGACCTGCGTACTTAGCAAATTTCCAATGGCTGTTATTATTTAATCAACAAAATATTTGGTTTTATAAGTCAGTAATATGCCTATATCATATATCAAAGTTATAATTTATTGATTACTTAAATTGTTAATTTATACAAGAAAATAAAAATATAGTATTTCATTTTATAATATAGTACCTGGAGGACCGAGCTTATGCTCGGTAAAATTATTACTTTCGTTTCTCACACAAAGCTCATTCGCTCCGCTCACTCGCCCTTTTTCTCTTTATGACGAGCTCATTCGCCAGGAAAAAGGGTGCTGCACTTTAGTACAATTTTCCTAAACTACAGGTAAAAGTTGTAACACATAATTTTATATCTACAGTTATCAGCTGATTTTAGTTCAATTGAAAATCTCCATAAGGATAACATGGGGACTATGAAGGGGTTTAGCACGAAAACCGGATTTTCCCAGCTATGGGACTAACTCCAATCGATTTCTGATGGCCAAAACCCCCATATTCAACAAAAACATAAAAAATCCTTGGAGTGAAAAATATTTTGCTTGTACAAACATTGCTTGTTTTAGAGTATAAGATGTATTCACATTAATTATTAATCATGTTAATTATAGATAGGGGGGTCTATAATTAGTTTTAAGAAGTAAAATATGTACATAGTGAGAAGTAAAATGCTCAAAAAAGAATCTGTTTATAAATCCAAAAATGTAAACATTAAAATGACAAATACAGAAAATCTAATCAGCTGATTATGTTCTGACACCTCTTTCTATTCCTTTTCCCATTATATAGTTATTTTCCATTAAAACCCCATGGGATTTAATATACAGGTGTACTTCCATAGGACTTTTGACCAAATATTAGTTAATCATCACCTAATGAAGGTATAAACCAAATGGTTCTTCCGTGGACCATTCACTACTATAGAAAACGCTGTTAAGTCACAAAAACATACATTTACTTGAAAGCAATTTTTGGCTAAACTATAATTGTAGGAAAAAGTGATCAAAGCTAACTTTTAGTTCATGAAATTCCGGTTGCTATGGTAACACTGGCATTTCTGTACGATTCTTAGTTATTTTTCTATTGGTCGACAAAAACAGCTGTTTTTTCACCAACTCCTCAATTCTTTCTTGCGCTAGAATATTAGTTCTAATTACTTCTTTTTATAATATTGTGCGTGACGAAATAATAGCCACTAGGTAATATTTTATATATGAAAATGAATCCTCAGAATCTCACCTTTCTAATGGTATAAGTATTGTAGCGCTTTGTGCAACTGTTTTCTGGCTTAAATCTGTCTATGTAAGGAAACATGTCAAAGTGGTCCATACAAGGACTTTTGCCAGATAAAGGGTTAACGTAAGGGGAGTGTCTATGGCGATGTTTTTTCCACGATCTTGAAATCTAGCGACATTTTGCTTAAACTTAGCATTTAAGAGTGTTTTGGCCCAAAAGTAAGTTAAGATACAGCCCCAATCCCAGAAAAAAGATATTTTTGTCTAAAACTATGATTAAAATTGTTATTTTTAACATTGGTCTTATGGGTTGCCGGTTTGGTAACAAAATAACAACAAAAGGTAAACAAAAATAAAAGAACACTTCTTTTAAGAATTCTATATAAAACAGCTGTCAACTGTAAAGAGGTATATTTGATTGTTGGTGTAGACTTAATAGCCTGATTACCATGATACTATAAAAATTATATTGAAACGCTGCTAGCAAGGCTCGTTCAATCCGGTACCATATTTAACATAAATTATTTTCACTAGAAGCACAAGCAAATGGTATGTTAGCACTGTTTTGCAACCTAAAATAGTATTTGTTACATATGGTTCCTTGTAGGTTTTTTTATTTTTTGGGATGACACATAGTAGTAAGGCTTAAGTTTTGATTTTACAATTAAAATTACGTTTATTACTAGGTTCATGGCAAGAAACCTGCATCAAGGCTCGGTGCTCGAGCTGTGACAAGTTGTACGACGTTTATAATGCGGCCAACCACAAGACCACAGAAAACCCTACGGACGCCATTTCCGTGGGAAGTCACATATTGTGCCCCAACTCTGAGTGTAAGTAGGCTTAGTAGCTCTGAAACCGGCTTATCCAATAACCTTTCTTATTATTTTTACTGAAGGGGTAATCTGACTCGAGGAATAAAAAAACTTCATATCCTGGCCATCCCATAAGAATAACATGGGGCATCTTGATTTCAATTTTCTTTGTTACCAGTTAAACTAATGATTCCAAATACTAAATTGTTGGTTTTTTAAAAGTTCTTTTAAATGGTTTAAGTTAAAATTGTCTAATTTCAAAAATGAAGAGGAAAAAATGTCAAAAACCCATTTTGAATCTTTAGGAACCCCATAAAACCCTGGTCCAATAATTCGATCATGCTGGTTTTCAAACATAACCTGAATAATGCTCTATAGCTTTTTAACAAATTTCATGAAAATCGGAGGATTCTTTCAAATGTTATCATGTCCACAAACATATATACTTAAATACATATTTATGAATTTTAACGAACAGTGTTTTTGGGCTCTGGGGACCTCAAAAACGAAAAAGTAACATGGCCCCGGGCTTAGGTCATGCCGTGACTACCACCGTAATAGCATATTCCCTACAGGGAAATTCACAAAAATCTTACATTAATTTTGTAAAATTACAGGGGACTGCCGCTTTCATATTTACCTTTGCATGTCGTAAAATAAAAGATTTAGGTCTTAGTTCTTACCATGGCTACTGCCATAATAGCGTATTCCCTATAGGGTGGATCTGTTATATTTGTAAGAAACAATCTTGTGTGTAGAGAAATGCCAGAAATTAACAAATTAGCTTTAGAGGAGGTTTTTGAACTTTCATCTTGTTTTATTGAGGATTTTCAAACTTTAATTATATGCTTTTATAGAGTTCCTGAGGTAAATAATCTGCAATATTTTTTTGAAAGGTTAAGTAGCCTACTTAGAATTGTGCTACTTATGAACGTAGAAGTTATTATCGCAGGAGATTTTAATTTAGATTTTAATAATTCAAAAAGTGTATCGACTATTGACTTGTATAATCTTATCAAAAGTTTTGGAATGAACATAGTATTAAAAAATATCATTACAAGACCTGGTAATAAAAAATCCGGTAAATGTATTGATAATATAATTACAACTTTTCATCCATTAACAACTAATGGAAATGTAATTAAAACTTGCTATTCTGATCATTATGCTGTTAAAATGTCAATGTAGGCCTAAGGTTAAGTCAATGTAGGTTTTAGGTTAAGTTTTAAATCCATCCGTTCTATTAATGATTTGAATTTATCTGTCTTTGCTCAGTGTTTGAAAAGTATTGATTGGTATCCTGTATATTGTTTAAATAATGTTAATGATAAGTTTTTAATATTTTTTTGATTTGTTTTTGTGGGCAGTAAACTCTACTTTTCCCCTCAAAAAGGTGAATAATGGCAATAAGCCTAGGTATGGGTCAGTTAACAAATGGTACACTCCTGCTTTAAGTAAATTAAAGCAAAAGCTTGATAAACAGTATTTTCTCACTATTAACTCAGTATGTCCTAAAATTAAAGATGACTACAAAAAATTAAAGTATAAGTACAGATATGAGATTCGTAAAGCCAAGTTAACTTTTAACAACAATTTAGTCTCTCAAGCAACAAACAAACCAAAACAGATATGGAAAATAATTAAGGAAAATTCAACAGCAGGTAGCAAAGTTTCTGAGGCAATTCCCCCATCAATATCGTCCAATGGGTTTAATGATTTTTTTATAAGTAGTGTTGAGGATGTTATAAAAAATATACCTCAAAGTCAAAATCCACCAGTGCACTATGTACAAGATGCTTGTAGTACATTAAATGTTACGGGTTTTTCCTTTACTCGTGTGACCGTTGAAGATGTCCACTCTGCAATAATGTCATTAAGTAATAGCTCTTGTCTAGACATATATAATGTTAACTATTTATTTCTTAAGCAAAGTAGTAATTTTATATCAGATGTGTTATGTCATATTATAAATGAATGTTTTAATGTAGGCCACTTTCCTGACAAACTTAAGGTATCCAAGGTCATTCCTGTTCATAAAAAGGGTGATAAAGGGACATTCAGTAATTATAGACCTATATCATTGATCCCTACATTGTCAAAAGTATTTGGAAAAACTTATCAGTAATCAAGTCAACAAATATTTAAATGCAAACAATTTACTTTTCAAAAATCAGTATGGATTTAGAAGTAACCACTCAACTTGTGAAGCAGTCATGAAGTTCATACAGAATTGTCTTGATGGTAAAGAATGCAATTTTAAAGTAGGTGCTAAATTTTTTGATCTGTCAAAAGCATTTGACACTGTATGTCATGATACTCTTATTTTAAAGCTCAATTCAATAGGTTTCTCCTCGACTGCTACGGCCCTTATGAAATCATATCTTTTTAATAGAAAACAATCAGTGTTTGTCAATAACTCTTTTTCTAATTTTCATACTGTCAGTAATGGAGTGCCACAAGGATCTATTTTAGGTCCTCTTTTGTTCATTATTTATGGTAATGACCTGCCCATGACTATTGAAACTCTATAACTTGTTATCTCTATGCTGATGATTTATGTGTTAGCTACTTGTCAAAAGATACTAGTCCTGTGTTTTCATCGGATTTTCTAAAGGAATGGTGCAACGCAAATTCTCTCTCTCTTAATTTAGATAAAACACAAGAGCTTATTATTTCTTATGACCATAAAACTGCAAATTCTGAGCCAGTTAAATTTTTGGGTATAGTCATTCAGAGTGATTTGGATTGGCGTTCCCATATTGAATATGTCACACCTAAGGTAAATAGGGGTGTATTTCTAATAAGAAAACTTAGTAATATTGTTTCATATGAGGTGTTACTTAATGTTTACTATGGTTATGTACATTTGCAACTAACGTATGGTACTGTTTTGTGGGGAAACAGCTCATATGCCAATTGTTTATTTTCATCACAGAAAAGAGCGCTTAGGGCTTTGTTTAAGCTTCCTCCTAGAAGTCATTGTTAGCAATATTTTATTGATTCCAAAATAATGTCACTTCCATGTATATATATATTTCAGTGTCTCGTTTGTTAAAAAGAACATAAATAATTTTAGGTTAAACTCAGATAATCACCACTATAACACTAGACATAGGTATGATCTTAGTAAGTCTCAATGTACTTATTCTAAAACATTGAAGAGTTTCCATTGTACTGCCATTAATATTTTTAATCACCTTCCTTTTTCTACTAGAGAATTAAATCTGGCTAAATTTAAAATAGAAGTTAAAAAAACTCTTACTCTTGCCTGTTTTTATGATTTAAAGGAGTATTTCAGCTATAACTTTTAGTACATTTAATCTTGTATTTCTTACACAATCAACTGTATATTTATTTCATGTATGTTATAAGTGATGTTCTACAAAGTGTTGTATTTGAATTTTCTATGTTTTAATGTTTTTAGACCTAAGTAACATGTACCTTATTGACGTGTCCTATGCAATCAATTACTTTGTATTTGTATTTTCTACGGGAAATAAAGAATTTGAATTTGAATTTAGGGAAATTCGCTAAACACATCCTCCACGACTATAAACTTTTAGTGCCATCCTTTCATTTGACTTTTTTTACAGGTTGTAATCAGACATTAGAAACTCCAGAGTTCCAGTTCAGTGTCGAGTTACAACTGAAGGACGGCTCGCCACTCACAGCGCTGCTGGCTGGAAAACATGCCGAGGATGTCTTTGGTAACACCATTAATCAAAGTTATTAGTTATTTAAGTACTTGTCTAACAACATTTTCAACATTTTTATAATAAAATAACTAATAATCTATGTAAAATTTCCCTAAATTTTTAAAAAATTTATTAGATACTAATACAGTATTTAAAACACCTTGAAGTAAAGAAAACCTTGATACATTAATGAGAGCCCATTTATATGTGTTTGTTCCTGGAGTTATAAATTAAAAATACCCCCGTCGCAGCAGACCTGCGTACTCAGCGAATTTTCAAATGATCTTGAGGTATCCATAATATTCGGCACTTTTTAATTTTCCCCATAAACCCCATGGGGGTGAGTATGTAGGTTTGCCCCCATATGGGTGTTGTAAGCAAATATCAGTTAAATCCTACCTAGTGAATGTACATACCAAATATTATCAAGTTATGGTGTTCTTTTCATTTCCCCATAAACCCCATAGGGGTGAGTACGTAGGTTTGCCGCCATATGGGTGTTGTAAGCAAATATCAGTTGAACCTTACCAAGTGAATGTATATACCAAATTTTATCAAGTTATTCCAATAAATAAGTGAGATACAGGGTTTTGTTGATTTCCCATAAGATTAACATGGAAAACTTATTTTTGGCTTTTCTCCGTAACCAGTTAAACTAAATTAAAAATTCAAAATACTAAATTGTTTGTTTTTTTAAGCTATTTTAAATGGTTTCAGTTAAAATTGTTGAATTTTGAAAATTATACTCCAAAAATGAAAAAAAACCCATTTTTGACCCCTTTAAAACCCCATAAAACCCCGTTCCCATTACCCGATCATGCTGGTTCGTGAACTCACGAAAATAGACCTGGTCTTACACCTTCATACCAAATTTCATCAAAATCGGAGGTCCCCTTCAAAAGTTATCAGTACCACAGACACATAGATATATATATAGATATATATATACATATACATGAAAATGAACGAACGGTGTTTTTGGCTTCTGGGGACCTCAAAATGAAAAAGTAACATGGTCCCGGGCTTAGGTCTTACCATGGCTACTACCGTAGTAGCGTATTCCTATAGGGAAATTCGCTAAAAATATTTTATTCTCATTCGGCTGTACAAAAATGGACAAAGTCAAATACATTACAACATTGAAACAGTCAAAACACATTTCTTAACATAAAACAAAACAGTGCATGTACAATGTACATAGGTATCCGCATGCTCTATTTATCTAATAAATAATCTTATAAAAATGAGATCAAACAAATAAGTATTGCCTGCATATAACAATCACTATCCTCAACAGTATTCACAAGTGTGCTGACATCTACAAAGCAACAAGTACAAGTATACCATTAATCTTTTCCAAGTAAATCCATAAACGCTAGTAACGAGTAACAAGGTGAGTTTACAAGAAAATCATAAAGCATTTTTTAAGATTTTCTGGCAATTTTGTTAGTTTCAATGCTAGTATGTAATATACCTTTAGTCCCAGTACTTCCTAGCTCATTAAAGATTTCTACAGTCTTTGAAAAGGTATGGCTGTTCCTTGTATTATGAGCGTGAATATTATGTCTTTGAGTGTATTTTGAGATATTGGACCTAGTGTACACTAAAACGTGGTAAATGTATAGATTGATGACCGTTAAGCATTTGAGTGTGATAAATAGGGGTTTACAATGTTCCAGTTTGTGGAAATCTGTAATCATTCTAACAGCATTTTTGAATTAAAAGAATATCACCAATGTGAGAACTATTACCCCAAAATAAAATGCCATAGGAAATAATTCTCTGAAAAAATGCAAAATATGCTGATCTTACATAGTTTTTTGGAATATGACTTTTCAAACTTATAATAGGAAAACTATTCTATAAACCAAATATAAATCTCATATATGGCTCCCATGTCAATTTACTATCAATACAATTACCAAGACAATTAACACTATTATTACAATAATTTTCAATGTGTTCCATTTTCCTTAAACTAAAATATAATTGTTGAGTTTTACTTTCGTTCATAAGAAAACCATTTGCTCTAAACCATAATGATGCTTGAGTACTTTCAGATAATTTTTTTAGAAGGGTTAGATCTTTGCTACTATGAATAAAAGTTGTATCATCTGCATAGTTTTTTTTTACAATTCAGAAAGTATGGAAAATCGTTAATCATGAGACTAAGAGGTCCGAATACCGACCCTTGTGGGACACCATATTTAACAGATAGTATTTCCGATTTTACTCGCCCTATACAAAATATTTGTTTACGGTTTTCAAGAAATGACTGGACCAATTTTGAGGCAGCTTTACTAAAGCCGTAGTGGCATAACTTATAAATGAGCATTGAATTATCTAAACAATCAAAAGCCTAGCTCAGGTCACAAACTATGGCTTGAGAAAAACTCTTGCACTCAAAAACTTTGAGCACGTCTTTAACCAATAAATCCATGGAACCAGTCGTTGATCTACCCTTCCTAAAACCGAATTGTTCATCAAAAATTACATTGCAATGTTCCAGATACAAACAAGCTTAAGAGTATCAGTGACTCTATAATTTTTGATAATACTGGTGTAATTGATACTGGCCTATAGCTTGAAGGATCTCTCCAGTAGAATGTAACCTCCTTGGTATTACCTAGTTAAATAAAGGTTAGGGCGTGAGCTGCCGATGCAGGAGCAGATATATTTAAAATAGATTTTCACTGTTTTTGTTTTGTTTTATAAACCTTACTGATTATTTATGTCGTTGTATAAGTCAATTTAACAGACTACACAAAGCTTTATGAGACATGAGACTAACTCACTATGAAAAACTGTAAACAGCACAGTACACACACAATGGGTTGCGAATAAGTTCTGATGAGTGGATTGACAGGCAAATGTTATGTCGAATTCCTGCTCATTCGTTATCGTTCACACTCTCGCGCGATCCCTATGATATGGGAACCCCGTGATCCCGTACAGCTGACTAACTAAGAATTTCCTTATGATTTGAACATTTTAATTAAACAAAAGAGTAATTTTGTATTTCCTTTGTTTTTATGTTTATTTTTTACCATCATTAAAGTTCCAAATGATGTCTTATGAAAAAAATCACACATTTTTGTTGGGCTGTTTTTTGTGTCAAAATTTGTGGGGGGGGGGTTAACCCCCTGACAACCCTATTTTTGCAATTTGATGAAAAAAATTTATTTTGCATTTTTTTCTAAATTGCTGTAGAATCCCTCTTAAAAGTTGAAAAGAGTTATACCATAATATGGTATTATTATTATTATATTATGCTTATCTTAAGGGAAAAGACAGAATTTCCTGTGTAATCAAATGTATTTATTTAACGTGCATCAAATCATTACAATAATATTGCAACACCTCAAACTAAATCTTTTTTTCTCTCTTGACAGGTTGTTCTGCCCAGGATGCCATGAGAAATGAATCAGCTTTGAGTCGTGTAGCAGAAACAGTAGAGAAAATCACCAAAAACATCAGTGAAAAACATCCTACAAGAATAGTTTTAACAAGGGAGAACATATGCGATCCTAAATCCGGTCCCCTTTACATAGCACGTATAAATTTTTGAAGTTTTAAAGCATGTAGATTTTTATTTCCAATTAGTTTTAGTTATAGTAATTTTGTGATGTTTAATTTCCTTCTATGAAGGTAGTATTAAGTACGGCAATCATGTAACATTTGTACAAAGAATTTTAACTTTTCTCAAAAATACAAATTTGTGATAAAATTATTTTTAATGTTTATCAATTTATAAGAAGATTTTTATAGGTTTTTATTTATTAATCATTCATTCCTTATTAAAATTGTTTTTGTGATCATCCTTATACATAGTTCATTAATATTTTTCAGTATTAAAATTTTTGTGTACATAGTACTTATTTACATTGATTTTATACCATTGACTTATATCATTAACATTTTCTTATCATTGTATAAAAATATTTATAAAGATAAAAAATTATATTGTTTTTATTGTTCAAATTTGTAATTGATCATGCTCTTTAAGAGAATTATTTATGTTCGAACAGTGCATGTGTATATTTTTACTTTCTCCCCCTATACCATAGTATATGGAGAAAGTATTGTATTCGTAAAAATTTTCCAATTCCTTTGATGATGTATATATCCATTTTGGAGCCCCCTTTCTCCCTATAAATGTATATATGGAGAAAGTATTGGTTTTGTCAACATTTTAAAATTTGAGTCGTTGGTAAATTTATCCGTTTTGGTGCCCCCTGAGTCCAAAAAAGGGGGTTTCAGAGTGATGTCTGTGTGTGTGTGTGTGTGTGTGTGTGTGTGTGTGTCAGGATGTAAACAGAACTAGAGAATGCCCCAATGGTCCGATTTTGGTGAAACTTGGTATGTAGGTTCAAACCCACGATAATTCCAGGCGTTTTTTTCATTTTTTTTAATTTTTGATTTTTAGGGGTAGTTTACCCCCAAAAACCCCAAAAAAACGTGAAAAATCAAAATTTCTCAAAAACGGCTCTAACGATTTTGATTAAATTTGTGTGGTTTATTAAGATTAAAATGCTGAATAAAATGACACCACCCGCATCTCCGGGAAAATGCGCGTTCAAAAGTTATAGAGCAAAATGTGTTAAAAAAACTCAATTTTTGGATGCAAAAACTCGTGCTGCTCACCTGGTGGCAATCCGACTGAGCCATCACGACATTATTGTTTTGAGGCTTTTAACACCTTTTCATATTCTTGGGAGAAAGTATGTGTCAGTTATCTGATACCGTTTATTAAAACTAAATCAGTTCAGTGTGAAATTACGGCCAAATAAAAAAAAATTAAATGGTATGGTTTTATTTATGTATGTATTCGAGGTGAAATATATATAATTTATTTGTGAGTTAATATTAGTTTTCATTTTCCCTTCTCTACAAAAAAAGTGGAAATTAACCTGCTAAAGAAATTAATGGAATGTTCCCAATGAATAATTACTCGTGGTCATGAGTGCAAATTGCACATTTTGTAAATGATTTCTTTATATTTGTGAGAAACTCACCGTCAGTACAATGAGAAGGAATTATATGACTAATTAAACCATCAAGGAGATTCAGAACATTTTCATAGGAAAATAAAAATGTGAATGTTTTAACAATATTTATGTTGTTTGTGCCATGTCAGACGATCATTTTTGTTTACAATCTTGCTTCAAAATTCATCTGAAGGCAATCAGCTCTTAAGTTACAATTCACATTTTAAAATCTTATGAAAGTTTGTCAACATTTTAAAGCGGCCTCTAGAAATAAATCAAAGGCTATGGGGCGAAGGCTGAAACTAAATGACCTTTTTAATCACCATTCCCACACACGATAGATCATAGATGAAAATGACACCTCAATCTTAAAAATCGGTTAAGTTTTCGAGAGAAGAAGGTATGTAACAGACAAAACCCTTATAGAAATAAGATGATTGATTTGCGAGAGGGAAGCCACGTAAAAGATTTTGCATTAGCAAACACCAAAAAATTGTATATATATATATATATATATATATATATATATATATATATATATATATACCTGGTTCCCCACAGGAATAATCAGGTTTTTGCTTAATGCTTAAAAGACTAATAACAATGTACTAAACTTGATAGGGTACGGTTTTAAAATACAATATGGCAAATCTGAGGGTGTAAAAACAATAACAAACTTCGAACAGCTAACAGCTGTTATTAATTTTAAATGAATTAGTCTTCCATCAGAATTGCATTGGGCCAATTTTTGATGTGCCATAGGACATAATCCTATGGACAATCGTGCATTTGCAAAAAATGTGCAAATCTACTTATCATTCTGTTTGATATATATATATATTATATCTTGTACTCTAAAACAAGCTCCGTTTGTACAGGCAATCTTTTTTTTCGCTCCAAGGATTTTTGATTGAATATGGGGGTTTTGGCCACCAGAAATTCTATTAGAGCTGGTCCCATAGCTGGGAAAAATCCGGTTTTCGCGCTAGAGCCCTTCAAAGCTCCCATGTTATCCTTATGGAGATTTTTAAATTGAACAAAAATCAGCTGATAACTGTAGATATAAACCAATGTGTTATATCTTAAAAGGAAAATTATACCAAATTGCAGCACCCTTCGGTCGGTGAGTGAGCGGAGCGAACGAGCTTTGTGTGAGAACGAAAGTAATAGTTTTACCGAGTTTAAGCTCGGTTCCCCTGGTACTATACTCTAAAACAAGCAATGTTTGTACAGGCAAAAAATTTTTTTGTTCCAAGCATTTTTTATTTTTTGGTTGATTATGGGGGTTATGGCCACCAGGAATCGATTTGGAATTGGTCCCATGGCTGGAAAAAATCCGGTTTACGTCCTAAAACCCTTCAAATTTCCCATGTTATCCTTATGGAGATTTTTAAATTGAACAAAAATCAGCTGATAACTGTAGATATAAACCAATGTGTTACATCTTTAACCTGTGGTTTAGGAAAATTATACCAAAGTGCAGCACTCTTCAGTATGTCGTGTGAGCGGAGCGAACGAGCTTTGTGTGAGAAACGAAATTAATAATTTTACCGAGCATAAGCTCAGTCCCCCTGGTTCTGACTCATAAATCATGAAGATCGATTCAGATTGCATAATAATATACAGGAAATCTTATTTTAGCTTCATACCTATGTTGTGATATATAAACAGAACACACTTTACATTGATACAACTCTGTACTGAACCAATACTTATATATCAGTCAAATACATTTATACTGTTCCATAAACTGAGAAATTTAAATAAATTTCTATAGGGCCACTTTCCTCAAATACGTTAAACTATGTTTAACTTAAACGTAGTTTAAATCAATACAAAAAATTGTTAGGCTTGTGTTTGTATGAAGGCTTTTATTTTATTTTGTGTATTTCTACACCAGAGGCATTTTTTAACGTTTTGGCGGGGAATGGTTCAAACCCCAGTCTTGTTACTATCTAACATCGACTATTTGTTAACATCAATAATTAATAGCCCAATGACAAATGGCAATTGGGTCCAGAATCGAACCTTTGAAAAAAATTTTCTCAGGATTTTGTTTTAATCGGCAACCTTTGGTTTTAAGGGCGATCACTATAACCACTCGGCTACCCATCGAGTAAAACTAGCCTAACTTGAAAACCCTGGTAAAACTTGAAAAGTAGCCTACAATAAACATTTTTTAAGGGGAAAAAACACAATAATGGTAAATTATTTAATACGTATTTCACATGATGGTGAGAATATTAAGTTCATCTTGTTCGTTGCGGTCTCTGACGCCCACAACTAGGCCTGCTATGTAGGTGCTGAAGTCACTGCGCAGTTTCTGACTGTTCTCTTCGACGTTGGCGGAAACTAGGGGTATCTTGGCAAAGTTATTGGCTAGAAAGATAGATATAAAGCTTGATACTTTTATTAATTTTGGAAATTGAAACTGTCAGTTGCCGAACACTGATACAGCTAAAGGTAATTATTAAGCTTAGTCTAATTATTAAGAAATTGGAAGACAGTTGTGGCATTTGGCCATGTAAAATGTCCTTCGGGACAATGCAGAGAAGTTTTAATTCCGCAACCTCTAAATTCATCTTAGTTTAAACTACAGTAAAGTTATTTCAACATTGCAAGACAAAGCATTTCAGTTCCATCCGCTTGAATCTATAGTATGTCTGGGTTTGTTTCTGCGACCATCACCTTGAGAGCTCTAGTATTTTCTGAATAAACTTATTGAGCAAAGGTGTGCTTTTATACAAATTTGGCATCTGTGTAGAATGTAATAGTGCACTTGCTGAAAATAGGAAAAAATTTCTTTGGTGTACCAATTTTAATTTGATTGCTAAATCTACCTAAACAGTGTAAGTACCAACAGTGTAATAAACAATTATTCGCTTAAATTTTAAACTTCATACTTACACAGAGGAATGGATTGAGTCTGAGAGTCACTGCTTTTTGTATGTTTGATTACTAAACAGTTTTTGCTGTTGATCACACTCAGGTTGCCACTTTCATTGATGAAAGATTCAAAATAGTTGTCAAGCTTGCTGACTACATCGGGCGAGGTCGGGTCGTACACAAACACTACCCCGTGAGCGTCCTTGTACATTGCTGGCCACAATGGCTCGAACCTGAAAAAAATATTAATTTAGTATATTTCGCACTCTGAGCTAAAAGTGGGGTTTGCTGACCCAAGATTGTGTTTTCATTACAAAGACTGTGACTCTCGAACTTCTTTTCCAGCATCTTAAAGCTACCACAATCTGACACAGATACTACAACACTTTTCTTTTTTGAAAATTAAAAAATTGTCAATGTTACCGACTCATTTTTTTTAACCAAAACTGGTTTTTTATGAGTTATCTAACAAAAAGGTCTCTTTTTAATTTTAGCGAATTGCCCTCTAGGGAATATGTTATTACGGTAGTAGTCGTGGTAAGACCTTAGCCCGGGACAGTGATACTTTTTCGTCTTGAGGTCCCTAAAAGAAAAAAACACCGTTCGTTCAAATTCATATACATATCGAAAATCAGCATGATTGGACCATGGGAACGGTGTTTTATGGTGTTCTAAAAGGGTCAAAAATTGTTTTTTTTTGCATTTTTTTATCTTAATTTTTTTTAATCCAATTATTTAATATAAACCATTTAAAAGAGCTGAAAATAATGAACAATTTAGAGTTTTGAATTTTCATGTTAGCTTAAATGGTTACGGAGAAACTACAAATTTATTTCCCATGTTATTCTTATGGGAAATCAACAAAACCTTCTATCTTGCTTATTTATTGACAAATCTTGATAAAATTTGGTATGTACATCCATAGGAAGGGTTTAACATTTATTAGCCTACTAAACTCGAATGGTAGCAAACCTACATACTCACCCCCATGGGGTTTATGGCGGAAATTAAAAAAAAAAATACCATAACTTGATAAACTTTTCATCTAGCCTACATTTACTTGGGAGGGCTTAACTTATATTTACTTAAAAAATTTTGTGCAGCAAAACTACATACTCAACCACATGGTTTTTATGGGGAAATAGAAAAAATACAAAAATTTGCTGAGTACGCAGGTGTGCTGATGGGGGGGGGGGGGGGGTATTTTTTAGAATAAGATTTTGAAGAATCTATCACGTGCCACATCACAATTCTTGTAGCCTGCAGTAATTTAGTGGAATTTGGTGATATGCCTTTGAAATTCGTCTGCTTATACCAGTAAAATGCTAAAAAAGTACTTGCTTCATGTTTCCGCTACAATCCCAGAGCTCAACCTCCGCTTTGAGTCCTCGGTTGTTCGTGCTTAGGTTGTGCATTTCAAATTCAACTATGCGCACTCCCTGAGTTGGTCTATATTCACCTCCTATGTTTTCAGAGCAATCGGACAAGAAGTTGGCGATTGTTGTTTTACCATTCTATAAAAAACAATAAAAAATAAATTGCTAAACTTACATTTAATAAGATATTTGTTCTGGTTCTTAAATTTTCCCATCCAACCTGATTTTATTTTCAACATTGAATGGAAATATTACGGTAGCCTGTGGGACAAAAATAAAATAATTTTCAGTGTAGGCCTTATGTTTTATCAAGGTAATTTTTTTACTCCATTGATGATCCACTAATATTCAGTTTACACAGTTCCTTGTTAACTCGCATGCAAGTTGTCAAGCTGCTAGAGTTTTATTGGCATTGCCAGCTAACTGGAGCTCTACTTTTACTTTACTATTCTAGGAAATGTTACATGGTGCATAGACACTCACATGCCAGTTGGTACAAATACTACTCTCTATAACTTGCGAAATTATATGGATTTTTTTGCTCTAGATACCTAAGTTACTTATATAACTTTGTTTTGGCCAAAAATAGTGTTGAAGATGAAATGCATATGCTACTATCACTAAACAACCCGCTTATTTTTTATCAATATGGTAACTTTTTTATTGCCGTTAGAGTAGTGGGGCCACGTTTTTGCATAGTTCAACTTAGAGCTCAATACACCAAGTTATTATTTAATATTATTCAATGAATTTTGGCATGCCTTATACCTACTATATTGTTTTTCAGGTGATATAATCAATTTTAAAATCCCTTACAGTAGGCCTAAACTGTTTGTCCAATAACAAATTTTTTTTACCAAGTTCATTGCCTAGATTTCAAATTTAAAGCACACATAGAGTCCCTTAAAAGCAAGACACCATTGCTCTTATAAGTGGCTTTAGCCCATTTTTCACTGAGTTTGCCAATTTTTAAAGCATTGAGATATCTTTTTTTCAAAAGTTATAGGAACTTTTTCATGGTCGAGAACAGGGCAACGTAAAAATCTCTAAAACTTCCAAGATCCTTTTTGTTATAACTAATGAAATAATACATAGTTGTTACACTTATATTTGGAATTATTTCCCGGCCTCTTGTGCATGGTTTGTAATAAATTTCATGAACAAAATTAATTTTTATTACATTTTATGAATTATTTACATTTTGTAAGGAAAATATTTGACTTGGAACGCCAGCCTCATGGTTGTTGCCGTATTAAATTCAACGTATTAAAAAAATTAAAGAATTTCAAGAACTTAATTAAAACATAGCAAAAGCAAAATGACAGTGTTAAAGCAGGAAATATTTATCCGAAATGCTTGAAAAGAGTACAAATAGGCCTAATAAAAACAATTTTCACTGGCTGCACTTACCACAGGGCCTGTGGCTGCATTTGCCCCTTATCAAAAAATGCCGGGATAAGTGAAGTCACGGCTTTATTTTTTTACTAAGGATTTTTTAGCAAAATGGACTACAGAGGCTTAATCTACACATAAAAAAAACTGCCAGAAACACTCACAAACAAAAATTTGTTGTCCTGTCACAGCCAATGTTTAAATATATAAGATAAAGGTTCAAATAAAAATAATATGGTGTTTTTTGTTTTACTTTACCTCTTATGAGGTCAAGGTTGCCACTGGCTTCACTCAGGGCCGGCTCTACCATATAGGCGAACTAGGCAACCGCCTAGGGCGCCGAGGCCCGAGGGGCGCCATCGCGGCAGAGATGAGTGCCCCTGATCTGCAGTAAAGAGTGTCCCTAATCAGCTGTAATGAGCGCCTCCGATCGGCAGTAAAACGCCCCCGGCTGGCGGTAAACAGCGCCCTTGGTCGGTGACAATGTGCGCCCCCTGATCCCGGCAAAGAGCCACTCTAAATATAGTTAATAGCCTCTTGATCCGCGGTAAAAAGCACCCCCAATAGTCATAGTTAAACCGGCGTTAGACAGCACCTCTGATAGGCAAAATACACCTGATAAAAGTTGAATTGCGCCCCCAACCGACGGTTAAAAGCGTCCCTGTTCAACGGTAAATAGCGCCACTAATCGGAGTTAAATTACTCCATCAACCCACTGGTAAAAAGCGCCCCCGATCAGTGCTAAATAGCATCCCTGTTCGGCGGTCAAGAGCGCCCCAACTGGAGGTAAATACCGCCCAGACCATCGTAAAAAATTCCCCTGAACAACGATAAAGAGCGCCCCAACCGGCGGTAATCATTTGCCTTTGCCTTCTAATCAACGGTAAATAGTGCCCCTGATCATATCAGTGTTGAATTGGGCCCCCAACCGGCAGTAAAAAACGGGCAGAGAGTGCCCAAAATAAGCGAAATTAGTGCCTTTGATCAGCGGTAAAGGATGCTCTCGACCAGCTGTAAACATCCCCCAATTGACGGTAAACAGCGTCCCTTATCAGAGAGCCCTCGATCGTTGGCAGTAAAGAGCGCTCCTGTTGGGGGTAGATAGGGCACTCCCAATAAGGAAATAAATAGTGCCCGCGATCAGTAAAGAGAGTCAACAATCGGAGATGATTTTTTTCTTCATGTCTGAAATGGATAATAATAAGAAAAATAATAATTTTGCATCTTTGCATATAAGTACATTTAGATCTAGTTAGAATTTTTGCATCTTCACAATAGAAAAATTATTGTGCAATTTTTTTACAATAAATTATGAATAGTTTTTATCATTCCAAGAGCTTTATGTCATAATAAACTTTTAATTAAAATATTGTTATGTTTTAAACGTTGTTTTCTTCGTAATATGTAAATAATGGCTACAAAAGAAACGGCTGGAATGGTTTTTGAGGAGAGCCGGGTTGGGGGGGGGGGGCGCCTACCGTCACTTTCGCCTAGGGCGCCAGAAAACCTAGGGCCGGCCCTGGCTTCACTAGCCCCATGGCCCCACTTATCCCACTTCACCCTTATGATTGAGGGCGTTCAGAAGCATCGATCGCAAAGCGGTTTATGTATTTGCATATCACATGAGAACTCCCACAAACAAAATGTCTGGAATTAGTCATGTGATTGGCAAAACGTAAACAAACACCTCTTTTGCGGTGGATGACCGTGAACGGGTCCATTGTGTCTATTGTCGTTAATTTATGCTCCGTTATGTCCAACTTGAATTGTTGTTACTGTTAGGTATTGTTTTCCATCAAAATAAACAAATATGGGTGATAGAGCAAAGGAACTAAGTAGGCCTACGTGTGATATATCACACAGACACGTTTCTGTAAACTCCAACATATTTAGTAGGCTTACCTAGGACCTGTAACCTATTTAGAAGACCTTAATAATTAACCTTCTTGGTTAGTTACACTATTTCAATTGGTTCTATATAACTTCTCATAGCTTACCACTGATTGCAGTAAATCATAGTAACTGATTTCCTTTTCTAATGTATTTCAAACTCACCTTACATGGCCCAATCAGAACTATTTTCAAGTACATCTCCCTTTTTTGTAAGTAGGCTAAACTTATTTCTTAGTGAAGTTATGTGACTATCTATGAAGGCCTAATACAATTATTTATTTGGTTGTGTTGATGAAATGGCCTAAGGCCTATGAGTGATTAGGTAACCTTAACTATTTACAGTGGGGAATTTCGACTACAAATACATTTTAATCAAAGAGGTGGTTTTACATTATCATAAGTATTTCAATTATTAATTAAACAATCTAATAAATAATTTAAGGTTTAATTCAAATGATTTATTATTTGACAGTGCGTGACAGAACAAAATGTTTATTTATGGCAATTTTCAGTAACTATGGAAACGGAAACCAAAATAACAAGACTACCAACTAACTACAACTTAATCTGGGTATGGTGCCCAAGATCAAGGTCTGTAGAGAAAAAAGCATAACCATTGGATAAACTTCTTCTTAAGGTCAGCTGAATCTCTTATTACTCTAGGAGGTGTTGGCTGAATAGCTTTTTTTGTGTTCCCGATATGATGCGTCAAAACTAAAACTGAAGTCAAGTTATGTTATAAAATTTACCATTACACAGCTGATTGAAAAAGAGAACACGAAGCTGTCTTAGGCTTGTCTTATCAAATCAACTCATGTTAGAAGAAAATAAATCCTTGTCTGCTAAAGTACATGATCTCAGAAAAGTGATTGGTGAACTCAAAAGAACTTCTAGAAATAATAAAAGTAAGCTAAATGTTTCTCAAGCTAGGCCTAGGACTAGTCTTGCAAGTCAAAGTAATTGTAATGTTAGTGTTTCTGCTAATCCAGATGTTTCACTTTCTTGTGCTAATCCTCAACAGAATGAATCTCTCATTAATGTAAATGAGCCTCTATCATCAACGTTAAATGAACCTTTAGCATCCACTCAAAGTACACCTAAGCCCCTTCAGGGAAACTGCGATAAAGTTAAATTGATTGCAGACAGCCATGGCAGGGACCTTCAAAAGTTCCTGCAAGCAAAGTGTAGAGCAAATGTTGTAGTTGATTTCTATCCGTCGGCCCCAATGCACTACTATGTTAACAATCTTGTTAACTCGCCTAGTAGCACAAGCAGTGACAATGTCAACATCGTTATGGGTGGTGTAAATGACCTTAGCGATGAAGGTATCAATAAGTGTATTGAACTACTCAACAACAATGCCAGTAAATTTAAGAATCTTGTTTTAGTTGAATCGCCACTTAGGTTTGACAGTCCTCATTTAAACTCTAAAATCATCATGCAGAACGATAAACTTAAGGAAATTAGTGTTAAGCATGGTTGGCGATTTTTGCTTGTTAACTTTGCCCTCTGTCGTTCACACTATACTATGAGGGGTCTCCACCTCAACAAGAGAGGCAAGAAAGTTGTCTGTTGCTTGATTAATGACATGTTGGAAAATTCTCATTTTTTAGTGTAAGTTCAGTTAAGGTTGGGGAGGGGGGTGACAAACAACTGAATCTTTTGCATGAAGGTATTGTTGCGATGGCATCTCAAGATGATTTGAGCAATAATGAAGTCACTTATTCTTTAAGTAACTCTAACGAAGGTCTTTTCAAAATAATACATCTGAATGTGGAGAGAGGGTTGGGTAGTAAGAAAAATCTCATTGAGGTGTTTTTAGATGAATCACAACCCGTCATCTTTTGTGTTACAGAACATGGCCTAACTCTGGAAGCTTTTACCAATTTTCATCTTGAAAATTACTCGTTACATTCTTTTTTCTGTAGGAAAAATTCACTTTGGGGTGGCGCTGCCATCTTTTTAAGAAAAGATGCTGCTCTTGAACTATTAGAAACACAACCCTTAGATATTTTCTCTCAGGAGTCCATTCTAGAGATAGTGCGTAGAGCTAAAACTTAGATTAAATAATTCCGTCACCATTTGCTCTGTTGTTTATCGACCTCCTGATATGGACAATATAAGTGCTTTTTTTGACCTTTTTGAAAGCTATTTACATGCCTCTGTTAACGGACAAAGATCGATCATTATCACAGGCGATTTCAATATTGACAAAGTTAAACACCCTTTAGAATTCAATATTTTTGAAGATCTTTTGACTTGCTATGGCCTTAAGTTTGAGATAAATGCTCCCACCCGTATCTCCAACAACTCAGATAGTTGCATTGATAATTTTTTGACCAATATTCACTCAGTAAACTGTTATACTCTCGAACATTTTATCTCTGATCACTGTTCAATAGTACTTGAGATGCCAGTAAATAATATAACTCCTGTTCATGATCAAATTTTTGAATTTAGAGATTTTTCATCACAGAATATTGTAGAATTAAAAACTAGATTGAAATGGGAAAACTGGTCTGATGTTTTTTCTGCAACGTCAGTCCATCAGATGTACAACAATTTTGTTGGTACGGTTTCTCACTGTCTGGAGATCTCCTGCCCAATCAAGAAAGTAAGAAAAAAGATTTACAAGAAGCTGAATTGGGTAACAAATGAAATCAAACAAATGAAGGATAGAGTTCATAATTCTTATTTGGAGTGGACTTTGACCAGGTGTAATGAGCGTAAGTCAGCCTATAACAAATTAAAAAAAGAATATAGGAGTAAAATCCTTGAGGCTAAGTCAGCACATATTTTAAGAGAAATAAAAGAGTCGGACAATCCCTGTAAAACTTCTTGGAAAATAATAAATAGTCATAGAACAACAAAAAACTCTGTTACTGAATCAAATATTTGTCTAGAAATAGATGGCACTTTGAAGCATGATCCAATTGAAGTCTGTAATATTTTTAATGATTTTTTTCTGAACTGTAATAGTAGCAATGGTGCTGATGGTGTTTTTGAAATGGATCTCGACCCTTCTTCTTCTGAAGTTGAACTAAATATTTTTGAACCTGTAACTTTGAATGAACTTAAGCAAATTATCACTTCTATGAAAAATAAAAATTCCTCAGGACATGATGGTATCTCCAGCAAAATAATCAAAGCTTGTTCTCAAGAAATTGAAGGTCCGCTGTTGCATCTGGTCAATACTTCCCTGGAGCAGGGGATTTTTCCGGACAGTGGGAAGCTGGCCATTGTCAAACCATTGCACAAAAAAGACAGTAAACTTCTGCCCCGGAACTATCGTCCTATCTCACTCCTACCAACAGTGAGTAAGATTTTAGAAAAAGCAGTTTGCAACAGTTTAATGCAATATTTAAATGATCATAATCTTCTCTTCTCTAAGCAATTTGGGTATAGAAAAAGGAGATCCACCAAGCTAGCCCTTATTGATTTCGTGAGTAAGTGCGTCGATGCCTTGGAGAGGGGCGATACTGCAGTCGGCTGCTTTATCGACCTCTCTAGGGCATTCGACTGCGTTGATCATGAAATTCTCTTGAAGAAACTCAAATTACTTGGAATAAAGGAGAGAGCCCTTGGTTGGCTGACGTCCTATTTAAATGACAGGCGACAGCAAACTACAGTAAACTTTTCTTTCAATTCTGGACTTAAAAAACAGTTTTTCTCTCATATTGCAAATAATACTTTTGGAGTTCCGCAAGGTTCAATTTTAGGCCCTGTGCTTTTCATTATTTACATTAACGACATTTCTAACTTTTTCCCTCAAGAATCTTTAACTATTTTTGCAGACGACACTTCGCTTTTCACTAAAAACAGCAATGTCTCACAATTAGAAATAGAAACGTTTGGTCAGCTTGGAGCTCTCTCTCAGTATTTTTCAAGGATTAACTTAAAGATCAACCCAAAGAAAACCAATTTCATGTTTGTTTCTACTTGCCAGAAGAAAAGAAGACTCGAAAGGGCTGGCTTGCATCCACCACTAGTTATGCTTGAAGATGAAATACTTGAAAGTTCTCCTTTTGTGGATTACCTGGGAGTGAGATTGGACGATAGTCTCCGGTGGTCGGATCACATCGACAAATTAGCTTCAACTTTGACTTCAAATGTTTTTGTCATTAGGAGTCTGGCAGTTTTCAATAATATCTCCCTTTGCAAGTTAATTTATTTTAGTCTCATAGAAAGCTACTTGCGATATTCGGTGGTGCTTTGGGGTTCTTCGAGTAAAATCAATTTGAACAGGATATTTGTCATTCAAAAGAAAGCGATCAGAGCTATCTGTAGGCTACGGCCTATGGACTCTTGCAAAGAGAAATTTAAAGAGCTCCAGATCATGACGCTACCTTCACTTTACCTTTTTGAAGTTATCAATTATGTAAAAGAAAATAATTTGATAGAGGCTCATAGTCACTCTTACTTCACTAGAAACCGTAATGTCAATCCATCTGTTCAGCATAATTTAAAACTTTTTGAAACAAAACAAAGTTATCTTGGTGTTAAATATTTTTCTCAATTACCGTCAACAATCAAGAGTATTGAAAATTTGAACAGTTTTAAGAAGAAACTCAGGCAGTACCTCATCGATAAGTGCTACTATGATCTACCACCTTTTCAATAATCCTGATTTTTCTCCCGGACATTACGACTATACCCACTCCCCAACCTTACCATAACCTGATTGGACAGCGTCCGGAGTTGACGGCCAAGTTTTAGCCTACGGTACTACAAGGAAATTAAGGACGGGTCCCATGCCTTCGTGGTCTACGGGACAGACATAGGAGGTAACAGGTAACAGGTCTTGCCACGGGTACGATATTTAGTAACGACACATTACTCTATTTTACATTTGGATTATTGTTTAATAACAAACCATTAGGTAATTACCAAACTATCAATCAAGGTAAATATAAAACCATAAATTTACCCTAGTTTGCTTTGAAATATTTTAGTAATAGTTTAGACAAAAAATCTCCAACGCAAACGAGAACGATTGTTGTTTCCTGCAGCGTTGGTAACAAAGAGTAAAATGTTGGTTTTTAACATGTTGTTAAAAACATGTTGTTTGTAACATGTTTAAATGTTGGTTTTGTTCTGTGGCAACATCCACTGATGTCGCAGAAACTGACACCATTGCTCTTGGGATGTAGCTCACCTGTCATTACAGTCATCTTGGCCCAAAATTGCAATTTTTTCCACCAGATAGGCCTATCTGATCCCGAAAGAGATTTTTCTGCTTTCAGTGAACATTTCTTAGATAAATTCAGTGACGTTTTCCCTGTTAAGATCTGTAAAAATAATTCCAGCTTGAAACCCAGGAAACTCAAAACAGGTGATCACCCAGCCATATTTGCTGACAGTAGGCCTATATCATTCACTCTTCCACAGCTTCCACAGTCACTTAACTTACGGTTTGGTCTTGTGGGACCACTGTCCTGCAGCAAGAGATGTACCGCTCCTTCAGAAGAAGGCCGTGAAGATAATATAACATCATCCGGGTATAGAGACCATTGCAGGCCTATTATATTCCAACAACAACTCGGTGTCCTCACGGTTTTCAGCCAGTATATACTAAACCCTCTGATTCTGCTCAAGGAAAATCGGAGCCACTTCGACACTAGAATTGTACACCATAACTATACATGGTGCTCGCTGAGTACCATAGTTATGGTATATCCTGGATATGTCTCGATTTCGGCTTAGCCGCACACTGAGGAGCTATACCCCCGATCAGCGATCAAAGTTTTTAACACTCTCCCTGAGAGAGTGCGTCCCGCTAGACATCGGCTCCTTTAAGAAGGGCGGGGTATCATAGTAGCTATCCACGTAGCAACTACAAAGTGAAATTAAACGTAGCAACTAAAACTGAATGTTCTCATAGCAGCTATGAAAAGGCGGGAAAAATGAAAATTTAAATATTTGATTAGCGCCTACACAATTATTAAAATTTCTCGTTAGTGCCTACGATATCGCAGTCGCTAAAGCGTAGTTGCTAGTAGACTATTTCGTTTTTACGTAGTTGTTGTTAGATTTTTCAAATTCTCGGTAGCACCGAACATTTGAATTTCTCGATAGCGCCTACAAAAATGAACGGTAGGAAAAGATCGAATCCTTAATGGTTCTTAACATTCAATTCTAGCGAACAACAGTTCAAGCAGTGTTGCCAGTTGTGGGGGTTGTTTTCCAAATAGGGGATATTTCTTGGGGATTTTTTATTTTTGCTAATTTTATAAGTTAGTTGTGTAATTTAGAAGAAAGGAAAAAACAAATTTACTAAAATTTAATTTGATGTTATTCTTGTGTTGTACAATTATAGACTTGTATATATTTGGAAAAAATTGCGCTGAAAGTTAATGTATAGTCCTATTTTTGTGGGAAGACACGGTTTCAAATGCTGACGGGATAAAAAGGGATTTTCAGCTCGACCAAGGGAACGGGTCGGATCGGGGCCTACGATGTAGGCCCCGGTCGGATATTTATCTACCGTACCATGTCCGTTAAACTTAACGTTGTCTGTGTCTCTGTTTTCATAATATTTCAGTGAATTGTTGGGCTCATTTCAGTTAAGTTAAACAGTTAAGTACTTGATAAAAAATAAATTTATTTTAAAGGAGGAATTATAAATGAAGTTTAGTAAGTTATGTGTTTTCTTTTTAGCATTCCGATAGATAGTTTGTGTGACCTAGGCTATAAGTAACTTGAAGGTAATTATTGAGTTTAGCTACGGCCATCGGAAAATTACGCGGACGGAATTTGTTGTTGAATATGAATATGTTTATATCAATTGAATACTACAAATTAATACTCAATAAAGATAAAAAAAACTTAGAAAACAAATAAAAACACTCTGAAACTTACATAAATGAATCACTAACAATGTTATGAATGGTTGTTATTAAAAATAAATTATTTGATATTAGGTAGTACTATACACATTACATATTATTATAACATACCATAAACTAACTAGGAAACCTAACGTAAACCAACCTAACCTAACCTAACTTAACCTAACCTAACCATCATGTATGTGGGTACAACTATGCAACATTTTATGTGAAATGAGAATACATACTTGTTTATGGAATAAAACACATAAAGTCAGTACCCACACAATGGTTAAGTTAGGTAAGGTTAAGTTAGGTTAGGTTAAGTTAGGTTAGATTAGGTTTCCTAGTTAGCTTATGGTATCTATATATTAATAGGCAAGCATGTTTCGTTTCCTCCTTTTTTCTCAGCTCGTGGGCATCGTAGGATAAATCCAAGCATACTGTTAGAAAAGTAAAGTCATGTAGATGAGCAGAATCTCATTCTAATTCACATCGGACTCCAGGGCTACGCCCCACAGGCTTTCAAAGTTCCAATGTTAATCTTATGGAGAAATGAAATGAATGAATCATTAGACCGCTGCTGTAAAAACAACTGCAAGAAAATTAGGAAGAACAGATGTTTTAGTTCTAAAATGTTTTTAAGCTTCTTGGCTCCAGATCAACTGAAATTTTGATCGAATTTCGATCAGGAGGCGATCTCTAGTATTATATTAATATGTAATGTAGATATATAGTACTACCTAATATCAAATGATTTATTTTAAATAACAACCATCTATAACATTGTTAGTGCTTCATTTAGCCTATGTAAGTTTCAGTGTGTTTTTATTTGTTTTCTAAGTTTTTTTATCTTTATTGAGTATTAATTTTTTGTATTCAATTAATATAGACATATTCATATTCTACATGAATTTCCGCGTAATTTGAGTACCCACATGACATACTTTAAAAAAGTTCATCTTATAGCTTTCCCGACACTTTTTCCGCATTTTCCGGCTTATTTAAAATCGGATCGAAATATTTTTTATATATTCGTGATCAGCTCGGTATTCCGGTTATTTTAAATACCCACTCGACGTATTTTGGAAAAAAAACCTAATTTCCGGTTTTTCCGATTTTTCGGGGTTTTTCGAGCTTTTCCGCGGGAAAAAAACTATCATTTTCGGAATCAGCGTGAAATTTTCGACATTTTGAAAAAAATTTTTCCATTTTCCGATGGCCGTAGCTAAACTCAATAATTACCAACTTGAAATTAACAGGAAAGTTGACCTAAGAAAATTAATGATTTCCTACCAAATTCCCAAATTTTTAGTCTAGGTCTATTTACATTCTGAAAACAAAGCTAAAATAAGTTAGGCTTTGTACTAATTGATAGGCAAAGGTTCAGTTAAATTATTTCTGCATTTACATGCCACCTGCATGTTAAAAAATATTTATGCCGTTATTTTATGACGTCTAGGCCATAATATAAAGGTAGGTTTACACGTGAGAGTTTTTCACTCTCAGAGAGTTTTGTACTCTCAGCAGGTACTCGCAGAGGTGTTTACACAACAAGGAAATTTTCCAAGATTGTTAATCCCAGACAGTTTTCTGCGAGTACTTATCAACAGCTGTCTGAGATTTTTATGAGAGTAACTAACCACTCTCCGAGAGTGAAAAACTCTCACGTGTAAACCCACCCTAAGAAAACAGTTTCCAATGTATCAATAAACAAAAACATTTTGTTCATTTGCATTTTGTTCATCTCACGTTAAAATTTTCTGAGCATAGGCTGGTCCTTCACATTACTTAATAGAGATTAGTTTATGTTGTGATAGATTGGGATTAGAACAAATTTTGTTGAGGTAAAATTTGTATTTGACAGTAATTTTTGATCCCATACTAGGGCCTATATTAATTGGATTGATCGATATTTTTATTCGGCGAAAATTTGTTATCCGACTCCACCAATATTATCGATGTGGAGATTTTGATATTGCGAATATTTGATAGTTGTAATCCTTGAGTTAAGATATGCGTAATACAATCATAAGAAATATGGTAATTTAATGCACTATAGGGCCTACTCATAATAATAATCTAACCTAACAATCTAACCGTAAACCTCCCTCACTCTTATTGACAGCGATGTATAACAACAAATTCAATGGTGTTTGGAAACATTTAAAACACATATTCCCTCAATACAATAGCTAAAAATACCTTTCTGATTCATATTTGGCTGCATTTGTTTGGTGGACGCCATTTTAAGTCTAACGAGGTCTGCTTCTTCTCACACTTAAGATATACCTAACTTACATAATAAACTTTCGTAGTTTAGGCCTATTTTGTGTTGTTCTTTGATGATATTACAGGTTACATTAACTAAAATTTGTAGTTGTTTTTTTTCAGTTAATTGTTTGCAATATATTTGTTTTATTGTCAAAAGGTATGTTTAATTATATTACAACAAAACTAAATCATAATCGTATCGTGTAATTGTATCATCGATAGAATACTTAGCAATATTATCACAATATCAAAATTTCAACATCGATAATAACGGTGGAGTCGGATAGCAAAGTTTCGCCTTTTATTCGATAATACCGTAGCCCAGTTATGAAACTGCACCCTTTTAAGCTTCAGAGGGAATAATAGTGATGGAAAGAAAGCAGTTAATAAAAATTATGTTAACTTACACTGATGATCTTTAATCCTGGGAAGTATAGGAGCCATATCTAAGTTAGGTTATCCAACGACATAATGTATTTTGGATTCTCTGAACGAAGTACATTATTTTATGATAATGAAGCTCTTCCTGTTCACTCTAGAGTATTTGCCATGGACAAAACAAAATTGCATTGACACACACACAAAATAAAAAAATAATTCCTCTGGTAAAGAAAATCATAGATAGATACTGTAATGTGCCCTGTCGATCAGAAACTCCTTCAGTTGCTTTCTAAATTTCGGAAATGGCAAATCAGCCTTAGGACCTGCAGGCAATACATTAAAAATGTTTGAACAGTTATAAATGATGTTTAAAAAAGGTTGTGTGATGTGCTTGGATAGGAATATTTTTTAAGCACAATTAATGGTTACTCAATCTGGTTCTGTTTCATCATCTTGCCTAACAAATATTAGGTTACTGTATTATTTTTAAATTTGTGAAAACATAAAAGTGTCTTATTTTTTTTCCTGAATTCACCGGGGAGGGAGGAGGGAGTGGAGTATGGTTCAGTTAGTGAGTCATATGGTACAACAAAAATGCTCGGGGTTGGCCTCAAAAATTATGGTAACCCTAATTATACGTTCCACTACAATCGTGTTCATGCCATGCGTTGTTAAGGTGGGATAAGGGTGGTTTTTACAAATCATACTAAATTGAAGAGAACCCTACAAATCGCCTCTTTCTACAAACCATACCTAAGCAAAAATAGCTTTAATGATTCTTCAAACCTATTAAAATTTGTTTGGACCTATTGTGGCAATGCAATATACCTATAAAAGATTGGGATCAGAGTGACAATTTCCATTTGAAGTGCCACTAATTTATTGTTGATTGAGAGCCTAGATGATATAATCCAAAGTTAGGTCTGATATGATTTGATTCCTCATTAGTTTACAATAATGACGACAACTAGGCCTCCTGTGCCAAAGTTTTGATGTGATTTCTGGACGATCGAAGAAATTGAAGGCACACACCTATTTCAACAATTATTGATAACTTAGTTGCAAGTGTTCCTTTTACATATCATTGCCACTACGTTATGATATAAGTTAACACTGTCTTCACTCAATGCAGGTGCAGTTCCGTAAAGAGCCTTATTTACTATTGAATGGAAAAATCTATTGATATAGGGATGTAGACACAATAAGATTGATTTAAGTTATCCATCACACTGAATTTGAGTTGTTATTTATCCTATACTCTTATACGAGCAATGTTTGCTTGTTTGCTTGCTTGCTTGCTTGCACAATTATCTCAAAAACGGCTCCGACGATTTCCTTCAAATTTTGGAATATGGGGGTTTTGGCCACCAGAAATCGATTGTAGCTGGTCCCATAGCTGGGAAAAATCCGGTTTTCGCGCTAGAGCCCTTCAAAGATCCCATGTTATCCTTATGGAAATTTTTTAACTGAACAAAAATCAGCTGATAACTGTAGATAAAATAAACCAATGTGTTACATCTTTAACCTGTGGTTTTAGGAAAATCATACCAATGTGCAGCAAACCTTCCGCCTGGCGAGTGAGCGGAGCGAACGAGCTTTGTGTGAGAAACGAAAGTAATAATTTTACCGAGCTTAAGCTCGGTCCCCCTGGTACTTATTAGTAAATTAGTGTTGATTTGTGGAAAGGTAGTTTTAAATTATAGACTTGTACACAGTAAATTTGGAAGTAAAGAGCTAAACAAAATTTCTCCCCATAAGTTTGCAATTGTGCACACACTGTCGGTCTATGTTGTTGCGATGCGATAGTTCGTATTGTTCTTACTTAAAGGGGGTCGCCATGTTGGCTGCTCTTAACGTTAGAAAAGTGTTTGTTTATAATGAAAAATATCTTAGAATAATGGATAAACTTAATAGAAGATTTGATAAATATTATTCTGTCTCTTGATTAGTAGTGGTGTTTATATATATATCTATCTGTTTTTATCTGTACCGTGCTATTTCCAGGTCAACTTGATGGGTAAGCTAATCTAGGCTAATATGCTATCTAGGCCTATGAAATAATACCGTAAGACTATTTGTTACAGCAATTTAAATTTATTACCTATCTGAAATACAATTCTAATTTAAATTTATGCTTGATTATTTATAAATTATAATGGATACAAAATGATGTGGGTAATTTCAGTCCTTATATCTCTTGCTTCACAATTATAGTTAAATGTCTATCAGCTGGGTTTAACAATGGAATACATTCAGACTCTTTCTCAGGGAGGGGAACTCGTGCTGACAAGCAAACTCAATTTTTATATTCAATTTAGAAATAGAAATTAATATCATGGATAAATTTTGAATCTTTAAAAGAATATTAATTGTTCACAAAGGTTAGGGATAAAATACAGTTCAAGTCTATTGTCTTCTTGTCACTATCTTGGGTATTGATGGATGTATGGGTGGATCTTACCAAATCTGCTCCAATGATTCTTCGCCCAGTACTATATATTTGGGAATAAATAAATTTAAAATGGGATTTAATTTAAATTGGTACTGTTTGGGCAATGTCCCTATTATTTGTAACTAGAATAAAAGCTCTAGTCCAGACTGGGGAATTTATTAAAATGGAGGAACTGTGTCCTTATAAAATTTAGATGCTAACACTAGGGAAGCTGGATCAAGAAGAAGGGTCAGTGGTGTCTCTCTGGGGTTCACACATGTTCTTCATTGTTGACTGTTAGGGGTTCACACATCTTGAAGCACAAACACTTAGCACAACACTGGGTAATGTGATTTTGATTAATTGGTAAATTTGGTTTTGAATATATATGTATATTATATAAAATGTTTTAATTTGTATTGCAACTCTTTTACACAATAAATAATTACTTAGGCTATTGGCATTTTATTGGGATATTTCTTTAATTTAAAATCATTTGATCTTATTTTAAATGTATTTCGGATAAAATAATAAATTATTAATATTATGATAATTATGTTCTAAGGGGTGATAAGGTGAGATATTCTTATATACTAATATTAGCAAACAAAGTGATAACGCATAAAATCATCTTGGTTTAATACTGAATTATCATCTGGTTTCCATTAGCTACTCATTGAATTAAATCTAATAACGATATTAAACAAATAACACATAACTTATACTAAAATAATGGATGTGGCGAATGAAACATTACAAGTTACTCAAACATTATAGGCCTACTAGACAGATTGGTCTTATTATTCAGTCACATAATTCATAAACAGCTACACATATCAACACATCGGTGAGCACTTGAGCTCACGTGGAGAAGATGAAAATAGATGTTCCTACAAGAGAACCTGATGATTCCCTGATCATCAGATTGTAGTGAGGACGCAGATGTAACAAAAAAAGAGGCTATTAAGTTAGTTGATTTGTCTTTTGTTATTTAAGTTAGGTCTTTTTTAATAAGCTTATTTTAGTTGTTATCAATTAAGTTACTTATCAGTTGGTATATTTTATTGTCATCAAAAAATGTTGTTACTTTTTAATTCCAAATAAAAAAATAAAAAAAAAACTACTATGTTAGACTTACTGTAAATATTGTTATTGAATCATTTTTAGTTTTTTAATTTGATATTAGATTTTTGACTTTATAAATTTTACTTTTCAATTGATAGGCCTATTCAATGTATTGGCAGTTGATCCAATCAATAACTTATGTCTATCACATCAATAAGTTATATTTTTCATTCGATAGTAGTTTAGGGTCTGTAAGGAACTGCAGATCATTCCAGTATCGATATATGATGTATAAATGTAGTAGCCTTACCTCAATATTTGATGCGATTTATTTACCATATCGATGGATTTTTACTATTCAATGTAGTACAGTATAGGTTCTATATGGAACTGCACCCTTTATATCTTTGGTAAAGTTGTAACTGTATCTGATTTCATAGCAAAAATCAGTTTGTTAGATTTTAATGTCACAGTAAAAAGTTAAACCCTAAAAATTATTGAGTTGCCACTCAAGTTTAGATATGATCAAATAGGGATGTGGACACCCACCCTCCAGTCATACTCACTTTACTAATTTGCACAATATAGTAGGTGTTTTAAACCAAATTTAAATGTGTTTTATATGCCTTTTACTTGACACTAAAACCAATTGGCATTACCATAAATTAAATGAAATAAAAGAAATACACTGTGAAAATGAAAAGATTCCAGTTGTAAAAAGCTCAACCCTCCTTGGTATAAAAATTGATGAAAAATTTTCATGGAACACCAGCGTCGAAAATATAGTAAAGAAATTAAATTCAGTATGTTTTAGTCTTAGAATCCTTTCAAAATGTGTGGATGGAAATATTCTAAAAATGTGTTATTTTGCTTACTTTCAAAACACTTTAAATTATTGTTTGCCAGTATTTTTTCAATTCTTCCATAAAAAATCAGATAAAAATTTTTAGAATACAAAAAAGAGCTATCAGAATTATAAATTATGTACACACCGTTTGGAACATTGTTACAATTTATTTAAAAACAACAGAATTTTAACAGTATTTGGCTTGTACATTTATGAAATGGCAAAATTTTATTTGAAGAATAAAGAATTCATACATGAGGAATGTAAATATAAATACCAGACCAGAAATTCAACGATAATTCCTACAAAATTTCATAGTGCAGTTTTATATGAAAAATCTCCCCATGAAAATATCACGGAAAATTATAAATTTTATAAAAACAAATTATAAATACAATCATCAAAAGAATTGAAAGTGTTAAAACATTTACTTGAGGAAGAAGCTTTATACTCACTTGAAAGTTTGTATGTAAAAGAGAAGAAAACAAAGAATTTATATTGATGAAAAAGAAGAAACCATTAGCAAAAAAAACCATAGAAAAAAAATTAGCATACAAAACCTATATGCTAATTAACCTATGTAAAAAAATTAACAATCAACCTCAAAGTTCTTTTAATCATTCATATGAAACAAGAAACAGAAATAAATTAAAAACTTCTTTATGCAAATACACAAAATCTCAACAAAATCTTCAATTTATGGAAGAAAAATTATTTAATACAATACCCTTGATTTGGTTGGAACTGCCAGTAAAAATATTTAAAAGAAGATTAATTGAAAAATTACTAATGAAAGCACCATACAATGTTGATGATTGCCTATCTAAAGATTTTTGGACATCATAGTTAAAATTAAAAATTATTACAGGGTGTCTACTGGTCACTGAAGTCACCAAAAGCCACCGAAAGTCACTTATTTTAGTTAGGGGTCACAGAAGTAACCAAAAAGTCACTTATTTTTCCTTAAAATGTAAGAAACGTCACAGATTTTTTGTATAAATTGTGAAAATAATGCGATTGTGAGCAAAAGTTTTGCGACTTTAGCAATTTCACCCCAAAATTTTTGTAAATAGACAATGAAAAAGTCCCTGATTTTTTACATTTTTCACCCCCAAAAGTCATCGAAAAGTCACATATTTTTGTATCTACTTGGCAGTAGACACCCTGTATTATTAAGTTGAATTAATTATTATTGCTATGTATCTTATTGATACCTGTCAATAAAGCATTATCATTATTATTATGTATTATAAATTTAAGTTAGATTAAGTCTGCCTAACGCATGTTTACATGTCTGAGGTGAATAAATTTATTTATTTATTATTTATTTATTCATCTATTTACCTAGGCAAACTGCAACCTGAGTCATGAATGTCACCAAAATTATCATAAAAAAATTCATTCAAGGTGTAATGCGATTTTTAACCTCTTCACGCATGCTATATGAAATACCACTTGAAAAAAATTTTGACACCATTTTTGTATTCAAGAGGTTTAATTTAGTGGGTGTACACTTTTTTTATCATGATACATGCTTTTTTATAAAAATAAATAGCTGGCCACAAATGTGTCTTGTATGCAAATGTGGATGTAGTACACTTAGTATATGGTCATACCCTATCTGCATGAAGGCCACATATGTTGCCACTTGTAGGTACCAGCAATACTTCCACTAATGCACACTGTCCACATATGTTGCCACATAAGTTAGATCAGTAAGTAAATTAATGTAATAAGGTAAACAAATAATAAAAACCATTGAATTAAACACATTTTTAATGAAACAAAATCTTAAATTAACAAAAAATTCCTTCTAAAAAATTGTTCTTCTCTTACAATTAACAATGAAATAACTCTTAGAAGCAAAAAAAAAAAAAAATGTTTATTATTTTGCTAGGCCTAACTTTATAAGTAAATCTTTCCTACAAAAATTTTCTTATCTTACACTTAATAATGAAATAACTCTTAGGATAACTCATAGATACCTTTAACAATATTAAACATTAATTCACTATTAACTTAAAAGTATTTTCTTGATCCAGATTTGCATGGTAGCCACAAGTGTGTACAGCTATACGTGTACACACATCTGGCTTCTATGCAGAATTGGTAACAAGTAAACACAAATTAATTTTACCTATCTGCATGGAAGGCACACTTGTGTACAGATACATTTTCACTCAGTAAATCATAACTATATAAGTAATCAACATAATTTATGTATCAAACTGAAGCCTAGGAGTAGCACAATAACAACATATTTTTTTGCCTTCATAACTAACATGCGGTCATCTGTAGTCAGGGTGTCTAGTAGTCTTGAAAATCTGGAAAGTCTTGAATTAGTATTGAATTTAACAATGGTCTTGAAAAGTCTGGAATTGGTCTTGAATTTGCCTTCTAGTCTTGAAATTTATAAAAAATTTTAACTATGGAGACGCTAGTGATCGGCGATCAATATTTCTAACTGGAGACGCTTATGATCCCCAATCAAAACGCTTGCGACTGTAGATAGTAAATGCTTGCAACCACCGTGCAGAGACACTGGTATTGACTCTTGATTCAGTGTATGCTGAAAAATGGCCTAAAAATGGTGCTAACTATCATTGGCCTACAAGCTAAATAGTGTAGTAAAATTAAGCCAAAATATAGCTGGAAAATGAAATAATTTTTGGACAGCTAATTTTTGCTGAAATGTGTTCTATGCCATCCCCTGACCTCCCTCAGAAAAGTCCCCTGAAATCCCCAGTGGGCAACATGCCTAAAAATGATGGGATGGCCCACGTGGAGTCAGAAATAAATCTTTCTTTGACCAATGGGTTTATGTACATCAAATTAAAGCTCTTAAGTAGTAGAATTTAATGCCGCAAACCCCATCTCAAAAGGTTGCCTGAGTCAAAAACGGCAGCCTGTCAAACTTTAAATAAAAATCAAATTATAACCTAAACGCTTAAAAATGTAATAATTTTCGAAATACTTGACCTTTCGCGGTGCGGTTTGCTTCAAACGTTTGCTTTTACAATTACCTTTGAAAATGCGGGTAGCTAGTCATATGCTTATCATACTACCCTTGAACCACCCTCCACATGGACGTCCCAAAGAGGAAGTTTTAAAAAAAGTTTCTTAGTCCATAGCCATGCTATACATAATTTTAAAGGTCTTAGTAAGGAGAGTACATAGCCGAAAACCAGACCTCAAAAGGTCAAATGTGTCGGAAGTTATTGTATTTCAAAGTTTTGATAATATTATATTATTCTAAACTTTGAACGCCTGCCATTTCACTCCCGACAGTTATATTGAGGTCGGGTTTACGGCATTGTATTCTACATTTTAAGATCTTCAATTTGATATATATAAACCTTCTGGAATGTGTTTAAATTTAGTATGCTTAATATCAAATTTTAATGTAACTCCTTATGGGCCAACACCTCATTTTTAAATGTGATCCCCATATGGGATTTCTGGGGACTTTTTGGAGGAGGGTCAGGGGACGCCATAGAACACATTCCAAAAGAAATTAGCTTTCCAAAAATTATTTCATTTTTCCCGACTAATTTTACTACACTAAAAGAAAAACAAGAAGAAGCAACATTTTAATTATTAACAAATACATGTAATTTTTATGTGTTCTATAAATTTGATATCACTATTGAATTTGTGGAATTATTTATATTATTTATTTTAATAATAAACTAAACGGCCCGACAAAGGTCAGGCACACAACTCATATTTAATAAAAATAGAATTTCACACTTGTGCATTATTTTAATTCAAACCATTTTAATTTTCAATGTTGTTGCAGAACAATTATTGCTTATTATTAATAAGTCAGAATTTTATGGTTTCATTTTAATTGTCTTGTTTTTGACAACAAATATTAAGATTCGTTGCATTAGCCGCTGACCCCCTACCCTAGATCTGGCGGTCGTCACTTTTGTGACGATTTGCGTGCGATTACCAGCGGCGTCGTCACTTTTGTGACGATATCGACATGGGTCGGAACTTTCTAATTTTAAAATATGAAAACCGTTCTTAACCGCAATGAATCTTATACCATTAGAAAGAGGAGGTTCTGAGGATTCATATTCATGTATAAAACATTATCGAGCGACTTTTGTGTAGCGAGAAACATAGTTCGAAATAACAGGAGATTTCAACATTTGATGTCGCGGCGAAAATATTCGTCATGTGATCACCAAAACAGCTGTTTTTGTCGATCGACAGAAAAGTTAATACGAAACACAGTGAAATGCCAGTGTTACCATAGAAACCGAAATTTCTCGGACTACGAGTAGTCTGTTGACAGTTTTTTGGTATCTATTATAGTTACGGCAGAAAAAATGTTTCAATAGAGTAAGGTTTTTGTGTCTTGAGCGGCAATGGCCTCAGCGGCGGTCGTCACTAAAAAGACGATTATAAAACAGATGATATTTAAGTTTTAGAATTATTTTTTCTAGAATATATTTACAACGAAAGAAAGAAGAGAAACTGCCCTTTACTTTGATGTGACTTGCTTCACTTTGCGACGGTAATTTTTGTTTTTGGAGCTTCTGAAAGGTCACTCTGATTTCTCCGTTCTCCTTCCGTCTTGGCCCAAAAATGGTGCAGTAATCTCAGACGCTGCGCGTGTGTTTATTTCGTCAGTTATAAAACGTTGTGAAATAGTTATTTTTAGTGTTGTGTTTATTGTAATGTGTATATGCGTATTTATTGTGTTTTTATTTACTAAAAAATTTGCACGGTTTGAAATAGTTGCTGAAGTGTGGTCGTAAATATCGGTAAGCGTTATAATAGGTACCAAATGTAACTTTTTTTGAAACTACAATATATTTCCTACAATATCAACATCACATTTTACTAAAAAATCCATTTACATAACAATATTTTACATATCTGTGAAATACTTGGAAAACTAGTCAATGGTTGAGGTTGTAAAAATCCGTACGCATTATCATATATTCGCCTGTACATCTTTTTGTGTAGTATATTTTGTACAATATTTTTATATTTCCTAAATCTAGAATAAATTCCCTACAATTTGTAAATCTCAGAATTTTTATAAGGTTTGTTTTATAAATTTTATGTTGCTTTGAAAATGTCATAAAAATTAGGTTTTCGTAACAAAAAATTCTAAGATTTACATTCTGACGTAATTTACTCATACATTTTACAATTAAAACCTATAAAATTATATATTTTTCAAAGATCAGTTATTTCTCTATCAAGCAGTATCATATCTATTTCCTCTAGATGCATCCCACTATTTTATATATGACAATAAAAAAATGTGTTATTTTTTTTGTTTTTTGAGTGTTAGCAATTTTTATTTATAAAAAATTTTTTTGGAGTATTTAAAAAAAAAATGGTATTTCTAAGTAGGGAATCATATTTCAAACAACTTTTACTTTTAGGTTAAATGTGAAAAAAAATTATTTGATGGTTTTCTTGCAGGTTGCTTTCAAAATTTATATTTCGCCGAATCCAAATATTTGCAAACTTTTGCTTCTACGCCTAAACGCATTGCTAGAAATTTATTTTTGTTTATACCATTCTATTCTAAATTTATCCCTGAAACAGAAAATATACATATGTGTACATATATCTCAAAGCAATTGGTCTGTGTGACGAACTATATGGTACCACTACAAAAAGGCAGAAATGGCTCTGCCAACTGTGCCAAACATGAACGCCAGATCTAGGCGTTCATATCAAATTTCTATCTATTGAGAGCTATTGAAGACTGAAATAGTACACATATACCTTCTGTTGAGCAGCTCAAATTTGTTGTTGTATATTATCACCACATGCTTTGCCGTGAATACAGCATTGTCAAGTGATATAAGAACATACTATCTATCGAAGGACTGGTCTCAAGGATTAAAAAAATAGACAAAACATATAAAAAACACAGTTCAGTTCGTCTATTTTGATCCTTGACCAATCCTTAAATGGATACTATGTTCTTGTATCACTTGACAATGTTGTATTCTCGGCAAAACATGTAGTGATTATATTCAACAATAAAATTTGAGCTGCTTGGCGGAAGGTATATGTATACTAATTTAAAACAAATATGTTAGTGGCAACTATATAAATAATTTTGTAAAACGTAAAATAGAAATTAACATGTCGAGTAGTGCAATAGTCTTGAAAAAGTCTGGAATTAGTCTTGAATTTTGAATGAGAAATAAACTAGACACTCTGTGTAGGAACACTTGAAAAAACAGTTTTTGACAGAACTCACTTTCACTGCCACCTGACACAAAAATGGTGCGTAACAAACAAAGAATGACCGGCTATCTGGTGGCGACTGCTCGAACTAGTGCACCCGGCCTCAGGTGAGGCCTCCATGCAGATCTTACATCAAGTTTATAATTTCTTAAGTATTTATATGGCTTTAAATAGCCGTGCACGTATGATGCCGTCATGCACGAAGAGGTTAAGCAAGATGTTTTTTATACAAGATATAAACTTAAATGGAAAAAGTTTTTTATAAAATCTTACGTCTATTATATATTTTTAATCACACATAGTGGACATTTTTTTATATTTTGACAAACTATGTAGGCCTTGGGGATATTGAAATGAGTTTTGGTTTTTTGTGTTTTAGGTCTTAACTATGCCTGAAACTATATTTTCAAAAAAATGTTGGATTCTCAAAAACACTTTTCGGAATTACTTGAATAAAAATGGAAGGGACAGTTACAATTTTAAAATTGTTGGAAACTACCTTGCATTTTATTTGCAGTGCACTCTGTGACAAAACTCTTATAATTGAATTTTTGCATATCAATGCTCTATGCGCATCTGCTGCTGCAGCACAGAACATAATTAATTCCATAGCTTAGCAGAGAGGGTATTAATTGAGTTTTTCTTTTCACTTTTTTTCAAAGTGTTGTCGATCAATGTCATCACATTATCTTGAGCCTATTTGAACTATTGCATGAGTCGGCAAGTTATTGAGTTAAGCTGCGACCATCAGGGAGTACAGGCCTACACAGGCATCCTACATAGCCTTACTAACATCTGCAGATGATATCTTTACAAAGTATACTCAGTGCACATTTTGTTGAACTAAGTTTTCTTGTAAAAAAATCAATATCTTTTGTCCAATTAAGTTTTCTATCTATGTGAATATTGAAGAATTTTTGTTCTGAATAGTTTAAAAGTGGTGATATTTAATTGAGGAAATTTGGGATGATATTCTAATTAATATATTTTTTTAGTTCTTATAAAATATAAGAAATAATATTGAATTCCTAATAAGAAAATGTAACATAACATTTCAACTGACACATTGCTCGGAGGCCTAAATGAAGATTAGTTTAATATAGCCTCCTCCTGGGGAACAAAGCTTACAGTATCCTTAACTCATTAATTTGAAAAATAAAACCTTTATTATGGTACTGTAGATGCAGTTTTTACTGGTTCTCTGTCTACAAAACGATTGTGTTTATAAATAATAGCCTATTATAATACCTGAACCTTTCCGCGCCGAGAACAGGTAGGAGATGTGAGTGCAAACTTTACCAGAAAGATGCTTATCATGTATGTTTGTTGGGGAGTTGAATTTTAATTTGACAGAACTGTAGATTTTGCAACTCTAAAGATGGTTTATTATGCATACATCTTCTCACACTTAACCTATGGTATAATTTTTTGGGGCAACTCACAGTCCAGTGATTCTGTTTTCAAGATCCAAAAAAGTATAATACGCACAATGATGCACGTAAACCATATTACCCCAAGCAGACCTCTGTTTAGAAAATCGAATATCTTTACCATTGCCTTTCATATACATCCTATATACTCTCCTGTTTGTGAAAAATAATCTGCATAAATTCATTTTAGTCAAATCTCACCACAACTGAGATTTGAATTTAGAACAACAAGAAACAACCAACTTCAATATCCACTCCATAAGTCATCTGCCTTAGAGAGATCTCCGTCATACCAGGGTATTCGTCTTTATAATAAACTTCCTTCTGAAGTAAAAGATTTCTCTCAAGTAAAGTTTAAAAGAACCCTCACTAAATACCTAGCTAACAATATGTTTTACAGTGTTGATGATTTTCTCAGTGCTGACATGGGAAATATACTTAAAACAACAACTTTAATAGTTTAAACTTCCTTGTTTATCAGAATAAGTTGTCTTGTCAGCAATGATTGTTAGATTTAAGCAACTGACTTGTCACCTACCATTAAGGTATTACCTTTGTATATGGTGTACTCTGTGACTGAATAAATGAAATGAAATGACACGTGCAATGCTACATAAACTATGGACTAGTGCACTTATAAGTTACTTTTATGTTAGGTCCACTAATAAGTTAACAATCCATTACGGAAATAAAAATTACTAAGTGTAAACACAAAATTGCGGCTAGCGGGTTAAAGAAGCATTTAAGACATGTTCCCATAGTATTTTTTGTTCATTTTGAACAAAGGAATCACCACACGGAGCTTCGGAGGAGAGTTTCCGAACACCCTGTATGTATTGCCTTACATGAAGGATGGTGCCCAAGGCAGTTTCTACCAACGGGGACTCATATTCAGGAGCCCAGCCCAAGGAATTTGGTAATACTGTAAATAGTCTATATCTTCCAAGTCATGTTGGGGGCTGTATACCGGCGCTCCGCTGGGGTTGGTGTGTCTACTGCGGCTGCTGCGGCGGTTGCTGCTGGAGTCTACGTGGTAGCCGATGAACACAAGACACGAGGGGCGAACAACTCGTCATCATCATCATCTTCCTACAGCATCATCAACATATTGCGTAGTAATATTTTGGACCAGCACACTTAGACATTGGGCAGACTACGACTACGGTATACAATAACATTTAACTGGGAGTCAAATATCTAGTGTAGATCTATGATCCAAGATGTGTCGGCTAGTGGAGGTAGCTGGTGCCGGCAAACTCTGATGTTCTTAAACATAACGTGAAAAGTTAAGGCAAAAAATAAAAAAACATTCAAATTAAAATCAATTGTTCCTCAAAATTAAGAACAGAGTTACAGCGCAACATAAAATTGGAATTAATTCATACAAAGACTATGGGTCTGACATAATTTGACCTTGGTGAATCATTGCGTTTTCAAGCTTTGTAATATTCCAAAATAAAAGTTTCATATGTTAATTAATATATATATATATATATATATATATATATATATTTTTTTTTTTTCTTTAAGTTTCACTGCCTATATATATACACACACACACACACACACACATATATACTAAGTTCCTGAACTCTTAACAACTTTTCAGGTAATATTCCTGTCCCAAAGCCAGCCAAAAATAATAGGCCTACATTAAAAATTTCAAAAACTAATAAGCACAATATCAGCCTTTTTGTGTTTTTAGGAATAATTTAAATTTTCAGAATGCCTTGTTATAATTAATTGAAACTTGGTTGACCTATACAGATTTTCGAGTTAAAGGCCTAGTCAAGGAAAAGAATGCATTTTTACAATTCATTTGGATGTAGTTATGCAAAAAGGAACGAACCATCCCACAGAAGTTTCAATGTTAATCTTAAGGTGCATTCACACTTGGCTAGTTACTCGCTGCTAGTTGTTATTTGTTTACAAAATTAACTTTTGGATTGACTAGCAACTAGCCAACAGCAAGCTGGCTTCCACTATACCCCGTTCAAAATAAATGTGCGGTCGAAACGCAGATTTCAATTCCCCCATTTTTCCCGCTCCTCCCACTGCCAAGAATCCAACCAATCAGAATCACTGAGAATTACCACAGCTGGTTAATATCTCATGTCAAATTATGCCAATGTTTTGATTTTTTCGTAAACAAACATTCTAATTTTGACGTTTGAGATGTAACAAGAAGCGCTTCCAACGGCAAGTAGGGGAAGTAACACGATCATCAGCGCTATTTTATACTCTAAATTTTAAGGGCCAAACTAAAATAACATCTGATTGTGAGGAAAATCGGGGAATTCAGGAAAGTATTGAGGGAATTTTCCTTGTGGTGGGAAATGAAATTCTGTCTTTCGACCGCACATTTTTTTTGAACGGGGTATAGCTCGTGAGATAATATATTTGTGATCTGTATGAATCAGCTGACATATTAATTATATTATTGTTTTGTTTAACCCTGAAAAGGAATAACAATGTTTTAAAATGTCCTCCAGATTATTATTGTTTTGTTTAACCCTGAAAAGGAATAACAATGTTTTAAAATGTCCTCCAGATTCATTTAGAAGAAAATAATGAATATAACCTTAAAAATGCAATTTCCGAGTTGTGTGAGAAAGAGATTAGCGTAGAAGAAAGAGGAGATGGTGGGTGGGACCCTGGATTGGTCAAAGATAGGAACTTGGAGATCCATCTACGCTATTTGATGAGCTGAGAGTGGAAGATCCTGATTCATTTCAGAGGGTGATGCGAGTGCATTTACAAAAATTTCATGAAATCAGATATAAGACTAAGAAAAGCAATCACCCCGAAAACAAAACTGGAAATTACACTTCAATACATATAACAACGGGTGACAGTTTTCATCTAGTCGTTATGGCTTTGTTATTTAGAGTACCGGTACCGCCAAGTACAATTTCGACCTTATAACTAGATATGCTTTCAGCCATTAACGAATGGTTTTGTAAAGAATAATAACTATCAAGTGTGCTGTCACTAAAATTTATTTAATTTAATTGTAGGAGAAATGGTTAAGATTAAATGTATTTAGATGATCGAATGCAACACTATCAAGTTATCACCAATAACAATAACTAATCATTTACGGACTCACTCGAATAAAGTTTTCAGAGTGTTTTATGTTGTCAATCAGTTTGAGTTTGGTTTCGGTATGTGAATTCTTCCTTTAGCAGATACCGTAGCATAATTTCCCCACAGAGACAGAAGAAGTTGTTATACTAATGTATGTGCGTACACAGTATATTTGTACTTATTAATTAATTTCTTGTATTTCCTTATCAAATGTAGTGTGTTTTAAAATATGTTAAGTTACAGAAGCTTATATAAGAAATATGACCATTGACACGTTAAAAAATTTGAAATACACACATACAAATAATATATGCGCAGTATATATTTATAAGGCTCACAGGTTATTGGCACTTCATGTCATGAAGTCAAAGATTACGAGTTATTTATTAACGCCGTTCCAAATAATTTTTTATATTCACAAAAATACCAAAATTTTGCGATATTTTTTTATGTTCAACTTTTTACTTATTTGAGGTGCACACTACGAATAGACATGGTCGTAGCGTCTACAACTGCCTCGAAGGAAATAGATCGAGCGTCAGACGCTCCTAGAAAAATACTTTAAATCTATGAAGCCCAGTAAGAGCAGTGGGCTTACTGCGCGATGATAGCTCAGCCTATAGTGGGTAGATAGCTCAGTGTCAGACGTACGTGACACTCCTAACTAAATCAACGTTTAGGCCTATCGTAAAATAATTTAAATTGTGAGAAATTAAAATATAATTGTAGCATTGTAACACTGTAGCACAAGTAATACTGTGTGCCAAATAAAAATGAAAATATATTTTTTGTATGCGTCGTGGGAGAAGCCGATCGTCCCACCACGTTCATTTTCTGTTTTCATGGAACAAACTGAAAACCAATAAATCCGATTAATAGCATTATGATAATAAATATTCTCCCACATATTGTCTTTAACCAAAACAGTTTTTATAATATATTCTTAAATTTTAAATAGTAAGCCTACTTAATTTACTGTCCATAATTTAATTTTCATAAACCATATGTTTAATACAAAACTTGTTTACATTCGCTTCTTCTACTAGCAACTAGCGTAGTGTGAATGTAAAATTACCTTACCAGCGATTACTAGCAGGATTTTTGGATTGTTTTTTAATACAGCTGTCACTCGCAGCTAGTAACTAGCCAAAGTGTGAATGTACCTTTATGGGAGAAAGATAATTGATAGAATCATTAGGCAGCTGTTTTAATAACAAATTGTAGAAAGTAATGAAGAACAGATGTTGTAGCAAACATTTTCAAACTAATTGGCCTCAGATGAACTGAATTTCGAGCAGCGGGCGAGCTCTAGTAAATTTTTTTTCACCACTCCGTATACGAAAGTGACGACTTGCCGTACAGCTGAGACCTTGGAAAGTAGTCATTACCCAAACTGTCACCGTCAGCTGATTTTACTGACCTGTACGGAAAGTAATGTTTGTAAACATTACTTTCCGTCCAAGGTAAACAAACTTTCCCGTACAGCAACAATCAGCTGGGTTTAAAACAAATTAAATTTTGAATTCCAGCTTTGTTTACTTTGTCCAATGGCGAAGAATTTACAAAAATAATCCTCCTTTAAAACTTCCACATTTATTAATAATTGCGTCGTGATGAAAAGTATCGTTCACAACTCGTCCGGAAAGCCCATTTCCAGGCTCGATAGTGTTTTCCACGCTCGGCTTCGCCTCGCACGTAAAACACTATCCCGCCCAGAAATGGGTCACTTTCCGGACTAGTGGTGAAATATACTATTTACTCCGTTTTTTTTAAACCTGATCCTTCTAGGGAGAGATGGTGGTTAGGTAGGGTGACCAAACTTCCCGGAAAACCGGGACTGTCGCGGTTTTTGATCGTGACATGCGATGCCCTGAAAAATGGTATCGGGACGGCCAAAAGTCCCGAAATTCTGTTTTCAAAGGGATTTATTTTAAATTTAAAAATGCTGAGATATAAATATAGGCCAATTTAACTTTCAATTTCAAATACTCACTACCGTATTTTATTCCATTTATTTTTGATAATTTAAGTTAACTATAATTCTTTAACTTCTTAGAAATGGTCATGTATTCTTATGCTTCAACATTTTTAACAAATAGTTTATTGATCTCATTGATATGAAGATTGATAAAAATGTGACAAATCAGAACTAGGAACTATGAAGAAATATCCAAAGTAATGAAATGTACAAGAAGAAATTAGACTAATAAATTGCAAACAAAGACAGGGAATAAGAAAAAAACACATTTTGTAAACCCTCACTATATGATTGATTTAGATGACAATTGGCAAAACACGTCCAGTAGCACTTAGTTCACCCAGGAAATGTACTTCTACCAATGCTTGATAAAAGTCAAGTCCGATAAAGCATGATTCAATTAGTTAATTGTCTTAAGTATTGTTGAAGAGCCCACGGCCTGGTGCTCAGCGATGGGCTGGTGATACCAAAACCTATAATGGGACGTTAGACTCTGCATGGATCTACAAACTTAATAAGAACCTAAGGAGGCAAAAATTCTGATTGCTAGAGGTCCCAAGAATTAAAAATCTGACCGTGTGTTTCTTCAACTTGAAGAAACTTTTTTCTATTTCTTTGGCAGTGTGAAAGTAATAGGCTACATCATAAGATTTTACAAAAAATCCTATGGCCCTATGGGAATTTACACATAAAAACCAAAGATAATAGTAAAGGTTTTAAACCTTACTTTAACTTATTTCATTCCAGTTATCTTGCCAATTAATTATTGGTATAATTTCGCTGACTCAGGGTCCAATTTAATATACCAGAATCGGGAACTTGGGTTTAATTCGCTTAACGCCCAAGAATTAAAAATCTGACCGTGTGTTTCTTCAACTTGAAGAAACACACGAATTAAAAATCTGACCGTGTGTTTCTTCAAGTTGAAGAAACACACGGTCAGATTTTTAATTCTTGGGCGTTAAGCGAATTAAACCCAAGTTCCCGATTCTGGTATATTAAATTGGACCCTGAGTCAGCGAAATTATACCAATAATTAATTGGCAAGATAACTGGAATGAAATAAGTTAAAGTAAGGTTTAAAACCTTTACTATTATCTTTGGTTTTTATGTGTAAATTCCCATAGGGCCATAGGATTTTTTGTAAAATCTTATGATGTAGCCTATTACTTTCACACTGCCAAAGAAATAGAAAAAAGTTTTAATATTATTTAATTCCTTACGGTATGTATTTTTCTCCATGGTAAATAATAATTATTAGATATTATAGCTACTCATGAATTTATAAAACAATTCATAAAGTGAATTTACTAAAAATGTTTTTATAAATTCATTAGTAGCCATAAGAATAATTCTAATATTATGTTGTCAGGGTTCTCATAAATTTTGTGACCATTCAAAATTATAAAAAATGAATTTGATGAATAGTCTTTTTTTATAAATAATATATTACACAATAAAAATAACCCGTCATTTTTTATGGGCTACTAGCTAGTTTTAATATGTATTTCGCACCATCTGCCTAGCGCTCCACTCGATCACCACAGATATGGAGGGGAGAGCTGTACCCGTCGGATATCGACGGGCAAAGACTCTTGGATCATTAAATGTGGAATTATAATAATCGATTTTAATCGATTTATGTAGTTTATATGTAGTAATGGAAAAACTCTCTCTAAAACATAAATGCAGGGAAGAGCGAGTAATTTCATGCGTTTTGAAAATGTCTCAAAAATGTCTTTGAAAATGTGTTTATAATTCTTTACAAAATCGTACATATTTTGTTTAAGAATTAATAATCTTTTAAGACTTTTTTGCACACCTGTCCCATAGTTTGATTCCAAAGGCGTGTGAATATATGCCTTACGTGAAGGATGGTGCCCAATGTGAGTTCTGCCAACGGGGGCTCATATTTAGGAGCCCAAAACCCAAGGAATTTGGTATTGTAAAGTCTATATGTCTTCCAAGTCATGTTCGGGGCCGTATACTGGCGCTACATAACATATGTCAGTGGTAAGCAGTCAGTAGAATAATTTTGTTATCAAAATCTAATGCTATTGAAGATAAACTTTATCAGAGGAACAAGTTATTATTATTATAAATAACAATAAAATAAGAACGGGGTGACACGGGACGGCATAAGTCCCAGATATGGGGCTTTTTAGCTGTCGCCGCTGTATTTTGAGCGACCAGAACACACGGCCATAGAAATATAAACATTATAAACATATAAACATCATAGTTCTATGCACACGGCACGGCGCGACAGCCAGAACCGGCGGAGCAGCCAGCCATGTTGCGCAGTTAAATAAATTAGTCTCATTGTAGAACTGGTGCTGAGTAATAGAACTCTATTATACACCTGAAACGCTCACGCAAGGCAAAACTCGAACCAAAAACCGCAACCCGTGTTCTGAAGGGCAGGCAAAAACACAAAATGAGCAGCCAAAAGCTTTAGTGTGCTCACAGACTTGCTTCTTTGCCGGTCGCTAACCATCCAAATGCATTGAAACACGTAGGTTTTAAAGAAAAAGAGTTACTGGTCATAACGATGTGAATATCTTATTCATTATGTTTAACTAGTAAACAGCTAGCTATTAAATAAAAACGAATGTCAATACACAACTCTAGAACATGAAAAAGTTACTAAGCGTAAATATTTTTTATTTATTGGTCAGGAAAGACTTCTAGCGTAGATAATGAAAGAATTTCAATCTTTCTATTACAATTTTTTAAGCGAATAGTTTTCTCGGAAGACAGGTATGAAGATAAAAGTGGAGCGACGACGTTAAAGATTTCGGCGAATCGCGTCTATGCGCGATGTCAAGATTATCTCTTCGGTTTCGTTTTATTAGCCTACAATTAATTGTTTTCACATATGAAATATTTTTATTCTCCTAATTTCCCTCATAACCTTTAGAACGAGTGGACGTTTCATAAGGTAAAGTTTGAGTTAACGATGTGAGTTTTAAATTAATTGTTAATGCATTGAGTTGGATAGTTATTACATTAATAGTGTCGTATTCAGCGTTCAACTGCATTATTGTAAAATAAGAGAGAGCGGCAATTCTTTTCACGAGTGTTAAATTTTAATTTACTGTAATTTAGTTAGGGCCTATATGTTTTGATTTTATCAAATTACTTGACAAATATTTACTTATTAAATTATACGAATATAAAACTTTATTGGTTGTGTTTTAATAAAACATAAGACGAGTTGAACTGGCTCTTTTATTTATTTCAGTTACTCCCACATTCATATGAAATGGCTATTTAATTATATTTATCTTTAGGGAAAATTATATGAAAAAAAAATCAAAATATAAATGTAGGCTTATTTATAAAATTGGAAAAAGACAGAATTCTATAATTATTGTTTTAGTTTATTTAATTAATATTTTCATATTCCCACAATCTTTATTTTAACTGTTTGCTAGTATATAGATTGTACTATTAATTTTTAATTAGTTTATTTGACATAAGTTACACAATATCCAACAAAGCACTTGATGTAGATAGTACAAACAACCTAAAAAACTAACATTGAAAATAAGTAAATAATCCAAATTCAATTTGCCTTACACTGAAGAGGCATTATTAGATTATTTCGAGTCGACCGATGACGGCGATCGACGTGTCGCAATAATGCTTATTGCGGCAGCGCGTCGTCGATAACATTTAACGCTCGCTTTGTGATCGATTAATCCCAAACTAAAACTGTTAGGTAAAAATGTAATATTTAAACATTCTAGATAAACTCAACTCATAATCTGAAACTTTGCCGCTGAGAGTTTGATCCTAACCCAAAAAAACTTTCTCGCTTAATAACTTTTCAATGTCACGTTAAAAAAAAATTAATAATAATTATTATCCTTTCCTAATATAAAAATGCAAATATTTGTATACAATTGGAATCAGTAGTTTATGCAGATTACAAATATGTAAGGTTCATTCTTGTTATTTTTTGTATGCATGAGGAACAAGCGTATGAATGAAAGCGCGCTCACTGCCATAATTAGTCATTTGGTCATTCTTGCCTGCCCTTTTCTCCCAGGTTGCGGGTTCTGACAAACGGTGTGCGTTCCAAGTTCCAGGTGTATACAGGGTGAACAACTTAACTGTGCCACAATTGGCATATCCTAAACTATGAGATTTAGAGAAAACTTTAAATGGGGAACATCGCCTATTTTTTGAAGATGATAAAAAATATGAATTCCATTTTCTTCTACATGGCCGCCATTTTCCAATATGGCGGCCAACTTTAAAATTTCTTATGGAACACCCTATATTTTATGGTGTTTTTGAAATGTACATGTAATCTTAAGACATTTTTATTCTTTGACATTTTTCTCTAAACCTAACGGTTAGCTAGCTACAGGCAATCAAAGTTCATTTTTAGTTCCATAAGAATAACATGGGTCAAACTTTATCTGCTCATATCTCCAAGACCATTAAGTAAAATAAAAAATACTCAAGAATAAAAATGTCTTAAACTGATGTTTTAATGCCATTTTTTTCATAATAACACCAATTTTCTACAAATTTTATTTTTTGGCCGCCATATTGGAAATAAGTTAATTTATGCGTAAATGATAATTATTATGTGTTAAATGTTCTTTAAACATAATTTTAAGACAATTTCATTCTTGAGTATTTTTTATTTTACTGAATGGTTTCGGAGATATGGACAGATAAAGTTTGCCCCATGTTATTCTTATGGAACTAAAAATGAACTTTAATTGCCTGTAGCTCACTAACCGTTAGGTTTAGAGAAAAATGTCAAAGAATAAAAATGTCTTAAAATTACATGTACATTTCAAAAACACCATAAAATATAGGGTGTTCAATAAGAAATTTTAAAGTTGGCCGCCATATTGGAAAATGGCGGCCATGTAGAAGAAAATGGAATTCATATTTTTTATCATCTTCAAAAAATAGGTGATGTTCCCCTTTTAAAGTTTTCTCTAAATCTCATAGTTTAGGATATGCCAATGGTGGCACAGTTAAGTTGTTCACCCTGTATATATTATTCTATGTGCTGAGTACACGTAAGAATATGGCTGTGCCGTGTTTGCTAAGGCATAGGAAAAAAAAGAAACGGAACCGCAGTACTTAGGTTCACTCGCTTCATCCAATCATAGTGAAAAGGAACTTACATGGGTTGTTGTACACCTATTTCTTAAACTTAGGGAAAAAGAAAGTAAATTTTCAATCATTTTCGTATGTCTACACGTCTACACATACATTTGATGAACATATAAATAAAGTGTCGTCGTCAATTCAAAATCAAGACACGTATATGAGGAACTTCATTCAGCCTCAGGAGATGATTGCAGTACGTAACAATTTTGCTGATAAAACGGTGGTAAATTATCGAACATTTTTGCATTTGATAAACAATTAATTAAACCAATTAAGATGTAAAATGGTCAAATTAAGATGTAAAATGTCAGTAGCAGTTGACAATGACAAGCCGCCGAAAGCGCTTCTGGGACTCCAAAAACCAGTGCTGCCCGACGGACAACGATAACCCTCCGAGTTGTTGAACACCGGCGTACGGACTCCAACCATGGAACTATCAACGACATCTTCGAACAAATTAAGAAGTTTTTTATTTTTAAATAGTTATGCAAGCAGAAAATTATTTTCATTACTTTTAATTGCATTAAATAGATTCCATATTTATTGTCCAGTTTTAATTATTGTATAAAAATTATAGGTCAAAATTATACATTAGGCCTATTATACGAGCATTATAACGAAGTGAACACGCGATCCTGATATTTACAAAATAATTTCGAGATTACTAATATTCATACAAACAAATAACTAATAACCACTGAGAAATAACAAAATAAATAGAAAACACCGCACGAGAACTCAAACAAATTCGCAGCTCGGGTGTAGACCATCGCCAGCTGACTGACTGGACGGTGCGGGGTGATGGACTGATGGGAGGGGGACATGGTATACTCATAGAACTATAATGTAAATCACTATAAGAATATAAATGTTTAATCAAACTGCAACAAACACATTAATAGAAAAGAGGTGGCCCTTGCGCAAATTGCGCATTTTATGATCCTGTGTGAGTGAAACTCACCTACAACGTGAATGTTGATTATGAAGTGACACAGTGGCGGCTTCAGGGGGGGGGGAGCCATGGGGGCCATGGCCCCCCCCGAGAATTTTCGGCCAGTAATTTTTGGGGGCTTAAAAAATAGTGCATATTTTAGTCACAAAAATTATTTATTTTTAATGAAATTTTGACATTGTTTGTTTATATTTATATTTCATTTATATTAATTAATTGAGATTAATAACAACATTATTACATTTTGAGGAAGTTTTGTAGGTACTTAAATTGCGTGCGCGTGCGGCAGACGACACGCGTATTATTTTATATTATTTTATTAACATAATGTATAAAAAATAAGGTATGAAACTTTATATATCACATAAAATTAACGTTGAAACAATATACTGCGTTTACCACTTTCAATATCTCGGTAACCAATGGACATAAAGCAATGGTTTAAAATACTAAACTATTAAGTTTTCCGAGCTGATTTCAATTGTAAAACAAAAGATTAGATTAATTCAATTAATTCACAAAAAAAATAAAAAAAACTAATGTTTGGGAGGGAAATCCCCTCTTATCCCCCCCTTTCAATGTGCTAATCAGGCTGGTTTATAAATTGCTTTGAATAAAGATTGTTTTACATGTCCTTACCAAATTTCTTAAAGTTTGGACCATTATTACAAAAGTTATCGCTAAAACAATCTCTTTCAAACCCCCTTTTACAACCCCCCAAAAAGGGGGCTAAAACAAATTTTTTTGGGGACTCATCGGATCTCTTTTTCTAGAGCTTTAATGAAGTTCTCCTCAAAATTTCACGAACGCACATCAGTTGCCGATCAAAAGGTTGTTTTTGGCCTTATTTTACTGTACTAATAGTCCTGTAGATGAGAATAATCACATTCTAATTCACATTGGACTCCAGGGCTACGCCCCACAGGTTTTCAAAGTTCCAATGTTAATCTTATGGAGAAAGGAGAATTGAATGAATCATTAGACATCTGTTGTAATAACAACTTCTAGAAAAACAGGAAAAACAGATGTTTTGATTCTAAAATGCTTTTAAGCTTTTTGGGTCCAGATCAACTGAAATTTTGATCGAATTTCGATCAGGAGGCGATTTCTAGTTCACATTAAAGAACCTGCAATAAAATTTTGTCAACATTTTAAAGCGCCCTCTAGAAATAAATCAAAGGCGAGGGGGGGGAAGCCCGAAACAATATGACCTTTTTCATTACGATTCGTCACTGCAATATATCCTAAGCTTTAAAATGACTCTCAATCTTAAAAATCGGTTCAGTAGGTCGAGAGAAAAAGGGACGTAACAGACGAAACACTTATAGAAATAAGGAGATAGATAGATAACTTCTAACCCGAATGAAAAATGGATGTAACAAGATTTTTATAAATGCACCTGGGACCTATTAAGCACACAACTTGATATCTAGATACTTTGGAATAATCCAACTGAAGCTGATATTTAATTTATGAAAGCATTTATATAATTGGTTTAATAAACTGCACACACACTCCGTGCGAGGAACGGGTACACAGCTAGTAAGTATTATTAATAGAAAATTATTGTATTTTTTAATATTCTAATGTGCCTCATGGCATCCAACAATAAACAATATTATTCCTGACCTAAAAAGACAAGTCATGATATCATATTTAAAATTTCCAAAACTCCATAGACAACCGTACAGCCGCCATTTTGTATTTTTAAAGAATAATTTGAATTTAAGAATGGTTTGTTGTAATAAGTAAAAACTTGGTAGACAACTTTTTAAGTTAAAGGTCTAATTAAAAAATAATAATAATAATAATTTGAACAATTTGTTTTACAATCAATATTTTCAAAATTGCGGCCGTTTAAAATTTAAACCTTAAATTACACAAAAAGTACATAAGTTAGCAATGTTCATGTCACTATAAACTTTTAGAAAATTTAATTTAAAATCCAACGATGTAAAAATTATGAAAATCGGTTCATAAATAAGCGAGATAGAGTGATTTTAATTCAAATAGTCACGCACCTGAGCAGATTGCCGCGCGAAAAGCGCGGTCGCGGGGCCAGCTCAACAATGGATATCGTACCACAACTGCTCCCGCTGAAGCGTGACTGGAATCAGTAAAATCGCTCTATCTCTCTTATTTTATGGACCGATTTTCATAATCTTTACATCGCTGGATTTTAAATTACATTTCCCCAAAAACACGCAAGAACATAAACTTTTCTACCCTATGAAGTTGTTATAAAATTTAAGGTTAAAGATTTTAAACATCCCCCATTTTGAAAATAAGAATGATAAAAATTTGATAATTTTTTTACAGCTAGGTCTTTACTTAAAATATTTGTGTCCCAAATTTCAAATAATTATTTTTTTTATTTTTTATTTTATTTATTACAAAAAATCTTAATTGCTTACGTCAAGATGTTCTTAAATTAAAAATTATTCTTTAGAAAATACAAAATGGTGGCTGTACGAGTAACTGTGAAATTTTAGAAATTTTGATATGATATTTTGGCTTGTCTTTGGTTTAGGAATAATACCTCTGAAAAGGGCGGTAGAGAGTTCAGAGACACCCTGTAAACGTTAAACTGTAGGTCCCTAGATACCTTTGGCTGTTTTGGGCTATTAATTAACAGTCTTGCCTAAGGTGTAACTTATGTCGGCATTCAGTAACAAGACTACAAGTTCGCACCACAATCATCCTACACTCCTCTCACATTCATATTCAGGTTAAAATACCCACTATGTGAGGTCCCTGTCTCAAAATAGCGACACGGTAATAGTTTAAATATACTAAAGCCGTTCTTTCGCCATTTCTATGTTATTCGTATGGAGATTGGTTGTAGCTACTACATTGAACAAAAATAAGTTCATAACTGTATATATAAACCAATTTTGTCGAATGGTGAATCGTTTTTGCTATGATTATTGTCCTATTGTTTATTTTCTAAAAAGTTTAACGTTTACTTTTACACATAAAGGTCAAAGGTGTAGGTCCATAAAAATTGATTATCTGTTCAAATTTACTACCTCAATTTGCTACAATACAAATTTCAATTTTAATTTAAAGTGGTTTTTAATATGTTTTTTTCTAGCTTGTGACAAGTAAACATTATTTTGGGCTGGCAGTTGCCTCAATACTGCCTTGCCTGTTTGCTGTTGTATCTGCTCCTGTGAAGTCACTTATTTATTCTTTGTGTTGTGATTCCCGGCTTAAAGTATTCATTTAAAGAATATACAGTTCATAAATGCATTTGATTGAGACTTAAAATTAATTTCGTGCATATTTTAAGGTTAATACGCCCATATATAAGTAAAAATCTAAACTATGAATGAGTCTGTTTCTATAAGTGTAAGTGGGAGGGGGCGGCAGAAAATGGATAGCCTACAGGCGGCATAGCCTACTCCTAAATTTGGCCCTGTCTAAGTGAGCAGAGCGAAAGAGCTCGTCTCTCAAATTTATCGAGAAAATTAAATGTTCCGTTATTCCCCGGTAATTCTTGATAAATTATACACCAAAGTGCTCACAATCTCGAGTTTATCGGCAACCAAGAGGAACAGTCTCGCTATACCCTTGGTTTATCTATTCATCTGTCCAATTTGTTTTACAACCATGCAACAGCTTTTGTACGTAATTATTTTCATACTCTAAAATAAGCAATGTTTGCACTGGCAAAGTGTTTTTTCGTCAAAGGGTTTTAATATTTTGGTTGAATATGGTAGTTTCGGCCAAGAGACAAACCAATTGGAGTTGGTCTTGTCGCTGGGAAATCTGGTTTTCGTCCTAGAGCCCATCTTTAAAGTTCCCATGTTATTCTTATGGGGATTGGTTGTAGCTACTTAGCCGACCGGGCGAGAAAGCGGAGCGAACGAGCTTTGTCTGAGAAAAGCAAGAGATAGTATTAAATTTTACCGCGCATAAGCTCGGCCCCCCTAGTAATGTCCTATGTCTTTGTCTATAGTTTAAAGTTGGTGATTTCATTGCTGTCGATTCCACACGCGCATCCGACCGTGACGTTTAACCGGAAGTACTCTTCTTTAGACAATACTGTATTCAACGAGATTAAATAGATATAGAGTGCTCACCAGATAGGGAAAAGTGTCCCTTTTTGACTGGCGCCACTTTACCCACGATTCCCGCCGTTTCCTTGGTAACCAGTCCTTTGTTTACACTTTCCCCACGTGTTTTTTGCCATATTACCCACAGCTATCCGACGTTTCTATGGTAACCAATCTCAATAGCCTGTTCACAGACCATCAAATCAAAATGGTTTTAAAAACAAACAACAAAACAACAAATCAGATGTTTTAAGAGTTAAGCTGTGATTTTTGAAGATTGTAGCGACCAATTAGAATAGCTAAAACTAGTAACCAGGGAAACGAGAGTAAAGTGTGGGATGGTTGCCAAGGAAAGGGCGGGAATTATGGGTAAAATGGTGATAATCAAAAAGGGACAAAAAATTAACATGTGATGAGCACTCTATATCTATTTAAACTCGTTGACTGTATTTCATTAAATTCAATGTGAATTCACATTGTAAAGAGTTTACTTGCTGACTCTATAATACATTGAGACATTCGTAATTAATTCACAACACATGCCCTAATAAGTATCAACTAGGCTCCTATAGGATTTATTTTTCCAGAAATACTCGGTTTCATTGGAAATTTCGTCATCCTACATAAAAATCCCATAAAACATCATAATTATTCCCGCTTATCCCAGCAAGCCCCATAAAAATCCCCAAACGCAGGGAAAATACCATCTCTTGGCAACCCTGCTGGTTGCAGATGTCATGGCAGGGAAGTCGTTCAAAAGAGCTGCTCTGTAAAAGAGCTGTTCACTCCGAACGACTCTGTAGGCGCTATGTTACAAATTCGATAATAGTGGCTATGTAGAATAGTTGCTAATCAAGATATACAGCAATTTATCGGAATTAAAAGTCATTTTTTACTTTTAGATGCTACAAGAGAAATATATTTTACCAATATAACAGTCAAAATCAATGTTCTATAAAGTATAGGTCATATTCTCGTTAACGCCTACACAAATTTGAAATGTTCTACCAGCGCCTACAAGTGTAGGCGCTAATTCACACTGCCATTTTAGTTGCTACGTTAACATTCAAATTATAGTTGCTATGAGCGTAGCTACTATGAGACCCCACGTTAAGAAGGTAGTGCGTGAGTGCCTTGACAGCAGGCCATTGTACGACTTAAAGGAACTCAAAGAGCGACCGTTAATGGAATCTTAACCAGTACATTAGTCACGTCCGCCAAGTAGTTAATTCTTTTTTTTTTACTCAGTGTAAATATGTAAAATATATGTTTTATTAGTATAAGTTGACGCCATAAATCCAACAGTGTCGGTCGGGTCACAGATGAAGAAATCAAGTATTCAAGGTGAGCCCCTCCAGTAGAGACACTGGGCTGCCGGACGACAAGGGATGCTAGCCATGCTTGATTATTTTTTTTTTTCATTCGTGTTCTTTATTGGTGGCACCGGCACGTCAACCAACATTTTTGATAATAATAAACATGACATTCAACAACTCTGTGATAAAGTCATCACACTAAAATATTGTATATATATTACTCGTTGATGGCTTATATAATTGAATTTACATATTAATTTAGTATGTAGAGTCAATGCTTATATACCTATAAATTGGTTTGGCCGAGGTTTGGAAGGGTTTTATTATTTTGGTTGTTGGCAATTCTGAATTGATTTCCGATTACTGCAAAAAACTTTAGCTATATAGAAAAGATCTCCACTTCTCCTTTTCTACCTTTTTCTCTGGACGCTAGAGGTCGTGAAGGAGGTATCTTTAATCTTCCTGACAGTGTTGTGTAGAACAGGATGGCGCTTTTTAGAATAACTGCAACTCGAACCATCGAAAATAATCAGGTAATAAATTTATACATTTAGTTAAAATTCATAGACCTAGGGAACTCAAAATTTGTTATTGTTATTTACAATTACATCTAGAGGTTAACCTTGACCATAATGTATAGGGCCTAAGAATCAAGGCCTTTTGATTTTGTCCCTGGGATGTTTTTTTAGGAAAATGTGTCAGTGGGGGAAAAATTAACATCACAATTTAAACAGTTCAATACCCAATTTAACTCATTCCTGTACAATTCACTATAGTAAGTTAAAGCTTAAGTCCTTTCTTGGACCTATAAAGGCCAAGTTCTTATTTGATTTTTTCTACATTTGAGAGGACCCTACCCTAAAGCGAGCTCTTAAAACACACAGGTTTATTAAATAAGTCTAATCACATAAGGCCTACCACAAAAGCTAAAAAAACTTTGCAATGTTGGGCTTTCAAAGTTCTCCAAACCTCAGAAAACTTAACATAAACTTTCATAGGCCCAAGGCCTAGTTATGTAAAAGGCGTTAAGAAACATGTGGCATGTAGTTTTTTTACCTTATTCGAAAAATCAAAAACATATCAAATTGTTCGGTATCATACCTAACCCATCTACGTTTAATCATAGCCTCGAGGCTAACTTATATTCCTATGTGCAAACAAATTATGAATAAATGAACTTAAATAATTGTGTTAAATTTATAACTTAATTAGATTTCTGTTTTCCAAATGGGATTGAGTGTTTTTAACAGGCCTAAGTTACTTCAAATGTTGTCCATTTATTACTGACATTTTGAATTGAATAAATTGAAATACTGGTTAGGAAAAAACATCAAAATTCAGGCATATACAGGCAAGTCCTTGTCAATTTAAAAGCATAGGTACAAGCTAAACTAAAATATATACTATTTAATTACTATTAGTTCGTTCAAATTGACATATATATATATATATATATAGGCTATATATATATATATATATATATATACATATGTGTGAGTGTGTGTCCGTGAACTCGATAACTTTCGAACGGAACCTCCAATTTTTATGAAATTTGGTAGGCCCTACAGGGGTGTAAACCAGCATGTACTTGGATGAGTTCGTGAACCAGAATGATCGGACCATGGGAACTGGGTTTTAAGTTATGGGGTTTAAAAAGTGATAAAATAGGTTTTTTGCTTGTTTTACTTTTATTTATAAAATTCAACAATTTTAACTTAAACATACAGTAGGCTAAGTTAAATAAAAACTTCTTTATTTGTCATTTCACTAAAACAAGTAGGCCTAAGTTTAGGCCTATTGGCATTGTCATCCTAATAGATATCCTAGTCATTAAGTTTAACGTTCAAGCCAGGTCAACATTCCATACATCACAAAAATTCACTTCACTTAGTTGACGTAAGAGGCCCCAAACAGCCAACGGAAGTCGGTGAGGAAAAAAAGGAGGTGTTTATTCTGACTATTACGTTTCTAAAGCAAAATACAAGTGCAGTTCAATTAAAGTCATCAGATTATCATTGGTAGTCGTGGAAAGATATAAAAATTGTTCTATGATTTTGTAATTGTAATCAAAAAGAAACCCCTGTTGGAAATTTCCCCCCAAAAAAAACTGTAGCCTAAAATAGTCCACTAGATAGTTTAGGCTAACTCAGTTGACAAAACAGGCCCCAAATAACCAACGGAAGTTTGTGAAGAAAAGAGAGATATTTATTTTGACTAGGCCTTATTAAGTATCTAAAGAAAAATACTAGTGCAATTCAATTCGAGTCATCGTGGTTGTCGTGGAAAGATAATATCTAAATTGTTCTATGATTTTGCAACTTAATTTTAATCAAAAAAGAAACTCGTATTGAAAATTCCCTCATAAACAGTCAAATTGTTCATTTTTGATCATTAAAAAATTATTTAACTTAACTGAAAGAGTATTTGAAGAAAATTGAAAAAAAATGTTATATAGATACTGGTATTGTAAACGTTACTTTATTATAATGATGACTATGTCAATGATGTGTATGAACATACTTGTGACAAATAAAGATTATTATTATTATTATTATTTAAGTAACCTAGCCTATTTATATTTTTTTATGTTCATAAAAATTATTAATATCAATCTTTGGTCGAGCAACTTCAGTGGAAAAATGTTAATTTATTTGAATAAATTATCTTTTTATAACTTTTATTTATATACCATACCATAAATATGAGTCAGTGGAATCTGTCTCAGAGGTTGATTTTACTTGTGTTGTTATAGGGTTGGGTTAGATAGGCTACTCGTTGAAATTATGTATTTTGTCTTTTTTCTTACCCTAACATTTTATCAAAAGCTTATTGCCTTTAAAAATTATGATTAATATTTTCTTGTTCCCTATATGACTATTGACTATTAAATTCTTAACAGTGTGGCCCCTGTATTTTGTCTAGGAATTTTTTTGACAAAATCAAGCTCTGTTTGTAGGGCAAAATTTTTTTTCGCTCCAAGGATTTTTGATTTTTTTATTGAATATGGGGGTTTTGGCCACCAGAAATCTATTGGAGCTGGTCCCATGTCTGGGGAAAATCCAGTTTTTGTTCTAGAGCCCTTCAAAGTTTCCATGTTACCGTATCCTTATGGAGATTTTATTAATTGAACAAAAATCAGCTGATAATTGTAGATATAAACCAATGTGTTACATCTTTAACCTGTAGTTTAAGAAAATTATACCAAAGTGCAGCACCCTTCGACTTGGCGAGTGAGCGAAGCGAACGATCTCGTCTTTAAAATGGAAGAGGGCGAGTGAGCCGAGCGAACGAGCTTTGTGTGAGAATGAAAGTAATAATTTTACCGAGCTTAAGGTCAGTCCCCCTGGTACTTGATTGTAATATGAACTCTAAACTGTGTACCTCAAAATTGATAAACAAAATAATCAAATACGTTTCCACAAAATTTATATCTGGATACAAATCAAGACAATTTAATTATGTAACAGTCCTGAGAACACATTATTTTTCATTCACTTTACCTTTGGATTTACGTCAATTCTCGATCTAGTTTTAAGTTACTCCTGACTAAACTAACACAGTCGTTTCTGCTCTTGTTTGAGAATAATTGTAATATAAAGTGTACTGTAGTAGTGGTGGTATTGAATAATCATGAAGAAATATTTAAATTGGAAAGGCAACTCACATAGGTAATAACTTATTCATATTTTGAAACAACTAGGCCAACATTATTACAGATTATTTTAGTTAAACCATTAATTGGCATACCATTGCTAAATTTTGTTTTCATTGAAGCAGGCGTTAAACGTTTATGAGGGGGGAGCTAATATGACTTGTAGTGTCTAAAATGATTATATATATATATATATATATATATATATATATATATATATAAATAATTGGTGTTAGTTACCTATGTATCAAATGAACAAATTTATTAGAGTTACAGTAGACTAGATAGGCTCAATAAAAACGGTCAAAACAGTGGTCCTGGGTGACTATCAAATCAAGTTTACTGTCAAGTCATTCTATTTTTTAGCACTGTCACACTGATGAACTGATAGGCCCACTTGATGTTGACAATGAAATTTACCATTTCAGCTAACAACATTTTGGACTATGCAAGAAGTTTAATTGGTTTTTTGTAGTGTATTTTTTTAAATAATTTCATCCTCTATGATTGGATTTTTACAACTTTGTAAACTATTATGGTATCAACTAAAATAATGATGAAATATTTAGTTAGTTAATTGCTACGTTTCTGTCAAAGTTGCTTAGGTGTAAACTTTTATTCTTATTTTCTTGTGAGTTTTGTTACAAAATATATAATTACTGCACTGTAGGCCTACATTAAGAAGGGCTAACTTGACTTGCCATACACAACTATTTTGAAGTTGAATAAAACGAAGTTAGTTGTAGAATAAAAACTAATTTACAAGAAAATTTAACATATAGAAAAGTACTGTATGTCAATTAATTAATGCAAAGTAAGTTTTAGCAAATTTAACATTTTTAAATAGATTTATGCGGATTAAATATTGAAATCACAATATTATGTTAATTGGCTGTTAAGGTTATATTCTACCTATGTCATATTTAGCCCAGTATTTCATGAACTGAATGTCTGTTTAGTTAAACCAAGTTTGAAAGTCATGTCCGTCTTATTTTTGACAATGTCTATCACACAACTGTGTTTAACTACAGTAAACGCTTCTTATTCTTAGCCTAAAATACAAAAGTAAATAAATAACAAAAAAGAAAAAAATTGCTTCTGTAGAAAAAGTTTTTTATAAACTCTATTTATTATAGAAAATAATGTTGGATGCAACTATCATTAATTGTGTGTGACATTTATCAACCATGATTTGAGAAATCTATGTCAGATCGAAGTCTAAGTTAAAATGTTTTAGTAATTTAGCTATATTTTGTTTTGCAACATAGTTTAAATTTATGAAAGAAAAAAAAGATAGGCTAAATATAAAAAAACCAACAGTAAATCTTCCAATGGTTATGAAAAAATTGAGTGGACATTTCTGAAGAAAGTTGGTACCGTACTTTTGATTTTCTCACAGCATTCATCATTAACCTTTAATCACAATTAATGTTTAACTAGTAGTTTAACTTGTTGCCCCTTTGACATCTTAGTAAACAAGCCCGGAGCCAACTGTGTTTGGTTTTTTGCCAAAACTGAAATAGTGTACTCTTTCATATGAGGGGCCTTCACCTAGCCAAACACTCCAAATGTATTTATAGTCTGGTTTGTAATTTTTGTAATCGTTGACCCACATGTGCAGCTTATAAAGTTTAAAAGTTTTTAATTTACCTTGTGTATTTTGCACTTTTAAACAACTTTGAATCAACAATTTTTTTGGCAAAACCTTAGCTGAAATACAGATAAAGCAATAGGAAATATTAATTCCTCAGCTAAAAATTAAATGCACGTTTGTTTAACACAGAAAACATCCAGATTAAACTGTAATATATTTCTAAAGTTTGTTTTGGCTTTAAATTGTGAGGCTTTGGCACAACAAAATTAGTTCACTTGTGGTAAACATATTTGCTGGAGAGAAATCTCCTAAATAGATTTCCTCATTAGTCCTATTATAATCTTGTCATTGCAATATAGAAAAAGCAAATAACATCCATCAAATTTAATAATACAAAGGATTTAATTGGTATACCAACAAATCCCCATTACTATTCCCATTAACTAAAATAGCCTAGTAGTTTTCAAATAGCAGCAAAAGTGTGTCTTTTTGGTGCGCAATCGAGTATTAAAAAATGATTAAGCATCAAAATGACACTTTTTCTCTGAGTGATGAACAATGTTTTTTATCATGATGCGGAATTAGACCCGTAACTAACTATCTTTTAACTATATTTAAAATACTAACTACCATAAAGTTGAGGTTATATATTTACAAAGTAATAAGCAGTGCTTAAATTTCTGTTATTTACAAACAATGCTCTTTATAATGTTTGAATTTCCAAATTATGCATCTTAAAATTTAACACGTTCACTGCTGAATATACCGCAATAGTGATTAGCATATGCTAAAATTATTTTTTTATGTTTTTACTCAGCATTGGATGTCTTTTGATGGAAAACAGTGCAGAAACGCCATTTGGAGCAATAAAAATGGCATTTACGGCCTTTTATTTTCGCGGTCACGATCGTGTACGCCCGCATCTGGCGACGCCGTTTTGCCGAACGGCGCACTTTTATTGTTCAAATATGTAAAAAAAACTCACTTATATAAATCAAAAACATATTTATATGATTTTACATGATAAAAATACTACACTAACATAAAAATATACTATTTACAACCCCGCCAGCCCAACCTGATGTCTTTCGTTCAGTATGCCAAAAATCACAAAATCGGGGTCCTCATCCTCTGACTCGCCGTCGGTCTCGTAGGGTAGCTCATCAAGATCTTGTTCTTGGGGGTTATTTTAATCGTCCGAATCATATTCTTGCACTAAACCACTAGGACTGGGAAGTAGATCCATTTTTATAACCTAACAAAACACTATTTACTATTTACAAATATACAATGTTTACACGAACATATGTTTCCATAGAAACGCGCTAATTAAAAACTAACACCGCCAAAAATGAAAGAAAAGTACCTCCCCACGAGCGCGATAGCAACCACTTACATCGGGAAAGTGCTGGCAGCACACTGACGTATCTAAGCAACAATGAAATTGCGGCAACGATCGTGTACGCGCGCACCCGGGTAATGGCGGGCGCGGCAACGATCGTTGCCGCGCGCACAGAACGTGTTAATAAAGAATAATAATATACTTAGCAAACATCTGATTTTACAGTCCTAGGACGAACGAGGTTAACTATATATAGAGCGCTCACAGATAGGGAAAATGGTCCCCTGTTAATTGGTGCCATTTTACCCACGATTCCCGCCGTTTACTTGGTAACCAGTCCTTTGTTTACACTTTCCCCCCCTTTTTTTGCCATATTAAACACACCTATCCGACGTTTCTATGGTAACCAATCTCAATAGCCTGTTCACAGACCATCAAATCAAAGTGTTTTTAAAAAATAGAACAAAAAACATGCAGATTTTGAGCAGAATGAAAAAAAATTATATCAATCGTTATTAAAATTAATAGCCTCAAAGTATCTTATATATTTTCTTAAAACTTCCAATCAATGTGTTTCTTATCTTATATCATGATGTATTGAATGGCAGAAGTATTGTAGTCAGACTTGAGGCAGAGTGTTGATAATTGTTGCGTCACTGGAGGGTCACGCAGGGCATTGTTGCAAGCGGCTTACTGGTTTAAAGAACTCAACTAGTGTCTAGTTGTAGTTTATAAATGCCTCTCAAGGTCATTCAAATCCATAAAAATATTAATAGACCGATAATAATAATAAAGCTCGGTACATTTTAGATGTGATTAACTATAAGCAATTACAAATAAACATTCGTACAATGAAATAAAAACACGCTTAGAAACAGAGTTGTTTGAAAACTTGTTAATTAAAATTGTAAATACTAGTAAGCGTGTTGCTCGAAATCGAGCAATTTACTTTAATACAATACAAATGTTATACTTTTAGCTCTAAATCATTGATGTCCGACCAATCCAATATTGTGTATATCTGCAATCACCAAAACTGCACCTTACAGCTGATTATTAACAGATGTTTTTTAAAATGCTTTATTCAATCCCAATGTTATTTAAATGGGAAATTTTGAGATTTCAATGGTGGATAGCACCTTTATTTTCAGTCAGATTCTCACCGATTTTTGGCGGAAACAACTACAGACCAAGCCCTATCCAACGACACCAAAAACTTGAAAATCGGTTGAAAATTGTAGGAGGAGTTCTCAAGACAAAAAAACCCTTAGCGTATTAAATAAGTATAGATAAACAGATGCTGGAAGATCAAATGCTGAAATTGCCAACTCATTTTTTGTTAAAACGCTCAAATGAGATTAAAATATATGTATAGTTTGATTAAAAAAAATTGAATGTAAGTAACTTTATTTGACTATGTATTTAAATACAGCCTTATGTTAATATATTGATTAGATTTGCTTGAAATGTGACAACACTCCAGAAATACTATTGCCATACAGTGTGAACAAAATTGGTTACCGTACCTGTCTAAACGGTAATCTGATAGTTTATTTTGAAAGTGTTAAAAAGAAAATGCAACTTGTAAATTTACTTTCTATTTACTCATTTATTACAATTAAATTACCAGTTGAGGCCAACATATTACGTGATTCATAACACATGTGTTTTCTCTGAATCTATTGTACAATATGTTGTGTAAAGCTAATATCACCTTAAGTGTTTTGTACTAGTGTTTTGTACTTCACCGTTTGTTTCAGTTATACATAGTTTACATATTGTACTGTGTTCCTCAGTTTCTTAGGCCTTAATTGTAAGGAAATTTAACCACATAATGACTTTGAATAAGGTTTTCAAGTTACACCTAAACATTGAAATTTTACTGGTGAAAAAAGATTGGAAAACGTATTATATATTTGGAACTGAGTCCATTGTTTTAAGATCAAAAGGAAGCCTCGCATGTCAGCTTAATTCAATAATTGACGAGAAGTCTACGACAACTTGTCCTGCAAGTTCTCAGAACCAGTCTTTGATCGTTTTTCTGCCAACAAAGGACTTCTAACTAATTCAACAGGATCAGGAGTTGTCATTGATTTTGTGATATGTTTGAAATGCTTAGAGCATTTTTTAAAAGCTTGTTCTGGAAAAGTGGAATGGAATTTTTAAAATATAACAAATTAATAATTTTATTCTGATTCCCTAAAAAATGTCTTGAAAAAATATTGCAAATAAAATTGGAAATTATTTGAGTTTCCAAGAAATTTTCTGTACTTAGGAATACTATTATCTCTTAAATTATTATCAGTACCACTTTTGTTAAATCATTATTGTAAACAGGCTAGGTATGAAGTTTACACCAACAACCAAGTATACATTTCCAAAGGTAACAATTGCTTTAAAACCAACGCTTAAAAGTAGCATTTTTTAGTTTTGTTTATCCTTTGTTGTTATTTTGTAACAATTTTAAAACTCTTTCTTGCTGTTAAGGCTGTTACTAAATTTATTTTTGAGCCAAAATACTATAAATCTATATTTTAATAAAATCTACATGCTAGATTTTGAGATTGAAATAAAATACATCGGTACAGACACTCCTCATATTGTAGTATAGGATCAAAGAAAATTTAATAGTAAATTTTTACCCTACTACTCATTGAAAGTAATAGGAATATTTATTTGCTAAATGAATATAGGAATTAATAAAACAATGCTATGAACTTTATTTAAAGCTCATTACTTACAAGTCTGTTTAAGAAAAAAATATCAAGGCAGTAAAAAAACAAAAAAGTGATTTATTGATTTAACAGTAAATTGTGGATGGTGATCATGCTGAAGACATGGGACAAAAAGTGGTTAACGGGTCAAGGTCAGAGATAAGACCTGAGAATACGCGACCTTCAGCTGTTAAAATATACCGTAATCTAACAATCAGGCTTGCATTTGTAAACGCTGGTATCAACTATTGAAAAAGCCCGTAATGTGTTTATAGTCTTAAATTTGATAATGGGAAAAGTTATAAAATTATTGTTACTCAAAATGGTTTAAAGAGGATGAAAAGCCTATGATGTTTTAAAATCGTAGCTTTGTTATTCGGAGGGGAAAAATAATCTAACAATAAAAAATAAGGTATTTTGAAAGCTTGACAGTCAGTGTCTTTGACTTCGATTCAAAAGTGTACAATTTCCGGGATGTTCACTACATGTCCCCCCCCCCTTCCCCCCTGATGTTGACTTTCTTCTAAAAAATGTTAGTGGTTGGTAAAATGCCTACCTATGGCGTAAATATCTAAAAACAAACTTTAACATACAGTAAATGTTTAGCATTGATCAATGTTTTTTACATTGATTCTTGTTCAATTCCTAAGGTAATAATTTCAATAGGCTTTTGTAAGAGTCCCAACTTACCCTTTTTAGTTTTTTCCAAATATTTTTTCAAGTATACAAAGAAAGAGTAGTGGTTATAGAGCTTGCCTTTGAAGGTTACCGGTTTGCTCCTGAGAAAAATTATAAGCTTTATGACTGTTCAAAACCCTAATCTTCTGCCTTAGTTCATCTTTTTCTCATTCTTACCATTTACAACTAAAAATTATTTGGCGAAAAAAAAGGCAGATATTTGGTAGTTGTGCATTTGAAGTAACTATCCATATAGAAAATTTACTAAGCATCTCATTTGAAGAAATAAAACACAAAAAAATAACAATAATAATAATATATTACTAACAGAATAAATGTGACAATAGCAAGAAATGCAGGATAATTAATTAATGTTGAATGGATACATGCAAGATCAAGTAGGCCTGTAAATGTAGCTTGGAAATAACATTGTTTTTATACACTGTTCACATGGTTTATACAACTGTAATATTACTTATTTTTTACCCTAAACAGAGACAAGACATAAAAAAAACTTAATTTAAGTACTGTGTGTTTAAAGTCTTCAATAACAGAATAAATGTGTTTGTCTACAAACACATTTTGATAAATTGTGTTCAAAGGTTTGTCTACAAGAATTTTTTTGTGCTCTTTACCTAAGTTGTTTGTTTTCGCCTCAGATGGTACTTTTGCAAACATGAAGGTCATATTACAACTTAATGAAATATTTGTGACCATCCTACTTTTAATTTTTTATTTGATTTACAATTTTTACAAGGGATAGTTCAATAGATAAAATTTATAAAAGATTTCTAAATAAAGTGTAATAATTGAGTACAGTAATTGAAGTTGAGGAAGCTATTTGTCTTGTGATCTGTTCCAGGTGTTTCCTGTGCTTTCTCTGTTGGCCAGGAATCTCACTGATGCTTCAACCGACCTCAAAGGTATACTGGCCAATAAAATTCCAAAAGAACAAGAAAGAGTCAAAGAATTCCGTAAAAATTATGGAAACCAGAAAGTTGGAGAAGTTACTGTAGATATGGTAAGTAATTGGGATTACATAATTTCTTAGCGTATAGTTGACAAATTCCTTGCCTTTGATAATGTGGCAGTTGGAAAGACTTACTTAAGAAAAAAGACCTTATTTTCTAGTTGTATGAAGCTAGTTACCTCAAGGTCTCAAGGTCAGCTGACTTGCTATCTATATGGTCCTAAGCTTACCTATTTGAACTTTGTTTTCCCAGTTTGTTGCTTCATTTAAAGGTTTAATATTTTTAGCATTAGTTACATTAAAAAATTAATTTAATAATTTGCCAGATAATAAGTAGTTTTTATTATGAAAATAGTAATATCAAATTTTATTTGGAAAGATATTAAGAGGAATATGCATTAATTTATCCATTAAAAAGAGACAGGCTTATTCTATTGCAACAATAAAGTTTATTTTATAGACTATTCATAAAATAATCCTAATGGCTAAGTTTTTTCTTGCCTCTTATCAGTATCATCAATTAATTACAGTTGACACAGAAAGTTGCAATACTTCCTAATTTCATTTTGGCTTAAAAATGCACACTTTATAACAGCGCACATTTATAGCACACAATTTATAACATCTCCATTCTCATTTCATGCATACACACACATTCTGGATGAATAATGGCAAATGCCCTTGTTGTCATAATTTGTCTTCAATAACTTTCTTAACACCCTGAAATATAAAGCTCTTATTGAAACTGAAAGTAGAATTTCCAGCTTGAAATTAATCAGAAGTTTTATAATCTTGTCCATGTTAAGAGATTGTTGTAATGATTCATCAAAAGCCATTTAAAATCTTATCACATTTACACAATTTATCATTATAGGGTTGTAGATAAGTGAAGAAATGAATTGAACCCGTTGAGGACTCTCATAAACTAATCATCGAGGGCATCTTTAGACTTTTTAAAATTGTAAATCACAAATGTTTTGTAGGTAATTGTTAATAGTCAAGCACAACTATGAGATTAATAGCCCTCTCTCAATACATTAAGCCTAATTATTTTTATACAAACAATTTTAAATGAGAGTTGATTCATTTTTTAAAATTACTAATTTATTTTTTCATTGTTGGTTTTTATTTGACTAAAATAGGAATAACTTTATCTATTTTTTATATAGGTTTGGTATGTTACGTTATAGGAGTAACACAATTGTAAGTTCAAAATTTTTCTGAACTTCAGCTTGGTATAGTTTGTAAACGGGTATGTGTAGGAAAAAATAAACAAGAATAAAAAGGTCATAAAATTATACATGGAGATTCCAAAAACTCCATAAAATATAGGGTGTCCCCTAAGAACTTTTAAAGTTGGGCTTTATGTTGGAAAATGGCGAGATATTTACAAAAAAATGTAACTCATGTCTGTTATTGCCTAAAAAAGTTGGTGATTTAAAATTGTCTTAAATTTTATAGTTTAAGATAAGTCAATGGTAGCACAGTTAAGTTGTTTTCGCTGTATAAACAAACTCAGATAAATTAGTCATCATAATAATTGACTAAGGTAGCCTACATTATTTATTTATTACCAAATATCTATATGTAGAAAAAAAAACTATTTTAAGTTTAAACTGTTAAGGTTGGGTATTCAACAATAGAAACCAGAGCTATCTATCTACAGAGTCAATGTACTGCATCATTAGGAAACGTTTTATATAACGTCTGGACCTTTTGGAAACCAGTTTTCTAACCTTGGGTGATACTGACCTGTGGAACAACCCACTTAATCACATACTATTATTGTAAATTGGATATAACGACAAGACCTGTCAGTCAACTTTGCAAAAAAGGGCAAGAGATATCTCTTGTTCTCACCTAAAATAAGTTTGTAATAAATAATAGCAGAGTCCATATTAGACTTGGTTTTAAAATTTTAATTGCTTTTACTATATTATTGTGTTTGAAAATTTTTTATGTGGAAATAACAGATTAGAATGAGCCAAACCATAAAAATTTTTAACATAATTAATCTGATTAATTAACGTTTGATTAACCTAAATGTTAATAAATTTAACACTTAAAAACTCTTAAACTGAATAACACCTTTGGCCAAGGAGCCACTTCAACAATCTCTGCTTGTTTTATTTTTATTATATTTATTTATTTGTTACTTAAATATTGGGATGCTTTCTTACAAAATTAAGTAAGTAAATATAAAGTTAAGCCCTGACTAGTGAATGTACATATCAAATTTTATCAAGTTTTGTATTCTTTTTTCCCTATAAGCCCCATAGGGGTGAGTACATAGGTTTGCTGCCAAATGAGCTTTATAGGCAAATATAAGTTAAACCCTTCCTAATGAATGTACACACCAAATTTGATCAAGATATATCAATATATAAAAGTTTGTTTAATTCCCATAAGAATAACACGGGAAACATATTTTCTTTTTTTATTTTCTCCATAACCAGTGAAGATACCAAATTATTAAAAATTCCAAATTATTTGTTTTTTAATGTTCTTTTATGTGGTATTAAAAAAATCAAACTAAAAAACTGCATGTAAAAAATGCCAAACCACATTTTTTACTCTTTTAGAACCCCATAAAATCCCATTCCTATTGTCCGATCATCTGGCTTAGGTCTTATCATGATTACTACTGTAATAGTGTATTCCCCATAGGGAAATTCGCTAAAAAACTCCGTAACTCGAAGTAGGCCTAGTCCTAAGTCAAATTATACGTAACTCAAAGTAAAATCTTAGTCTTATGAATTTTAAGAGTAGATAGTATTTCCATGAGAAGGGTTGAAAAATTAAAATATGCCCAACATCATAAAAACTTTATTTTACACATCATACAGCTGAAATTTATGTTACTTTTAGTGGCCGTTATGTGTTAACGGTTTGTGTGATGTGTACAGATGTACGGAGGCATGCGAGGCATCAAGGGCCTGGTGTGCGAGACGTCGGTGTTGGACCCCGAGGAGGGTATCAGGTTCCGAGGCTACTCCATCCCCGAGTGCCAGAAGCTGTTGCCCAAGGCCAAGGGCGGCCAGGAGCCCCTGCCCGAGGGGCTGTTCTGGCTGCTCATCACTGGCGACATCCCCACTGACGCACAGGTACCCGCGGCCACTATTACTAAAATAAAAGATCACCTAAATAGTCTGCATTGTAGTCCATCATTGTAGTTGATCATTGTAGTCCAGGGGCTAGCATTATAGATTTTATGTAGTGAAACCTCGATAATTTCAGTTTTTTTAATTTTTGTTTTTTTTGTATGGTAATTTACAATCTTTCCGTATGCGTTTCAATTAAATGAGATGAAATGAACATAACAATTATCAATAAAAAAGTTTAATTATGTATAATTGAGTATAATTAAGAGTATAAGTATAATTGAGAGTACAGTGACTCTCAATTATAACCTTTGCAAGTAAATACTGATCAATTTTTTTCAGTCATACCATTTAGTGATCTATTTTCTTACTTGGTTTTTCTAATTTTAGCGATTGCTTTTAGGATCACTTAATGGTTTTGTTAAGTGTCTCATTAAGTGATCTGTTTTTTATCATTTTTTACTAACAGAAAAATTGATTTTTGGCGACAGACACCAATTGTAGCTAATTATTGAGAGTCTACCGTATTAGTATAACTTAAAAACTTTTACTGGAGTATACAAAATTCTGTTTCTGTGTTTTCAACCATGTGCACCTAGTTTTGTGTTGTAAATATTACACCAAAAAAATCCAATGTTATTTATTTGTCCCTTACAAGCCTTCAACATCTCAAGTCTTCCTTAGATTGTTAGAAGCATGGCTTTACTTTTATTTTCTGCTTATCTCCTCTTCATAAACAAGCAACAATTATCGATTTTTGAATTGACACTGATGTCTCACACCTTGTGTGTCACGCAGGTGGCGGCGATATCCAAGGAGTGGTCCAATAGAGCGGGTCTTCCATCGCACGTGGTCACCATGCTCAACAACTTCCCCACCAACCTGCACCCGATGTCGCAGTTCAGCGCTGCCATCACGGCACTCAACAGTGAGAGCAAGTTCGCCAAGGCTTACTCCGACGGAGTCAAGAAGGCGCTCTACTGGGAGGTACGAACAGTGAGGGCTGTAATTGTTAGTGAGATTGTATGATGGAAATAAGCGTACTTGTTTATTCTTTGATGCTATTAGTTTACTCGCGCTGTGGCAGAACCAGCAGTCCGAGAGTAATTCACCATATTCAACTGCTACCTTGTCGCTCAGCCATAAAACTTTTGCCATCTGAAGTGATATATGATTCAGGTAAAATATAAATATGTTAACTTAGATGGTTTCTTTCTTTTGCTAAATCAAAATCAACATCATATTACAAACCGTCTCATTTTCCTGGTAGTATGATGGCAATTCGGAAAACATTCAATTGCTGTAGCGGTTGCTTTTTGTTCTACAAACAATTTGAATGTTGTACTAATTTCATGAAATTTTGCATCAAATTTATCAGTCATATTATACGGTTGGCAATATTCACCGTGATTAAACGTAAGAAAGAAACCATTTAACATATTTATACTGCACCTGAGTCAACTAGAGCCTGTCTTACGCAGGCGGTGACAGTTTTATGGCAGGGCGGCTGATTCACAGTTGATTTGCCAAGTGATTAGGTTATAGCTGTTTTGTTGAACAATATCATAGCTAACATAGCCGTAGCTTGCTTAATCTGTGGTTGAAAAAAAAATGGCGGGAAGGTGTCACAGCCAAAAATACTTAAACCAAGATCCTCACGGATTTGGCTGCTTGTTTAATTATTTGTGGCTGCTATGCCCTAATCAAAAATTAAAAATCGTTCAGCCCAGAACCATATAATTTTCATTTTAATGATCCAACGAACTAGAAATCCAAAATTTAAGCTATCCAGTGTCTAATGTATATTAAATATAAATAAGATAACATCTGTCTGAAAGTTTAAAAATGTTTTTAATGAATCAGTCAGTAAATAAATAGCTAAATTGTCTGTTGTCTAAATGAATGAAAATAAAATCATTGAAGCCAAATTATTATCACTACTTCTCACGTTGTAAATGTATTATAGTAGGTATCTGTCAAGGACAAATAGATCTTATTCTTTTAACAATAGCCGCTCACTTATCAGAGGATTATTAGTGGGAGCTTATTAGACAATATTTGCTAATCTCAGAAACATTACTACAGGCTTTAAATTTGCTTCTTGGGCTAAATTTAACCTCCTTAAATTTTATTCTAAGTTGTAAATGATAAAGAGGGTGAATTAAGTTTAATTTTTCTTATGATGTAGAGTACTTTGTATAAATATTTGAAAATTTGTGCTTTTTTAAAAAACAAAGCCATGTTATTTTATAATTGTTAATTTTTAAAAATAACTTGTTAGTTTCTTTATACATACATGGTATAGATTTTGATAATTCTATTTTTTACTGAATGAAATTCCCAGGTTTTCCATTAACACTACATGTCCTGTTTGGTGTTTTTGTTTGATCAGTAAATTTTTTTTCTAAGTAGTAGCCTATTACTCATCAGTAGGATTTAAAGTGACACTTTTTTTATGCGAGCGACAAAACATCAACACAACTATAGACCCTGGTTACGAACTACACCTTACGTTGTACTTCTCATTTTATTTAAATACATACTTTAAAAAATGAGTGATTTTACAACTTTTTTACTTTTAAAATATTCCGCATTACTATTTTTGGTACAATCGGTAACGTAGCATTGAATGTAGGGCCTACACCCATTAGCAATTTTACTTAAATGATCCGTTCAACAGCTGATTCTTTATGTACTTAAATACATAAAAGTACTGATTCTTTATGAAACCTGTATCAACAAATTTATTTGTATCCTCATATGTTTCCGTGTGTCCACAGTATGTGTACGAGGACTCGATGGACCTAATCGCCAAGTTGCCGGTGATCGCAGCCACCATCTACCGCAACACCTACCAGGACGGGAAGGGCGTCGGCGCCATCGACCCAACCAAGGACTGGAGTGCCAACTTCACCCAGATGCTGGGCTTCGACAGCCAGGAATTCACCGAGCTGATGAGGCTCTACCTCACCATCCACAGGTGAGTGTGATGGCGGAGAGGCGCAGGATTACATCTCGACCACCCTTCTTGTAGTCGGGCCATGGGGCGTACAAGTGAAGGTCAGCTGAAACTAATAATTCACAAAATGATCATTAAAAGTTTCCAAGCATGTATTTAAACAAGGTCAAACATTATTGAACAGAATGAGTAGTTGAGTCGGTGGCGTAGTGGTTATTAGTGCTCCAGATTTCGGGACTATGGATGTTAAAATCCGCAATGTACCAGAAAGTGTTTATCAGTGCCATTTAGTTTGCTTACAATTTATTATGACCCACACATAGATCACTAATCCATGTGGACAGGGCAAATTAAGGCTTGCCAACCTTTAAAAAAACAATCACAATATTTTAGGTTACTGATTGTGGCTTTTCTGTTTCCAAAATGCCTTGAACAATGACTATTTCTTAAATATCCTACATTTAACGGCAAGAATGTTATCTAGTTTTGTTATCTGAGCGTTTCTTTCCAATTTGACATCAGAAAGTGAAAAATCAGAACACTTTGTACATTTTAACACTGGGTATTTAATCTTAAGGGTAAACCCTTTTTGTCAAATTAAAAAAATCATTTCTAACTGACAAAAACCTTTGAATACTCTAAAATAAACAAACTATTTGAAAGTGCCATTTATTCTTACAAGATTCATGCCATAAATTCATATACCAGTTTCAAATCACTTGGTAAAGTAAATCACATAATAGGAAAAATATAAGATTAACAGCGCTATCAGTTTAGTTCCTCAGGTTTTGTCAGATTGTAATTTATTGTTATTTACTCTTTGAATAGTTTGCCCCCTTCCATTGATGTTAAATTACACAGGACGTGAAGTCATTGTTGTGAGATTGCATGGAAGCTGTAGCTAGCGCGATCGCATGTCAACTGTCATTGTGTAATTGACCATGAACTTACACGCCTTCATGGCAGAGTTACACAACAGCCTTATTATCTGCTGCTTCATAAATAAAGATAACAAAAATTCAACTCCGTGAAAATCTTCAAAGAAATTTGTTAAGGTTTGAGATTAATTTTTAAGGTAAAAACTGTAACTCAGAAGAGTTATACAGTATATTCATAATTTTTTCTAATTGGGCTACTCTATGCTAATACTAAAAAAAGTTGAATTACTTATTACAAAAAGTCTTTACCTGCTTTTAATGTTGGAGCACGATTTTAATGTAGGAGTAGGCAGTTATTTTTCACTCTTATTAATGTGAAGAACAATTTAAATTAATTTAATGCTCAATTCAGTCATTTAGAAACCATCAATTAGGCTACCACAGTTCTTTCTGTCATTTCATGTTTTTTAATATCAGTTTCAATAGAAGTTTCTTATTTTCAGTACTGTCAATCAATATCAAGTAGCCAATCATTTGCCTCTACTACTTCAACCAGTAAAACAAGTGAAGAATTATGTTTATCTTGGTGCTCTTTTTCTAAAGACGCTAAGTTTTTCCTTCCACTACCACTTTACTTCAACACGCAATATAGTTAAATCAAGAAAAACCTTGTAAAATTTTGTTCACATAGAAATTTAATAACATTCTCCATAACATTTTAGCGAATTTCCCTATAGGGAATACGCTATTACAGTAGTAGCCATGGTAAGACCTAAGCCCGGGACCACTTTACTTTTTCATTTTGAGGTCCCCAGAAGCCAAAAACACCGTTCGTTCATTTTCATATATATGTATATATATATATATATATATATCTATATATATATATATGTGTCCGTGGTACCGATAACTTTTGAAGCGGACCTCCGATTTTCATCAAATTTGGTATGAAGGTGTAAGACCAGATCTATTTTCATGAGTTCGCGAACCAGCGTTGTCGGGTTATGGGAACGGGGTTTTATGGGGTTTCAAAGGGGTCAAAATTGGGTTTTTGGCATTTTTGGACCTCAATTTTCAAAATTCATGAATTTTAACTAAAACCATTCAAAAGAGCTTAAAAAAACAAACAATTTAGTATTTTTAATCATTAAAATAGCTTAACTGGTTATGGAGAAAATTCAAATCAAGTTTCCCATGTTATTCTTATGGGTAAATCTTTAAAAAGTTATATATCGCTTATTTATCAACATATTTTAATAAAAAATTTTATGAACCTTCACTAGGTGGTGAGTAATTAAGATTTGATAAAAAACCCACATGGCAGCAAACCTACATGCTAAATCCCATGGTATTCTCATGGAAAATAAGTGTATAATGGGAGCAAGAGAGATGGAGATAATAAAGTATCTATTCCTAATCAGCTGATCAGCTGTCTTCTGCATATTTGTCAAATTTGAAATGTTTATGTTTTGTTATTTGTAAACAAATAATTCCTTTTGCATGGAAGCTTTGGATATGCACTTTTATTACTGTTAAAAAAGTCATTTATTGCAATATAAATATTAATATATAAATTATTAAATAAAAATAATTTACTCTGAAATATAATGATATAAAATATATTATATTTCCTTGTAAAGATTATTAATTATATAAGATAGCCACAAAGTTCTTTGATGTTGAAATAATAATTCTTTGGAAATTCGCTGAGTACGCAGGTCTGCTGCGACGGGGGTATTTTGTCAACATCTTGTATTTTCAGAGTTATCTTAAAAACATTACAATTAAGATTTTAAGATTTTTGATTTTATTCTCTATTGCATAAAAAAAAAAAAAATGCACAAAAAATTATCTAATAACAATATGGTTGCTAAATTGGGGGATACACACAATTATCACACCAGACATAGGAATGAAATGGCTATTGATTCTCATAGATTAGAATTTTATAATAAAAAAGCTTCATGTGCAGGGAAAATTTTTTTTGATAAATTGCCAGTTGAGGTGAGAACTATTGATGAGTTTGGTCAGTTTAAGAGAAAACTAAAAGAGTATTTGATTTCTAAAACATTGTACAGCTTTGAAGAGTTATAGTATTTTTTATTATTTTATTTCATAGTTATTTTATTAGAATTAGTTTTAGTTTAATATATGACGCCATTCAATGTATATCATGTATACTTCATGAATAAAGTTATTTTCAATTCAATTCAATTCAATGTTACAGAAGACTAACTATAAACAGCATTAAAGCTGTACTATTTTGGTTCTTATAGTTCCCACAAGTTGAACTTACTAAAGTTCTTACTTGCAGTAACCACAGGAGAGGCAACTGTCATAAATTTTGCTTTATTTCTTTCCCATGTTGTTATTGGTGGATTAGGAGACCTTGGCCAAACCGCTATGCATGTCTGCCTCTTGTGGAATTTTTCACAAGTCCCCAGCTGGAGATGAAGGGCTATTGAAGGAGAGGGAAGGAAAGGGTGAGGAATGGGACAGCAGACGGCCAACTCTGGTCCTCCTATGACAGCTGGCCAACCAACCGACTGTCCATCACTTTCCTCAGGGATTTTCTTCATTTTGAAGTTCTGAGAAACCTTATTCCCCATATTAGTCAGATTCTAACCATAAGAGAGTCCACACCAAACCTAACCTCTGAATGTTTCTCACTGTTCAGTGACCACGAGGGAGGTAACGTCTCCGCCCACACGGTTCATTTGGTCGGCTCGGCTTTGTCAGACCCCTACCTGTCGTTTGCCGCCGGCATGAACGGTCTCGCCGGACCCTTGCACGGTCTCGCTAACCAGGAGGTGAGTTTTGCGTTATTTTCAGGTTTGTAAAATTATGTTTGTATTCAGTTAATTAAAAATGGTTTGAGGAAATTATTATTACTTAAGAGTCTGGTAAATCTGCCATTGATCTGTTACTTGTACACTTTTCTTGTAGAATGCTACATTCAGCAAATGCATTGAATATGATTAAGAATAATTGAAAAGAAATTAAACTTTTATATGAGCGAATGGCCCCTAACCCACCTGCAGGTTTTGTTTTATTCATTGGTTGAGGAGAAAAGATTTTTTGTAATAAAATCTCCTTGTCATGATCATTTTTAAGTTTTTAAAAATAATTTCTCAGTATTTCCCAAAACGTCAGATATACATTGTCGTGGCATTACATTAATTGTTTGTTCTCGTGTTTTTGTCGGTTACATACTTTGTGTTCTATGTTGTTAGTCAGTTTGTTTGTTTGTGTTTCCGGTTGCGTATAGACTATAGACTCATTGTGGAACAAGGATTTTATTACATGGGATCTTTCCTCCTAGACCAATGCCAATAATGGAGATGAGTTGAGCCCAATAATTAGGTTTAAGTATTCAAAAACCTCACAAAAATGCCATTCACAGCATGTACAATTATTTTTATACAAATGTATATTTTAAATTAATAATGAACTCTTACAGTATGTCGTTTTATGTGTACAATATATATATAATAGTTCAATCACATTACAAATTCAAGTAGGCCTAACCGTTTGTCCGCCCGCAGGTATTAGTGTTCCTGACCAAGATGCAGAAGGAGCTGGGAGACAACGTGACGGACGAGAAGTTGAAGGAGTATGTCTGGAAGACGCTGAAGGGTGGACAGGTTGTGCCGGGCTACGGGCACGCGGTGCTCAGGAAAACCGACCCCCGGTACACCTGCCAGCGAGAGTTTGCCCTCAAGCACCTGCCCAACGACCCGCTCTTCAAGGTGAGCTGGTCCTTCCGTAGCAGGGGTTCTACGGTCAGGGAAACAAACTGCCACGGGAAAATCAGTAGAGCTAAAACTCAATCCCACAAATAAAAGATGGAAAAATAAATACGTGTAACTAAGAGTACATAAGCGATGAGGTTTTCCATTCAATCTTAACCACTTTGTGTGAGTCAATCTAGTCACTGGGACTATGGCAGTCGTGTCATGGGATAAAATCTGTGCTCTGCCCTAAATTTGTTTTCATCATATTCTTGTGATAAACGTTGTTTTCAGAACAGTCAGCTTTGATCGAAACTATTTGATTCTCGATGGGTTGGATAAGCATGTTGGTAAACAATAGTTTTCGGGACTAGGCCAGAAAATAGTAGTTCACGGGACTAGACTAGAAAAAAAATTCCAATATTTTATACCACGAGCACTGCTATTCTACTTACAGTAACATATTCCATTGTACAATGTTCCAACATCTGATTGTTTTCCTTGTTGAAACAAATGAAACAATAACAAATATTTAATAATTTTTGTCCTCTTCAATTTATATTAATACTAAACTGCTGAAATCAGTTCAAGTACAAGATAACAAATAACAACATGAGAGGCGGTATAGTTCAAAATTTATCAACTTTTATCCTAACTGTATATTTATTAAAAGTAGTATGATGAAAAGTACTGTTCGTAACTCGTCCGAAAGTGGTGTATCGGTGCTCGATCTAATTGAAGTATTCGGCTTCGCCTCGTACTTGAAACTCGATCTTGCACTGACAACGACCACTTTCCGACTAGTGACGAAACATACTATATCAGTAATCTCACCTGTACTGTACAGCTTATCCCATTATTTTGTCTAAAATAATACAATACATTAGGTACATTACCCAAGCTCAAACGTTGTAACCGTCTAAAAAATGTAACATAATAAATTATTAGGCCAAAGTTTGCTAGAGGGAAACTTTTGAAATTGTCAAAAATGTTTTGTGTTGATTAAGGAGTTTTAAATAAAATGTAATGACATTAGGGGTCTGGATCAAATGCCAGTTATTAACATCGCAGTTTTTACTTTGCGATGTAATTTCAGCCTATTAACTGTTGCTGGTTTGGGGCCAAAATTAATCGCAAGTAATTAGGTTTTTAATTAGTTTTTTTCTATAACATTGTACCCCCTAATCTTGAGTTTAATCAATAATGCTATAATTATAAAAACCGTCTATTAGACATTACGCACAACGAATCACTAATGGCACAGTTAATTAGTTCCCAGCTACTTGTACTTCCCTATTTTAAATATATAATTGTCTGCTTGTTAAATTAATCAGTGTTTATCTTTAATTAAATTTAAGTGCCCTTTGTGAACTGATAAAAATAATGATATTTGTAATTAAACCAAAGGTTTTTCAATGGTTGAGAAACATCTGTCGTAACTTTAGACTGCAAACTCTAGTCTTTTTATCACTTTGTCTTGTCATGTAGTTGATAATTGATGGCTCCAGAAATGAAGCAACAAAAATGAACAGTGAATGATAGTTATGCTTGAGAAGGAAAAGTTAACACAAAACATGCACACAATACTTCATTTATTTATTTTCACACTATTTAAAAGTTATGTTTTAATTCAATATTTGGTTTTCAATGTACCATTTTACATTAGTAATTTAAATAATGAGGAATATAAATTACACTCCCTACGATAATAGTTTGTTAAAAGCATCATTTGGTTTAAACATTTAAGATGGAAAAATTTGAAAAATCAACACAGCCAATCAATAGGTTAGTAAAAGATTATTTTACAAATGTTGATTCTGGTACTTAAGTACTTAAATATTATTTTCTATATTAGTCCATTCTGGAAGTTTATAAAAGTTTGTTACCAGTTTTTTGTTGTCGTTTTCCCCACAAATATCTATAAATATTATCCCTTTTTAAGAAAAAGACTAGTTTTAGTGTGTTGCTTTTAATTTAGTATTTTACTGTGGTGTTTTATTCCTCCTGTCAGTAAATTAAAACTATAAAATTACAATTAAACGGGGTGTCCACTGAAGTCAACAAAAATCAATATGAGTCACACATTTTAGTTAGTAGTCAAGAAAGTCACAGAAAATTCACTTTTTTATGTAGTAAGTGACATACTGATTCAAGCCTAAATCTCAGTTTTTACTATAGACTGTACCCTTTCAAGCCAATAGGATAAGATATTATTATGAATTTAATTGGAAATAGGCAAATCTACGGATAATTAGGCAGCAGTCAATAAAAAACTATCTGGTGAAATTAAGTGTACAGTTTATTTGACGGCAGAAGTAAATACATGTAGGCTCTGTAAATAATCCTCAAGTTATATACAATCTTAACTCCAATTTTATATTCCTAATCCATGTTATCATAGATACATATTAAATGGAAGGACCTTACTTGAGTTGGATATGAAAATGTGAACAACTGGCCACGCAACAAGGAAATGGTCCTAGGCAGCTGAACCCGTATTATCACGGGAGTTGCCAGTTTAGAGCGTGCCAGTTCACAACTAATTACCGGTACAGTTGACGATTTAACAATTTAAAACAACTGACAAGAATCAGGTGTGCCAACTCGACAAAACAAATCTTTTTTCTACTTAAATACTTATATACATGTAATGAATATATATATATATATATATATATATATATATATATATATTTATTTTTCATATCTATTATGATTCGGTACAAATATTTCCCGGCGCCAAAAAAAATAAATATATATTTTTTTATAGTTCAAATCGTACACAAATTCTAATTACATTAACCCATAACAATCCTATGCTAAAAAATAAACATATTGTATTTCTAAAAGGAAAACTTAACTATATTTCTTTTCCCACAAATTAATTAAAAGGATGTTGGTTTACTCCTAAGCACATTCAAAGTTTCCCGCGCATCAACAATCAGCTGTTTTTAAAGAGCCAAGCTCCAAATAGTTCGCTATATCGCTACCAGGTGCAGCACTTGCCAGGTTATTACTTGAACATTTTGAATAATTGCATTTTTTTTACACATTCTGAAATAAATTAAAATATTTTTCTTAACCCAAATAAATCTTTTTCAACAAAATGTCCCTACGTAATATTAATAAGAGAATTGGAAATCAAATACAGTTATAATGCTGTTTTCCTCAAGACTTTATATCGGCAAACATCGTTTCCTGCTCGAACAAAGAGAGCGGAATTCCCCAAACATTTTTATCTTCGGGCCTCAGATAAATTGTTGTCGCTTGTCCAGTCAGTTCCGAGTTATGTCGAGTACAGTGCGGGTCGTGTGTCAGTTTTCATCGTTGTCGTGTGTCGGTTGCGTAGTGTGTGCGGTTTTAGTGTGTGTTATAAGTGTCCAGTGTTTGTGATCGTGTCTAGTGTGGATTACAATCATCAACTTCCATTCTCCATTCAGCAACTTTCGCTAATCCCAAACACTCCGTCATACATTCCCATTTTCTCCCTTAATCTAACATTCATACTCTAATTTATTTGAGACCGATTCATTTCTTAAAATATTCCTAAAATAAATTAACTATTTCAAATATTTTACTATCAATTCCAATAATAATCTATGGTGTTTGCCAATATAAATTTGCACAATAATAAAATCGAACTAAAATAATTGTTCACAAGTTAATTTTCTTTTTACTTAAAATATAACTAAATAATCTTAATTCATTTTCTTAGTCCGTTATATCTTCCTCACTTCATTTTGCTAATTTCATGTCCACAATATGAATCTTCTTTACATCGTAGATGTCATTTACACGTTGGACGATGGCTGTGACTTCGGTGACGAAATATAGTATCCGATATGGGCCTATATATTTCAATGCCAACTTGCGGCTAAATTTCTTGGATTTATCGCTCTTGAAATGCGTGCGGATGAATACAATAGAATTTATCTTGAATGGGTGACGTCTTCGCTTCTCTGAAAAACGTTCTCGGTTTCTGTTGTGTAAAACACTTTTCTTCACATTTTGAATAGCTTTCTGCAGATTTCGGATTTTTTTCATCTTTCGGCAATTGAGGTGATATTAAGTCCTGTATATTCCAAATGTTTGATAAGGCGTTGTTGGCTGGGTGATTGAACATTAATTCGAACGGGGTGAATCCGGTCGATTCGTTTTTGGCAGTATTTAGGCTCATAGTTATCAGGTCTAAATCAAGGTCCCATTTCGTGTGAGGTATTTCGTGATAATAGCATCTTAGCATCGTAGAAATGTCTCTAATGCTTCGTTCTGCACGATTTCCTGAAGCTTTATAAATCGCTATTTGCCTGTGTGATATGCAATTTTTAAATAAATAGGCCTTAAATTCCTTCGATACAAAATATGAAGCGTTGTCCGAAACAATGGTTCGGGGATTTGAGAAATTTCCGAAAGTCAGCCTTAATTTGTTTATTATTTGCCTTGAAGTGCAATCTCGCAAATCGTGTATCCATAAAAATCGGCTAAATCCATCTAGCATGACCAATAAATATTGATTGCCGGCTTGAGATCTCGGTAGTGGGCCAAGTAAGTCCACGAAAACCGTGTCTAGACTTCTTTCAATCGGAATGGAAATTAATTTGCCCTCGTATTTTCTGACTGCGGATTTTGACATGGCGCATATGTGACAGGATTTTACCTTTTCCCTTACTATGCGCAATAAGTCAGGCAAATAAAAATATTGTTCTATTTTGGATTTCGTCCGATTTATTCCCAAATGACCGCCAACTAAGGAATCATCACACGAAAACCGTGTCTAGACTTCTTTCAATCGGAATGGAAATTAATTTGCCCTCGTATTTTCTGACTGCGGATTTTGACATGGCGCATATGTGACAGGATTTTACCTTTTCCCTTACTATGCGCAATAAGTCAGGCAAAAAAAAATATTGTTCTATTTTGGATTTCGTCCGATTTATTCCCAAATGACCGCCAACTAAGGAATCATGAAAGAAACGAAAAATCATGTTGACTAAATTTGCCGGTAAATATATTCTGGCCTTTCCCTTCGTATCTTTGTGCATTAAAATATCCTTTTGTAGATAAAAACTCTGGTGATTGTTTTTCTTTTTAAAGCTGTTTATTATTTCCAAACATTTAGGATCTCGTTCTTGATGAAATTTTAAATCTTCTAGTGCCATAGGAATTTCGTTTATCATATTACAAAAATATTTATCATCCTTTCTTTCAAAATTCTTAACTCTAATATTTACATTATTTACAGAGAGGCGGGATTTTTCTTGCATTTTATTTCCATTCTTCCCCAGATTTAATTTTTCTGGACCTTTCTCGGGGTTTGTTTTCTTGATGAAAAACGTGGGTATCGGTTCTTCGGTCTCCTCTTTATTTTCCTCACGGTCAAACATACGAGATAAGGCGTCGGCTACTGGGTTCTCGGTTCCAGGACGGTGTTCAACGTTGAATGGTATAGTTAACAATCTCTCGACCCATCTTGTTAGACGTCCCAGTTTTCTTTTGGTGTTCAACACATAACTTAACGCTTGGTTATCTGTTATTAACGTGAAAGGTTGAATTTCTAAATATTCGTGCCAATGTTCGATACAGATAATAGCGGCATAAGCTTCTTTTTCGTAAATGCTGTATTTACGTTCGGCATCCGTAAACTTTTTTGAATAATACGATATAGGCATAAGATCACCCTCTTCATTGCGCTGCAATAATACGCCTGCACATCCTAAGTCGGAGGCGTCCGTCTGTAAAACAAAGGGTTTCTGGAAGTTCGCCAACTGTAAGACGGGAGGATTCGAGATTTTCGCCTTCAAGGTGTCGAATGCTGTTTGGCACTCCTCGGTCCATACAAATTTCGTTCCTTTCCTCTTCAAGGCGTGCAAGGGTCTACATAATTCCGCAAAATTTGGTATGTATTTCAACCAGTAGGCACACATACCGACGAATTGTCGCACTTGTTTTACTGTTCTAGGGGCAGGGAATTTCATTATATTTGTTGTTCTTTCGGGATCAATAGTGATTGTATTATTCTTAATAATATGACCTAGAAAACTGATTTCCGTGCAGAAAAATTTGGCCTTTTATTCATTTACTGTCAGGTGATGTTTCGATAACCGATTTATAACTTCTTTCAGGTGTTGAAGATGCGAATTCTTATCGGGACTATAAATGACGATATCGTCGCAGAAGTTTATCAAGTATTTAAACTTAATATCGTTGAATATTTTATCCAGATAACTAGATAAAATTGAAGATCCGACTTGTAAGCCAAAACAAACACGTGTCATCCGATATTTGCCAAATGTCGTACTGAAGGCTGTTAAATCCCTAGATTTTTCTGCCAGAGGACATTGCAAGAAAGCTTTATTAAGGTCAATAACTGTAAAATATTTAGCGCCTTGCAAATGTTGATATATGTTCTGCAGGTCACCCCGATGGGGTAGTGCATTTTTTCCAGCTTCTTATTTAGCTCAGAGTAATTAACTACCAGTCTATCTCGTGGGGTTAGAAAGGCAGGACTCGAATAGGCACTAGTGCATGGTTCTATAATTCCCTGGTTAAGCCAATCATCTAGGATATTTTTCATCTTGGTGACTGCCGGTGGGCTAAGGTAGTAGGGCCTAATACACACAGGTGTGGGGTCAATAACCTTTAATTCAACTTCGAGGTCCAGCGCTCGCCCTATTTTATCAGTAAAGACATCGGGAGTTTCTTTAATAATTTTCATTACCTCAGTTTCCATATCAGGGGTTCCAATGCAGATTTGATTTAAGGCAGGGATTTCTCCGTTTTGATCCAAACATAAGGGGATTTTACATTGCGGGTCAAATTTGAAATGACAAGTTTTGTCCTCAAAATTTAATGTGAGACCTTTTCTATATAAAAATGGAGTTCCTAGGATCATGCGATAATAATTTTGTTCAATTATTAAAAATTCCTCATACCATGAGTATTTATCAACTCTGATGCGAATTTTTGCTTCGCCTAAAACTTCCATTTTACTGTCATTTGCCGCTATAATCGTTCCGTCCCAATTATTTTTACATTTTATCAGTTTTAGCCGTTCTAATTGGTCATATAATTCCTTGCTAATAAAGTTTTTACTGGTTCCACTATCAATCAAGGAATTTACGGAAAAATCATCAGTCAGTCTCACCGATATGCAGGGTAAATATTCCAAAGTTTTCGCTCTTATCTTGTTTAATTCCGGTTTGTTAATCTTGTTCCATTGTCTTGTAATTTTCCTAAATTCACCTTTAAATTTCGGGCTGTGATTTGTTTCAAATTTAATGATCTCATCGCTGTTTACATGGGAAGGGCTATTGTGAGACGGAAAATGCATAAGTTTCTCGGGAGTATGAGCTATGGATTTAGAAGGGCTCATAACTCCCGGTTTTACGAGTTTTTTTTAGCTCTGTAACAGTGTCTTGCAATATGGCCTGGCCTGTTACATACGTAACATTTTTTCTCATAAGAGTTTTGCGTGTTTGATTTTGTAGTGTTAGTCGTGTGTTTTCCTTGATTTCCTTTATTCTGCATGTGATAAGTGTGAGATTGTGAGTGTGCCGGTTTTCCATACGTATTTTCCCTTAAATAATCGTTATATTGCACTTGGTTAGCTTCGATGCATAGCTGCTCCAAATCTTGAAATGTGGTGGGGATGTGTTCGAAAATAAGCTTGTTTCTGATTTCTGGATTTATACCTTTTCGAATAAAATTTACCAGGTTCTTCTCCGATATTCCTGTCTGCAATATTTCGTGGTTCATCTGAATATCGTGTATGTAAATCGACAATGGCTCGTGGGGAAATTGGGGTCTATACACCAAATCCTGTTTCAATTTTTCTCGCAGAGTGAAGGGGATGAATGTTGTTAAAATTTCTGCATGTAATTCTCCTAAGCTTCTGGGGGCTCCCTTAAATTCCAAAATTTTGCTAAGCAGTGGAGGGGTGGCGTAATTGGGTAAGATTTCATAGATCTGAGCTGGAGTGAGGTTAGTTTCCTTCCTTAACCGAATCAGGTTTTTCAAAAATTTTAACAAGGGTTTGATTTCCAGTCCGTTACAAATAGGGAATCCTTCCAATTATTTTTCCACGGGGTTATGCAGTTTACTGAAAATACTGGTGTTCATTGGAACCGATGAATAGTGGGGTGGTATAGTGGGTGCCGGTAATAAGTAGGGTAGGCTTACTTCATCCGTCTTTTCTTCCTTCTCTGGAGCGTTGTTCTCAGCGACCTTTTCGGTTTCTTTCGTGGGAGTCGAAGTCGCAGCTGTCCCTAAATTTTGAATTCTTGCTTCTGTTTTCATATAATCCTCTTCTTCCATCCTCATCGAGTCGTCCAGTTTGGCCTCGAATGCAGCTAGGTCGGTCGTGGTAACTTGAGTCTTGACGGCGTCAAATTCGTCACTCAATCCTTGATGCTGTTGTGCTAGCGTGTCTAAGGCTATCTGGTAAGTTTGGTCTAATTTTGATTTACTTAACATGCTAAGTCTCAGCTTCAGATGCATTAATTTAGCGTTAATTTTTGCTATTAGTAGATTATTCGTAACGTCATCTTTGCTTTGCTCGACTTGTAGTTGCAATACATTGAATTTATTTTTCAAGGTGTCAAATTCATCTTTTAATGATATATGACCCACTAAGTTTTTCACTTCGGGATTCGTAGCATAACATAATCTTAACTGTTTCCTTAATGCGTCCACATTATTGCTAATAATTTCCTGATTCCTACTCTTCAATTCATAAATTAGCTCATCTTTACTGAGGTAATTAATATTATAATTTGCCATCTTTTAAAGTTTTATTTAGAATAGGCCTACATAAATTGCCGTTTAAATCGTAGGTGCCTTTTCCTCAGCAGAGTCGCGCAAAATATCTATACCCTTTTAAGCCAATAGGATAAGATATTATTATGAATTTAATTGGAAATAGGCAAATCTACGGATAATTAGGCAGCAGTCAATAAAAAACTATCTGGTGAAATTAAGTGTACAGTTTATTTGACGGCAGAAGTAAATACATGTAGGCTCTGTAAATAATCCTCAAGTTATATACAATCTTAACTCCAATTTTATATTCCTAATCCATGTTATCATAGATACATATTAAATGGAAGGACCTTACTTGAGTTGGATATGAAAATGTGAACAACTGGCCACGCAACAGGGAAATGGTCCTAGGCAGCTGAACCCGTATTATCACGGGAGTTGCCAGTTTAGAGCGTGCCAGTTCACAACTAATTACCGGTACAGTTGACGATTTAACAATTTAAAACAACTGACAAGAATCAGGTGTGCCAACTCGACAAAACAAATCTTTTTTCTACTTAAATACTTATATACATGTAATGAATATATATATATATATTTATTTTTCATATCTATTATGATTCGGTACAAGACTACAGATTATCGGCAAGTGGATTATCAGTGTTTCGGCTCTATCACGATACTCCATTTATTTTTCTCATTCAACAATAATTTTTTTTCTTTTAGCGCTTGTTTTCTCTACTTAGAGACTTTTTTACCATTTTCAGGATATTTTTGGGTAAACGACAATTGATTATTTGTAATAGTCCGGCTACCAACTGTTGCCAATAATTGGAGTCCACTGTAATTTGTTGAAAACACAAGTTTCATGACTAACACAACTCGTCGAATGAAGTTTGGTACTTTTATATTTCCGAGCCCTCACGGTTGTTATCATGATGTTATCCCATGTTGCAGCTGGTGTCGCAGACATACAAGATCGTGCCCCCCATCCTTCTAGAGACGGGCAAGGTCAAGAACCCGTGGCCCAACGTGGACGCCCACTCGGGAGTCCTCCTGCAGGTATGTACCTCCCACTCCTCACCCCCTCACCTTCTCACTACGGGATGTGCGAGTGCGAGATGCACTGTTCTTAATGTTGTGATTGTTTTATTTATTCTAAATGTGTAGTTTACATTCAAAATATGCGTTGGTAATGGCAAGTGACTTAATGTATGGTTGCTCATATTTTTTAATATTTCAAAGACATCGTAGCAAGCTTAACAAGTGCAAATACTTATTATCAAGTTTTCGGGTTTGTTAAAAAAGTCCCACACAAAAAATCTGTTTGTTGGTCGCACCCTTTAAATATTATTTTGCTTCGAAAGGAAACATTTTTATATAAATATTGTACTGCTTAATAATACGCCATTCAGTGAAGGATATTGATGTTGAATGACCAGGGAAACCAATTAAAACTAATTGCTTGTAAATGATCCACGTTTAAACTTAAAAGTAGCATTCACAAAAACAAATGATTTAAAAAAAATAGAATTTATCATCAGAAACATTCAAAACAGAACTTGTCAAAAATGAAATTCATTCAGAAAGCAACTATTCAATAATCATGTTGCAATCGCACATCACTCTTCATCGTCTTGCTTTGCCTCAATAGCAAGGGCAACGGGAGGGGCAAGTACTCGGTACTCTATCTTGATTCAGGGATTTTAAAAATGGTAGGCGTATGCTGAAAAATTAAAAAACAATGTAAAATCAGACGTCTATTAAACTTCCAAAGCAAATCAGGGAGTTAGTTTGTCTTGATTACTAGCTCTTGAAAATATAGCTAAACATTACACTCAGTTTAAAAAAAACACAAAACAATAGCACCTCTGGTACGTAATCAACTCCTCGATCCGACCTAGTGCCCAACCATTGTTATATACTCACAGGCTCTGTTGGCAAGCCTGTTCAGTCTTTGAGGAGTATCTGATCTACTCTAATCTTTGTTTTTGTGTTACAAACTGTCAGTCCAGCCATGTTTGTTGATGTGGAATGTGCCCAGACTATAATTTTGCACCGTTTTATATTTTTTAACGTCAGCACTGTTTGGTTTTCCTCATCAATTTATTGCTTCTCTTGATATCCGACCTTTTGGCTGCTGTGGCTGCAGCCATGGTCCGGTCTGGGTTGGATATGAGAGTTGCTCAGATATAGCAAGAAAGGTTAAAATAGTTTTATAAAAACTTACTTTTAAAAAATTGGAAACAATTTGTTGACAAGCAAATAAATCTATGTGTCTAGGTCCAATGGACCTATTTTTTTTCCTTTCTTGTCATAATGAGATTCTTTTTTAGTGACACACATTTTCATCGCTTGTTTGTTTCATTTATTTATTTTTTTATTTGTAACTTTGAATTGCTAAGCTAACCATAATTTATCATTGGAAGCATCAAATTTACTAATTTTTTTTGTGTTGGATAACAGCATAGCATTATTTACACAAATTATCGTTAGATTGTTAACTCATCAATCTCTCCTATACTTGTTAAAAATTTTTCAAGTTTTTGTTTTAGTTCTACAATGAATGTAAGTACTTAATTCTAATATAACATCCTGGGTAATGTAATTCCGTGTTTTTATTTAGCAACCATTTTCTAACATTGTAAAAGTCATACCGGTACCTAGTCTAATTTACTTTACACTTTTATAATTTCACAAAAAAAGTTTTTCTTGACCAATCTAAATGTTTGATCTAATATCGCTATGTGTGTTGCAGTATTACGGACTGAAGGAGATGAACTACTACACAGTGCTTTTCGGCGTGTCCCGAGCGCTGGGAACGCTCGCATCACTCGTCTGGGACCGAGCGCTAGGTCTGCCAATCGAGCGGCCCAAGTCCATGTCCACCGACGGCCTCATGAAGCAGCTCAAGGCGGCCTAGACGTGACGACCCGAAGTTGCCCCACAACACCACGACTCACACGTTTAGTGGACGAGAGACGAGCAGTTAGTATGTGTCTATCTCTATAGAGAGTACCACATAATTTGAAAGCATATATGATTTCCCCTCAATTTTCATGAAACCGCGCGAATCCTGTTTGTGTACTTTCCAAATTTCCAAAACACTGCCAGGAAACGTCATTTATTTTAATTCAAACCAAATGATGCTTTTACCAAATCATTATCGTAGGGAGTGTAATTTATATTCCTCATTATTTAATAATTTTTTTTATATTGTTGATAATTTTTATTTATTTCTTCATCTCATGATTGTGTATACATGTGCTGTGCCAGTATATCAGAGTCCTTTAACTTATTGGTTGTTTTTGTTGATTTGTAAAAATGTATCAAAACTAGGGTTATAGAAAATAAACCTTTTTTAGCTAGTACTTAAAACAGGAGATAATTATTTAATTCCTTCTCCAACTGTCTTGTTTTATGAACTTTGTCTGTATATTATGATCTTTTAGGCTCACAGTGTTCCTTCTTTCATAACTTAGGAACAATCAGGCTGAACTTACTACTTTAAGTTAATTTTTTACTACCTAATCTGTATCAATATTCTCATGAGCAGCAAAATAAGAATACATATGGTTCATATGAACAGTTTTTGTGAATTATTTTTCTTTCTTATTTTTATTGAAATGCCTAAAACTACTCATTGGAAACTTACGTAACTCACTGGTTTTTCTCTTAATTCTCAAATTTTAACTTTCATTCTATTCGGTCTTAACTACATTTTATAAAGATACCGAAACGAATTACAATTTTCCAATTATCCATTAACTTATAAATTCTCACCTTATTTTATTTTAATATATTTAATTTTGTCCATTGAAAAATAATTTCAAATTTGTATTACCAGTTTTTTAGACTCATACTCTACTTAAAGACATAACAAAAACATGTAGTTCAAATATATTACTCAATATATTGCTCAAATATAAAACTGTTTAGTTCATAATGCTATCTAGACTTATTACATAGACTTATTATTATACCAGGTGGCCCAGACCACCCGTACACCCCTTTTAAAATCTACAGAATTTATTTTTCATAAAAACAAAAAGTGTAATTATAGGTAAATCAGTTGCGCTCTAGCCTTAAGATGGAGAAAAAAGAACCTTTATGGAGAAAAAAGAAAACTTCTACCGCCACTATCTCCTAAACCGTTAGGATTAGGGGTACGCATTAATTGTAAAGTTGTCTCAAAGTTATGTGTAGAATTGAAAAATACCATTAAAAGTGGGAATTTGTATTTAAAATAAATTACTTCTGGTCTGGTTAGGTTATTTCTGGTACACCCTATACATTGAAATTATCATCAATGGATGGAGCGCATCTGGTTTACCTATACTGGCACAGTTTGTTTTTTGTAAAAAATTCTGAAGATTTTAAAAGGGGTGTTTGGGTCGTCTGGGACACCCGGTAGACGTATTACTAAGGGTGAGATTTATTATACGAGTGAAACAAGTAACAACAAGGCTTTAATGGAAATTTAATCTAAAAAAAAATAGTTTTATTTTTGTATGTTGTACGTATGTTTGGTTTAACTCAAGAATTTTTTCTGTATACAGTAGGTTTTCTTCACTAGATGAGGAAGTATTTCTGAAACATAAAAGTAATATACCTCTTTTACCTCATTGCAAAGAAATTTATGAATAAACATGCACAAAATTAAAATACATTCAAAAAGGTAATCAACCATTCAATTAAAAGAAAAATGGAAAATCAAATAGAAATGAGTAAACAACAAATTTATGTAAGATTTCAATAACGTTTCTAGATCATTTATAATTTTAAGAGCAAAAAGCACAAATATGATGACTAATCAGCTCTTTCAAAACTTTGTCCATTAAGAATATTCTATTATCAATTTTTATGAATTCATTTTTTTACATTTTATTTTTTATTTATTTACATTGTCTAGCTACGCCCTTACAATGTATACAGAACCGAATAAGTAGGGACATCCTTATGGGGAAGTGAGAACGCCGCCCCTGAAACACAGATAGCACCACCAAGATGGTAAGGATTATGCTGATTGGTTGAATGGAAACAGATGACTAGAATAATTTTACAGTGGTTTGATATTGTTTTGATTTTTTGTAAACAAATATGCTCATTTTGACATTTGAGAGGTAGAAAGAGCGCTTCCCGTGACAGTAAGGAGAAGTAATCCTAGCATCAGCGCTTTATTTTCCTCTGGTTTTCAGGGGCAAAACTAAAATTTTTTAACATGGGATGTCCCTACTTCTTCGGTTCTGTATACATTGGCCCTTACATGCAGTGTTTGCCTGGGCTGTAGACCTGTCATTAGGTTCCTTAACTACTATTTACATGGCATAGTGATGTCTAAAAATAAACATGGTCCTCCATCTGGGAAAATACACAACAACCACTGGCATTTACATGCAAGAAAGTTTCATATAGAAATCACGATGTTGTGATTCAGGTACTCGGAGAGGCTGTAGAAGCAGTAGAATAACAAATAGTTAACCATTGATTTCTTGAATTTTTTTAATGATTGTTCTTCTTTAATGTGATTGGGACATTTGTTGTAAATCTTTAGGTACAATTAAGACGGAGATTTTACCAGAAAAGTTGTCCTATGGATTGGGTACTGCAATGTTTTTGAGTTTCGTGTGTGATGATGATGTTTATGATTGTTATTGAAGAATTTTTCTGAATTGGTTCTCAAAAAAAGGAGGCATTGCAAAATATGAAGACTTGGAAGTGGGAGGATGTGAAGCATTTTGAAGAGTGGTCTACAAGAATCTCTGGGTCCAGCGCGCAATAACAATCTGATGACCCTCTTTTGCATTCTGCAGGTCATTGAGCAATATAATAAGTTAGTCAACTGTAAAATAAAAAAGATGTAAAAATTTGTTTTATTTTACCTCTGGGCTAAATTCGTAGAAGCACTTATTCAAATTGAAGGCCATCTCACAAGGATTCTCCCCATCTGAAAATAATGAATAGAAATTTACCAATTAATTAATGTACTTTTTTTAAATCAAGAAATGTAATTTGGACTTTATCACATGTCGTTGCTTGAAATGTAATGTTAAATTCTAAATCAATTACACCCGACCAATACAATATTTTGATTATCAGTGATCACACAAAACTACACTTATTTGCAGCTGTACATTAACAGATGCTTAAAATTTACATCCCAATCCCAATGTTATTCTTATTGAAAAATTTCAATTATGAATAGCGCCTTTATTTTAAGTCCGATTCTGATCAATGTTTCGATAGAAACAACTACACACCAAGCCCTATTCAACGACACTAAAAACTTAAAAATCCATAGAAAATTGTAGGAGTAGTTCCAATTAAAAAACAAACCTTACTTATCAATAAGTACGTTGAACTTTGTAATGTGAAATGAAAACAGATAAATTCACTTCTGCCCACTCACAATACAATAATTATTTGTCAGGGTTCTTAATTAATTAAACATTAAGTATAGTTTTCTGGCAAATAATTTCAAGAGCAATTAAACTCTTAGAAATGTTTGGTTTGGTCCAAAAAATTGGAGTTGTTTCTTTTAGTAGACATCATAAAATGCTTTGTGTGTTAACCCTTTGGGGACTTTTCACGAGTCTGTCTCGGGTTGATGGGGTTATGAGGCTCAATCGTTCTATCAAGAGCCTAGCTCAGGATGATGCAGATGCAGATATTCAGATAAACGCTCAAAATGAGTTCCAGTGGCACTGAACTGGATTGAATTTGGTATTTACATAAGCAGCAGATGCTTAACTGCACTCCAGTGTCTGGTTTCATATTGGCAAATCGTTTTGATCATATATTTTTAAGCAAAATTGATTGTATGTTAGAAGAGGGCGACATACCATTGGAGGGCGGACCAACCTTTGCATTTTGGGTTCTTCAGGTATTGTCAGTGAATAAAATACTCAGCCTCCAATAGGTTAATCTGGTTATTCACTAGACAGTCAATGATTTATACCAATGGGGTGGACAGCAAGTGTAAATTTTAGGAAAGTCGGGATAAAGCAGAGTTGACCGAGATTTTTGATTAAGTAAAGGGCGATAGTTACAAAATGCATTTACATTTTTTATTAGAGGCATTTCCCATCACAGATTATCAAAACAAAGAACGCTTTGTTTTGGAATTTAAAATCTAATTTGGCCTTCAGATGGAAGAAATACTTAGAAACTGTTGTCTTAATTTTTGTCTGAGGAATCAGGTCACATAGTTTTTAAGTGTTTTAGACAAAATGTAAATCGGAAGGAAGGTGTGCCACCGTCTCATTAAGCATGTATATATTTTTAAGAACAAGTGAATATAATTTAGGGAACTAGTAAACAACTAACAAGCTACAAAGTTATAAGCTAAATGTAGAAATAAAGTGATTACTTACGTAGTGGTAAACATTTCTTCAACGCTTGGCCAGTGACTTCTTTAGTTTCTTCAGGCACCATCTCTACCATGGCTTCGACATCAAGGCTCTGGTCTTCCTCTGAAAACTGAATGGACAAATATGAAGTTGTATCGATCAATATTCTTTCTTGATGGTTTTCTACACAGCTAGTGGATGAACTTGGAAGGATTGAAATTCTTCATTATTTATTTGGTGTTGAGTTGAGAAATCTTGTCATACATTATATTAACGAGCTGTTTACCCGTTCTTTGTACATGGTGTGCGTTGTTTGTATAAAAAAATTATATGAATTCATGTACAAATCCAATATTATAGCTTGTATTGGGGAATATTTTATGGGTTATATGACAAGACTTTAATATTGTAATATGGATAAAATAAAGAGCAAAATGATACCATTAGTTAAAAAAAAATCCAATATATTTTACTACGAGATAAAGTCAAAACTTTATTTAGTTTTTAAATTTTGTTTACGCTTTTCATCAGCCGTTTGCATGAAATAAAATATTCCATTGCAAATAACAAACTTGTAGAAGCTAAAGTGTTCAATTTAATTTGTTTTGTCATAAATAAAAAGTCAAACTGTCAAACCACTTGTGAAAACGTTTATTTCATACCTTAGAAATATCTCTAAAATTCCAAAGGAAAACTGTTTACAAACAATACAGTACAGCCTGTATTGAGGTAGAAATTCAAGTTTTTGTTTTACATAAAAAGTTAGTTTTAAGTTTTTTAAAGCAGAACGTTATTAGTAACATTTAATCCGAAACTTATGAGGATTAAAATGATATGCAACACTTATGACCTAATTGACTTTTATTTAAAACAACAACATTGGACTGATGCTAAATCAGGCTATTCCAATGCTTTGTGTGCTCGCTGGTTGTGTCAAAAAAAAAACTTTATAAAGTGAATTTTTTAATTAGTTTATTCAAACTAACAGTATTAAAAAGTTGGCCATGCACCTAATTTATTTTTTTGGCTGTAATTTAACATTAAAATTCACAAGATAGGCCAATTAATTAATTTTAGGGGGTGACGATCAAAACCTCGCCCCGGGCGCATATTACCCTCTGGGCGGCCCAGGACACCCTGTTAAAACTGAATTGAGAAATAAAATTAGTTTGTACAGTTATTGAGGAATATATGAAGATTACGGACAAAAAATCTTTTGGTAATATAAGCATCAACAACTTTATTTTTCAGTTTAGAACCAAGGAATTGATGTACTGTACTCGCTCTCTTTTGGCTACTGAAAAGTAGGAGGTTTAGAGATGAATGAGTCTGTATTTAAGAATAAGTGCAAGTACTACAATCGGTGATGTCCACCTGTGCTAAATTGTTTTTGCTGTGTATGTTTGGTGACAATAGAGGAAAAAAATATTAAAATGTTAAAAACTGTCTAATTCAGCTGGTTATAAAAGTAAAAATCAAGTATTACAGAACTAAATATTCCCATGATATTAACATTGAATTTTTATTAACTATGAGACAGAGTTTGAAAAATTGGTTTAGAGCACAGGACCAAAGATAATCGCCCCACCTTAATATACGAGGCGTGTTTTTAAGTAAGTACTGTTTTGAAATAAAAAATAAACTATGAGGTTTTTTTATAATTCTGTTTTTACATGAAAGCCTGTACTTTAATCTACTTTACCACATAATTTCTGCATTTATTAAGGCACTTGTCATATCATACAATTAGCTTTACAATTTTGTCGTCATAGAATTCTGCCGCCTGCCATGAGAAACACTCCAGTACAGCCGGTTTGACATCGTCGTGATGTCAAACTTGTGATCGTTGTGGTGTCGGTGTGCACCAAGACAATGGTCTTGGTGCACACCGCTTAGGTCTTTCTTCAAATGAACATGTAATAGTCACTCGGCGCTAGATCAGGACTGTAGGGAGCATGATCAGGTTGTTCTGACCAAATTCTCTGATCAAATCCTGGGTTCGATAAGTGACATGTGGATGGGCATTGTCGTGAAGCAAAATGATGCCATTAACCATCATTCCCATTTGTGCGGCCATCTTTAAATGCCCTAGCCACTTTCGTCCCATTCCATCACTCATAATGTTTTCTCCGTACAATCCACAGATCTCGCGATGAATATCGATTGATTTCAGGCCTTTAGTCTACAGAAATTGTATAACAGACCGTACTTCGCAGTCTTTAAACATTTGAAATAATCCAAAAATAGTGGCGAAAAATGCCGTGATGGCGACCGTGTGTTGCTGACAGATAACCCAGCGCGCATGCGCAAAACGCTGAACACAGCGCTGCTGTGGCAGGGTTTAAAAACGGTACTTACTTTAACATGCCTTGTATATTTAACAATAATACCAGTTTTTCATATTTTTTACGAAAGCAGTTTCGCATGAAAATTGGACAATGAATGGTATTTTAGCACACTTGGCTACTTTCAAGGATTATGGAACAAAGCCCTAAACTTGCAAGGACAATTAAAGTTGCTAAGATTCTTCACACCACTCTAATCCAAGACAAACAAATTTTAAACGTCAACTTACAGTCTCTAGTCAACTAGAGCAGTTTATATATGAAAAGCTACCAAAAAATAGTCCATGAACATTATAAACAGACAGAAATTTACATTACTATTGCACTAAACAAAAACAAAAAAAACAAAGATTTTTTTTAAGATTCTAAGCAATGTATTAACAGAGATCCTGCTATTAATATGTACTAATGTTATGTACAGAGATAAATTGCTTGTAAGGATATTGTAAAGTTGGAAACAGTACTTACGACTCCCGTTTGGACCAAGATGCACTTCATGTAGCACTGAAAAATATGTGAGGTTAGACAGAAAAATAACAATTATGTTAAAATATTTTACTTGCTAAGCAGCATTTCTCCTCTTACTAATTGTAAAATTATTCAATAATAACAAATTAAATACATTAAGAAATGTAAAGAAAATACAGAACTGAATTTAGTTGTATGAATATAATTGAAATCACACAAAACACTGAAGTTATAGAGTAATCAATTTAATGATTAAAGCCCAATTAATCATTAAATATTTATTATCGATAGGAAAGCTTAATTACCTGTATTTTCATATCATCCTTGAAATCTCCTTTGACTGCTGCTTGAAATACATCTGAAAAAATAAATAATAAAGTGTACTATCACAGTTAAAACTGACACTTGGAAATTATTTTCAAAATTAACTTATCATTTGACCGTTTGGAGGGGGTTAAAGGAATAAAGTGATTATTTTGCCTCCGCTGTCAAGTGGCCATTGCAAAAACTATTTGAATACAGTTTGCAATATCACAGAACCTTTCAGAGGGTTAAACCATGGTTAAACGTAATATCATAGATTAAGCATACTCCTCTAGGAGTATGCTCATACTCCTTTAGGAGTATGCTTAATTTATGGTAATATCCAATACGTGAAACACTGTGGCCAAAGAAACGTTTCTGCACTTAAGCTTGTGTGGGACCCAAGACTGTAGATGACTGGATGATGGTGAGAAAGGAGATTTTGCCATGGAATGTCGGCCAGATGCTATTCATTGACTTCATCCATAGCCTGAGCACCCAGCAGTCTCAATGGCTGCTGCTAGAAGCTGTCAGTACAAGGGATCTCGCGGGTCAAAAATTCATCGTGCAGTGCTTCACCTGCTCCCATTTGACGCTCTTATTTAAAGTTATATCAATTTTAAAGGGTTGTCAAATGATGGATAAAGATTTGCACAGTACAAGTTGCTTTGAAATTTTTTTATATTAATACAAAAATAAGCAATAATTGTGTAAATTACATCGCTAGTTAGCTTGATGTGGATTCAAATTATAAAAAAAAATTAAAAAAAACATATTATCAGACCTGATGATGATTTTATTTTAATATTTATTTAAAAACTCTCTCACTTTTATCTAACTTTAGTGCACTGAATAGGAACGAGCGAAGTACCGTATTAAGTTCTGAGAGAAGTCCTGTCACTCCCAAAAAAAAGTTGAATATAAATTATTAACTTTAAGGACCATAGGAGAAACAAATTGAATAAGGACCACACCTTTTTTTATAAATAATACTTGATGATAACTCACTAAGTTACAAAAATCATCATTTTGAAAGAGATAATTTTAATACATTTTTGAAATAGAGGAATGGAAAACGAGACAAAACATAAAGAAAAACATAAAAGAAAATGTTGCATAGCATATGACTTCAACAAAGTAGTATTTAAATAACATAGTTCAGGGCATTATCTCTGAACTTATTGTATTTCTATGGTGATGAAAAAGCTTAATCTTCCCAGAATAAAACTCTAAACCTTAAGATATTTTTACATTAATATCTTGAAGAAATAAGATTATATGAGTGTGAACTATATGATCCCACTTTGTTGATTTGTAGATGTGTACCTCCTGTTTTTACATGAACATTTGTTTGTACCATGTTCCTGGTTTTCCATGTGCACAGATTTTTACTTGATATGCCATATCGCTTCACTTTTAAAATTAACAAGCTATGTAACTTATACCCTCTGATTTCCATGGATTTATCTTTCGTACGGAATTTAGTCATTACCTTCACTGACTCCAGTCTCTTTTACGCAGTTGTTGTGAAGCATTTCTGCCATTTTCTTCTGTTCTTCTGTCATCTGGACATGGCCCTGTCAAGCAACAACTCTGTAAGCTCATTGTTTGTGAGATTTGTGAGGTCATATTTAAGAGGGTGTTGAGTAAAATGTGCTAAAGTAAATCCTAATTCAATTTTGATATACTCATTTACTCTCAAATCGTAATTTGCAATGATAATTACAAGTACACGTATGTACAGCTTCCCAAAGTCAGATAATATATTTTACAATTAATTACAAAATGTTTCTATCATTGGCTTGCCCATTTAATGGCTAATTAGTTCTTTAGTCCTGGATCTGACAATACATTCCGTAGGAAAATCGCGTATAGTCAATTTGACTTTTTTAGTCAAATATATGTGTCTTAGGAAGTGTTTTGCACTTAGGTGTCATTTCTGCATCTGGTAGGTTTACCCGCTATGACGTCATCAAGATGGCGAAAAGTGATATTTTTTAATTGCGTATATTTCAGATGTTATTTATCGGATTTGGATAAATCTTTTTTTGTTTTAAAGCTCATCAAAAGACCTATCTTTTTCGTATTTACCATTTTCTTATGCACTTATTAGTTTTTCCATAATATTAAAAAAATTGAATTTTAAAAATAAACTTTTGTAAATTTTTGCCTATAACTTGTTAACTAGTGAGAATTTGGCATTTTTACTTCTTATCAAAGTTGTGTGTCTTTTAAATGCCCTTTCTAATGATACCACACATGGGGGGATAAACCCTAGGAATAACGCAGAAAAACGCCTGAAAACCCGATGTGATCGCTACAATTGGTACGTGCCTGAACAATGGTACATATATCATTTTATTGTTGCATATCTACCAATAATGCATTTCGTCTGTTCAGCTAGTTTATAAATAATCTCTAATAACAACAAGTTATTTTTAGTTTGTCTAATGTTGTTGCACTTCATATTCACAGGGTGTACAAAAAGTAGGCTATAACGAAACTGTATGTTAAAATTTTAATAAAAAAAAATATTACATTACCTGAAATGATTTTTATATTATTTACATCAGTTTAGCTTATATAAATACACTTATATTATAAAAACACACATAAAACATTTTTAAGCATATTATTAGTTATTTTACTGTGAAAGCAATGATAATACAAATGTACTTTATTATTCGTTCGTCATCAGTTTAAATATGTTATATTTTTGTTTACATTATCAAAAATAATTTTAAATTAAAAACTGTAGCACTGTTTTAGAAAGAACATTTCTTGTTTTATTGTGTATTTGAAATAAAAGCTCTATGTTGAATAACTGTTATTGTTTAGTATGACTTAAACTTAAATACTATTGTTTCTGGATAAAACACAGAAAGTATTGTTATGAAGTATTTTATTTTTTGTTCGTTGAAATGCAAATAACAAACTGTGAATCTTACCACATAGGCCTGCTGCTAATATTATCATTCTTTTTAAAATTGGTAGCTGGCTACGATAGCCATACGATAATATATATTATTCTTTTTGAATGTTACTGCTATCAGGGGGAACCCAGGGGGGGATAAAGGGGATATATCCTCCCCCCTCCCCCCGAACTGTTGGAGAGTAAAAAATAAACTAAAAAATAAAAATATTCTATGACAAATGGTTTAAATATTATTTTCATACGCCAGACTTCTATAAACAGATACAAAGGCCAGCTTATTATAAAGAATAATTGTTAATTGCACAATGCAAAAAGATAAAATTAAAAACAGTAATATTACATACAAAATAGGCCATTTTAGTTTTAGGAATGAAATACATTATTTATTGGGTACAGTATTAATTATATATTATCTTTATAACATAAATAACTCTGTTACTGTATTCTGTGTCCTATAGATAAACGGTTATATACCTCTTTATGAGTAATGTATTACTGTGTTTTTAAAATTTACACTATAACTTTTTACCGTACTTCTCCTGAATGTTATTTATTTGCCATCGTCATATAAAGTCAATACATTTGAAAAGAATTTTGGGTAGGGTGATACAAATTATTTTGGTAAAGCGAATCTGAGATAGGGAAATGAATGACATGGAAGGTACCTCTTGTTGTCTAGGCTGCCATCTTAAGACTAGAATGATCCTCTTCCTTTTTCTTCTTGAGGAGGGTATTAATTGGCGGGGAATTTAAAATGGTTTGAAATTGGTAGAGGTTAATGTTACTGTTTTATGGTATGGATGGTGAATGGTTGGGTTGAGAATGAATATTGGGATTGTTTTGAAATGAAATTAAATTAAATTAAGTCTGGCCTTAACAATATTTATTCCAAGTTTAAATAATAGTATGATCCCTTTATTTAATTTTTGAAACCCATTAGTTTCACTTTAAATTATGACAGAGTAGAAGTCTTCATAAAGTTAAATATTAACTTCTGAAATTCACTAAAACTAACCATTTAGCTTCAAAAATTCCAAAATTTTCCGGGAGAGGCCCCCCGGACCCGCCTTGTTCTTGGAGGGGTATTCCATGACCCCCAACCCCCCCCCCCCCCCGTGTTACCCCTCTGCGAAAAATTCCAACCCCCACCGAAATTGAATGCTGGGTTCGCCCCCTGACTGCTATTTGTATACTGTTCAATATATTACTGTTTAACTAATACTGAACTTATGTTTGACATTTCTTAGATTCTAATCATAATAATTTTTGCACAAAAAATCATGAACACTTCTACATTTGCACAATGTGCAACATGGGACATTGTTCCTTTTTGCACACACATGTCGACTTAGCACATTTCATGCACCTGCATGCTCCAACAAACATTGGGGGTTACATAACCATCCCGGTTTTTTTTTTTTTTTTTTTATTACTAAAGTGTTGTTGTCCACTTGAAATCCAAATTCTAGTGGATCGAATAAATGAAATTCTACATCAATGCAATCTTTCTGTAAGTACGTATGGTAATATGCCCATATATATGGACCTGATTATAAAAGTTTGGCAAGAAAAAACCCCTATGGGTGTGGTATCCAACAAACTTTTGAAGGATTTTTGAAACTCAAAAAATCCAACCGAAATTGAATCAAGCTTATTTTCTGCCGAGATTTATTTAGTCCAGGTACTCAAAAAAGGTTCTAAAGCAAAGAATTTGGACGAACTCAGTATGGATTTTTTTCATGGGAAAAACGCCAGTATCGGAGACCTTCCACCAACCAGCCGAAGCGCCAGACAACATTTACTGAGGGCATATTAACATTTTTACTTACAGAAACATTGCATTGACGAAGAATTTCTTTTATTAGATCCACTAGAATTTGGATTTCAAGTGGAAAATTTTCAGTACAAAAGATTCTATAAATGTAGAAATGTTGTTGATTCTTTGTGCTAAAATAATAATGATTAGAGTCTAAGAAATGTCAAACATAAGTTCAGCATTAGTTAAACAGTAATATTGAACAGTATACATATACCAGTAACATTCCAGAAGAATGATAATAGTAGCAGTAGGCCTATGTGGTAAGAGTCACAGTTTGTTATTTTCATTTCAATAAACAAAAAATAATGTACTTCATAACAATACTTTCTGTGTGTTTATTCTGGAACAACATTAGTTATTATTTAAGTTATAAAATCATACTATGTAACAATAAAAATTATTCAACATAGAGCTGTTATTTCAAATACACAATAAAACAAAAAATGTTAATTCTAAAACAGTGGTATAAATTTTTAATTTAAAATTATTTCTGATAATGTAAAAAAACATATTTAAACGATGACGGACGAATAATAAAGTACATCTATATTGGCATTGCTTTCACAGTAAAATAAATAATAACATGTTTAAACATGTTTTATATGTGTTTATATAAAATAAGTGTATTTATATAAGTTAAACTGATGTAAATAATATAAAAACATTTCAGGTACTGGTAATGTAATGATATTTTTTAATTAAACTTTTTATCATACAGTTTCGTTATAGCCTACTTTTTGTACACCCTGTGAACATGAAGTGCAACAACATTAGACAAACTAAAAATAACTTGTTGTTATTAGAGATTATTTATAAACTAGCTGAACAGACGAAATGCATTATTGGTAGATATGCAACAATAAAATGATATATGTACCATTGTTCAGGCACGTACCAATTGTAGCGATCACATCGGGTTTTCAGGCGTTTTTCTGCGTTATTCCTAGGGTTTATCCCCCCATGTGTGGTATCATTAGAAAGGGCATTAAAAGACAAACAACTTTGATAAGAAGTAAAAATGCCAAATTCTCACTAGTTAACAAGTTATAAGCAAAAATTTACAAAAGTTTATTTTTAAAATTCAATTTTTTTAATATTATGGAAAAACTAATAAGTGCATAAGAAAATGGTAAATACGAAAAAGATAGGTCTTTTGATGAGCTTTAAAACAAAAAAAGATTTATCCAAATCCGATAAATAACATCTGAAATATACGCAATTAAAAAATATCACTTTCCGCCATCTTGATGACGTCATAGCGGGTAAACCTACCAGATGCCGAAATGACACCTAAGTGCAAAACACTTCCTAAGACACATATATTTGACTAAAAAAGTCAAATTGACTATACGCGATTTTCCTACGGAATGTATTGTCAGATCCTGGACTCTTCTTAATTTATAATCCTCAGCATAAATTATTATTTTAGGCCTAGATTAATTCATTATACAAATTGTCAATAAGGTGTCATTTTTACTTTACCGTATGTAATTGATTTATTTTAATCAAGTACTGTACACTTAAACATATGGCTTTTTAAAAAAGTGTTAATTTTATAAATATAAAATATTTTTGTAAATGAATATAAATAATAATATGATTTAAATGTTAAAACAAAAATATCATTTCAATTTTTTTATTATTTATTTATTATTTTTTTATTTACAATGTCTAGTGACGCCCTTACATGCACTTTTGCCTGGGTAGTAGACTTGTCTTAACCTAAATACTTAAATGTAAATAACAAAAATCTACTTTTGTCTGTGATAAAACAAAGACAAAAAGCTAAGTACAGTAAAATAAAAAAACTAATGCCCCCAACTGGGAAGACTCTCATAACATAATTGGAAGCATGAATAATGAGAAGTTTGAATATCTAGGTTTTACTGTACCTTTGGAATAAATCTAATTGTTAAAAGATTTGTGTTCTAATTATAAATTGATCTAAATTCAATTCATAGTATTTAATGTAATTTAATTAACTTTTATGTATATAAACCTAAAGTGCCTAATGTTTGTCTGGTGTTGTATACTATTATTGTACATTTATAAACATTTTAATTTGAAATTGAAGCATAAACCAATAAAATTATTATTTATTTGCAGTTAATTACAAATTCTCAGGCCTATATCTTGGTTTAAAAGAAGTATCTATTATTATAAGTAATGGAAGAATAAACCTTGAAATTTGATAATAATTATTAAAAAACATGATTATGCAGAATGTAATTAAGATTTTTTAATGATTTGGATTTTGAAACAATTTTATAATTTCTCCATTATCATTGATACTGTTTAAAATAATTAGGAACAGTAATGAAAAATATTGTTGATTGTGTTTCACCAATTAATATTGACCATTGTAACTGACGAGGAAGAGGAAGGTTAAATAACTAACGATCATCATTTGTATTTTTAATTAAAACTACTTTTAAGATTAAAACTGCGAGAACAACTACTCTTCGATAAGGGTTCAACAAGTTTTTTATTAATGAACTCAAATTGAAATTGTAAAATTTGCAGCTTTTAATTGAATAGAAATTAAAGTGAGTTTTTATCTTACCTTAGCTGAAATTACAAAAAGGAAACCGAACACTAATAACAACTTCATTGCTAAGGAAAGTAGCCAAACGAAAATAGCTCACACAAAGTTACAAGGATTGTAAACTGACCCAAAGTATCAAGAGATTTTCATTTTATAGTGACACAATCCAAGCGATTTCCTGTATCCCGCCCTCGCGGAAACTGTCATTGTAGTACGTCAACAAAGCAGCTTTTGCATGTTTAATTCCTAGTATTTGACTGATGTGTGTGTTGTGCTCATCGGCTAATGTTAGTGTTTGGAAATGTCCTTCATGGCAATGTGACTTTACCGTCAGGGAAGACTTTAATCTCGAGGTTGTTATGCAGATCGTTTGACTCGTTCATTTGTTTTTCCTGTAATGTTAATTCACTGTATGTAACTAGGCTCATATCAGTAATGATTTTAGGGTATTTAAACATTTATCAGTTATGTAAGAATGTTATAAAAATAACCAATCTTGTCAATAAAGATTATTTTGAGTATTATTTGAGTAGGCACTCCACCGCGGCTAATGCCTTAAGCCTGTGATTGCTTGCAAATTAACCTTGGAGTTTCATTTACTCCACTCATGCCTTGACCAATAATTTTATCAATTAATTGTATAGTGCTCTATCATGAACAGTCCAATTTAATGTACGGCTACACATGACAGGACGGGAAACGGACAAGACATTCGTTGAGTTGGATGGATCGTCAGACGAGCATTCATTCGCCAAATGTCGTGTCCTGTCCGTATCTTGTCCTAGTATGAGTAGCCACTCCTTCCGACACCATCAGAAAATTCTGACGGTAGCTCTGAAAGTTCTGTTTTTTCCGTGCATGTTCGGCTTTTCGTCTACACTCCATGATAAGTGCTGTACAGAACATTGAACCGTTGATATGCGCAGGCAGTGTCCTGCATCAGAAATGCCCTGTTCCTATCCTGATATTTGTGGCCACCCCATCAAAATTTCATCCATGTCCTGCCCGGTTTATATGTAGCTGTACCTTTAAGAAACTCGTTTTATTTCATTTTGAGTTATAATTTTTTATTTTATTATTTGCAGTAAAATTATGGGTCCAACATCTTTAAAAATAGCAAAAGGATTTTTCAATAAATTTTTATTCACTTGTTAACTTTTTTTTACCTGAAAATCACTTATGCATATAAAACTTTTTTATATAATGTTTAAAAAAAATACTATCAATAATTCGGTTTTGTATGAGAATTATTCCCTTTAGATGAAAATAGATTAAATTTAAACCTAGTGTATCATTACATTTCAATTTGTAAGAAATACTTGTTCCGGAGTCTTAGTTGATTAGGCAATATACGGTAGAAGCCTGTCGAATTAACCGGCCTCCTTGTGGGAAATGACGCCACCGACGCAACCCACGACTGGATATTTTACCAGGAATAAACGTTCAGGTTACAAGGTGATCACACCCTTATCGTACCACATTCATTTTCTGTTCGATTTAGTATTTCATCATGATCAGGTATGTTTCATGTAGCATATATGACCACATAAAATTTGATGTAATTTTTTTATTAAATCTGTGTTAAATATAATCTTTAAATTTTGTTGTTGCACTAATTAGTGCATCAGTTTATTACTGTTTTTAAGCTTTAAATTGGTTTTTATATTTTCATGGAAATACCCATAAATTATTCTACTTGCATTTTAGCCATCCAACTGAGGGTTTGATCCCTTATGAAGAAAGGTTAAGAGGCCTACTGTAATGAAAAACAGTTGTTATTATGGATGGAAGCTGTCCGAACAATGCAAAATAACTGCTTCATTGCAAGTGTTTTTCCTTCTTTGCTTCTTAACAATCATTATCTAATACTAGAGATTGCCGCTGGTCAAAACTCAACCAAAATTTTTGTAGCTTTCATATGTTTTTTTTTTTTTTTTTTTTTTTTTTTTACATCTGTTTTTCTAGTATTTGTTATTGCAACAGCTGTCTGATGATTAAATCATTTCATTTCATTTCATTTCATTTATTGTCACATAACATTTGATTTTACAGAAAAAATCCTGCTCAAACAGGTGACTAGTCGGCACATGATTTGACTTAAATCTAAAATATAAATATAAACAATATATATATATATATATATATATATATATATATATATATATATATATATTTAACATAATGGTCTGGTGTTGTATCAATTTAGAGACTGAAATCATCATTTAAATCATCATTTAAAAACTCTTCAACGGAATAGTAGGCTCTTTGTATCAGGAAATTCTTGAGCAATTTGAATAATGATCTCTGTTTCATGTTTTTCCAATCATTAGGAATTTTGTTAAAAACTTTCATTTCCATATAAAAGGTACTTTTTTCTAATAATTTAGTCTAATAATATCCAAAAAAGTACCATTTATTATATCCAACATTTTCCAAGGTTTTTATGAGATTAAGTTTTAAAAAAATTTCTGAGTGGTTTAAATATAAATATATTTAAAATAGTTTCATCAATAGCTACAATCTGTATGAGGCCATGGCTTGCAGCTTAAGCTGCACAACTAGCTAGGCCTATGTATATGAAAAGTAAGTGTTGAAGTCTTTATTTGCTGTCGTGAAACCAAAGATGGGTGTAAAATTTCAAATTTTTCACAATAATTTTTTTAATAATTTCAAAACAATTAACAAATTCCCAAGTTGCATCAATTAAACTTTTCCAAATGATAAAAATTGGAACTTTGAAAGTCTGTGGGGCGTAGCCCCAGGGACTGATGTGAATTAATGGAATACTGCTCATCTATAGTAAAATACCTTTCTAACGGTTTGTGCGGATTTATCTTACGATGTACACAAGATGAGAAAAAGAGGAAGAGAAACATGCTTGCCTATTAGATTATTTAGATATAATGGTAAAATAACTTACTTAAAATATAACTTATTATAAAGTATTACTTAAAATGTATGTATTTATAAGATCCAAAATTAAACAAAAATATAAGCTAGAGCAGGCAAATATTTGCTATCAAAAATAAATATTTGGACTTGCGGCAATTTATACTTATTGCGTGGCTTTTGTCTATGGTACAGAATTTATTTATGTTATGAAGTACACTGAGTTTATAGAACAATATTTTGTATTTTCTGTGCAAATCCAATTTAGATTTTGCTTGTTTATTTTTAATTTGAAATTTTACACCCATCTTTGGTTTCACGACAGCAAATAAAGACTTCAACACTTACTTTTCATATACATAGGCCTAGCTAGTTGTGCAGCTTAAGCTGTAAGGCATGGCCTCATACAGATTGTAGCTATTGATGAAACTATTTTAAATATATTTATATTTAAACAACTCAGAAATTTTTTTAAAACTTAATCTCATAAAAACCTTGGAAAATGTTGGATATAATAAATGGTACTTTTCTGGATATTATTAATCATAAATTGCCAATGTTTGTTTTTGTTTTTTTAGGATAAATAAAAGTTGACATTCCTCTAAATGTAACTATTATAGTCTAGATGAAATCAAATTGTTTCAAAATTTTTTTGACGGTGCATAATTTAGTTAAGGTTATAGACTGTTAAATAAGAACTCGGTTTAAATTTTTAGCTTAAAAATTTTACTGCTTTGTATAAAGAATTTCTTTATTTCCAAGAAACCAAATAGTTTTTAATAAATTCCTGTTTAAGCTGGGATATAAATTTAATCCAACAAAATAAATGTGCATGACAAACAGGGTTAGTATAGTAAAAAATACCGAATATCATATTTCTATGCTAATCTGCCTTGAGGGAAAAGTTGTATTGAAACGCTTTAACATCACGACAGCTATGATACCGACACATGGTCGTTCAGTTTGGGCCGATCAACAAGAAGTGCCTTACGTCCGAGGTAGCCGGGGGCTGCAAGGGTTTGCGGCTCTGAGTAAGTGGATTAGACTGAGGTCGCCAAAACAATTACCCAATTGTGTCTATTTGAAACACCGATCCAGATCCAGATTTAGTGGCGTGTGGGGTAGGGAAGGCCCTTGGGTGAGAGTCCTCCTCCTGTCCTGTCCTGTTCTACTCGGACTGGAGGAAAAGGTGCAGCATTTTAAAACTTGTGAGTGAATCATAAGTTTATTTTCCATCCCTGTAAATAGTTGGCGATAAAGTAATTTTACAACCTAATACCTGAAACGGACGAGCTCTATATTGGTTAAGTTAATCTTCTAAATTTAAAAATCAATACACCAATATAATAATTAAATTTTAAGTTTAATAATTTAATAATTAAGTTTGTGACTGACCTGACGCTGACAGCATTGCTGTTGAAAGGCCAAGTCCAAATAAAAATTTGATTATTATATTGGTGTATTGATTTTTAAATTTAGATTACAACCTAATGTTCAAATTGAGGTTTTTTTATGTTCACTCAACTTTTTTGAAGGGTTGATTCTTTGCAAAAAAAAAAAAAAATTAACTAAGCTAGATTTTTTAATGGCTAAATTTTTTCAAAACTTTTAGGTTTGCAAATTATAATGTCAGGAGCACAATAAATTTTGTTTCAAAGTTGTACAGTAACAAAATTGTGCACCGCTTAAACTGTTTTCTCTAAGTGAACAAGAAGGTTGAACTATCTCCTTGGGAATCAAAATAAAGAGTTTTAATGGTGTACAATATTAATAGTCTGGGAGAAGTGCATTCCACTATTTTAGCAGCAATCATATAAGTTTTATAAATTAAAATTCAATATTTGTTTTAAATGGATTTGATTTTGTGCTTATATCAAAACTGTTCATATAAGGTCAAAAGACAAACGTATCCCATAACCAAAATGATTTAATTGCAAAATTAATTTTAAAATATGTTACCGTATCTATACAAGAAAACACTCTTGATTTATTTTCAGCAGTTATTTATACATTTAACAACAAACTCTTAAGTTGTAAAATTAGTTCAAGGGTTTATCAACTATAGTTTTTTTTCTTAGTTTATAGATTTGGTTCTGGCGGTTGGATTTTTTAATTCGAAACAAAGACTCATTAAATATTTATGATATGTATAAATAACTAATTGTTCAAGTGATTTCTTGTTGTAGTTAATGGTCTTTATGCACACATTCCATTTTATAAAACATAGGAAACGTTAATTATGTTTGCACAAAAATGTTTCAAATAAAAAAAATCATATTCAAGCTGTAAATTATTATTATTTTAATGACTACTCATATCTTACAAGAATTTCGTGAGATATGTGAGTCAATTATCTTGTAAGTGATCAGCAGAAATGTAGGTATTGTGTTATTTCTGTATTTTTTTAATTGTTTCAGCTAGGTTGATTATGTAATAACATTTTTAAAGTTGATGTTTCATGTTTTGTCAGATGACATCACCATATTTAATGAACAGGTGTATAACGCAAGGAACATTACAAATCAAATCAACGAACAAAAGACTTTAGTTGAGTATCTTACACTCTTGTGTTGGCAGCTTTAATCACATTGTTTAGATAATGTCGATTATAACTTTTAATTCAAAGTGTTTTTATAACTTATTTTTAATGGGTCTGCAAATCACTATAATCTCCTGTAAAATGTCAAAAACTTATTGAACAATTTTTGAAAAAAGGTTATATTTCAATAATAGACCATACATACATATAGATTAAAAATACTTTCAAACAAAGAAACTAAAGTATTTGATGTTTCTATAAGCCTACTTGTGTGATAAAACAACCTTATGTTATTAATTTAATCATCCTAATAAAAAATATACACTTAATATTTTTACAAAACTATACAAACTTTGTAAACATAAGAATTGGTTGTAAATTAGCAAAATAACTTATACGAAGCATATATGCGTTTGGGTCCCAGCAAGAAATTGACATTTTTTTAAGTTTCACAATATTTCAGAGTAAAGAATCTGATCCCCATTTTATGTTAGAGCAAAGTAATTTCTCAACAAAACTCAAAATAAAAACTTTTACACATTGTTCTGGAATTTTTGCCTCAACTTTTTTTAGGTGTGATCTCTTTATAAATTGATAGGTTCCAAATCCCGAAATAAAAGTGTTTTTCCTAATCAGTTCAGATCCATCACCTAAACAACAAAAACTTAACCTTACCACTACAAACCACGCTAGTAAACCAGCATGCAGGGTGCCCAATGCCTGTACTGTGGTCAGTTCCTCACATATGTGTCGTCGTGGTGCAGCGGTATGGCGTCCACGCAGTTGTCCGTCGAGGAGGTTGGTCTGGTGCTACAGCGGTTTTCCGCTAGCGATTATGTCGTGTTTGTACTCCTTCTCGCTGTCTGCGCAGCCATCGGAGTCTACTTTGGGTTCATCGAGAAGGCCGCGTCACCCGAGGACTACCTTGTCGGCGGTCGGAAAATGACTGTGATTCCGATATCCCTCTCCCTTATCGCAAGGTACGACTCTGTTCTGTCTGTTGAAAATATTTTAGAATTTAAGTGTTTTTAAAGTTCAGTTCTGCATCATGAATTTTGAGATGGTTAAAATTTAATACAGTTGGGAGTTGCATATCCAAACATCAATTTTCCGTACACCTGAATGGCTTACTAACTCAGTGTGCAGTATTTTAAGAAACTATTGCAAAGCGGAAAATATAGCGCGTGTCTACAAATACAAAGAAATGTGTATTATTTTTTTCTTTTGGTCTCTTTTTTATCAAAGCCTATAGATTTTTTTTTGTTGAAAAATAGTTAATTAATTCTTTAGTGGCTATAAATAAATGTTAAATAATATTTGTGATAAATTATCCAACGATTTGACTATCCAAACCACCCTTGGTCGCATTTAGTTTGGATAATCAACTCTCTACTGTAGTTTGTTTAATTTTTATGAACTTAACAAACATATTTTTGGGGTATTTTTAAAATTATATTGCTCAATTAAGTTTAATTATGATAACAATTTGGAGATTTAAGTCAGTTTTATAGTAGAAATAGGATAAATCATAACGTGAAATCTAAATTTACTACCTAAAAAAAATTTGAAAGTAGTACATAACCAAATAACCATCATGTCACAGATTTTTTTAACCCGTCTTAAACTTAATCCTATTAATCAATAGAATCTATCCTATACAATTTTGTATCAGTTTGTTAGTTTTTAGAACCACAAAATTGAACTTGAAATAAAATTACTGCAAAGAAGTAACTAAAGATTGATTTAAACCTGTCAACAAAAATAACTTTTGTCCTCTTAATCTATTTTCAATCTTCTTTAGTTTAATACAACAAACGCTGATGAAAACACTAATCTCCGCTAATGTTACCAGCTACATATCAGGCATCACGTTGCTGGGGACACCGACAGAGGTTTATGTTTATGGCGTCCAGTACTCATACATCGTGGGCGGCGCTTTCATCATGGGGTTCCTCATGAGCAAAGGCTACCTGCCCGTCTTCCATGATCTCAAAGTTACATCCTCTTACGAGGTAAATATGTTTTTTTTTTTTTTATTTTAATGTCATATCTACTTGTAATTCAACGAAAATAGTCCTTTTTCAGAAGTTATTTTTCCATTCAGTGACCTCTGTTATCAGTTGTTGCTTAAGGAGTGAAATCTATGATTTAAGATAAAGGATTAAGTAAGATAAATTGACCATAAAGTTAAGTAAAATTCGTGTAATGTAACCTTAGGGCCAAGGTCTGATGTTAAAGTTTTCAGGTCCCACAAGTGCCTCTAACATGACCTTTCAACTACTTTTGTACAATTTACAATGATTGGCATAGGCCTACACACAGAAAAGTTCAAAAAAGGCCCGGTGCTTACATACAGCGTTGCATTGCTAAAAACTGCTGTGCTGGATTAGTGAGTAGGGGTAAGGCAAACTGGTGAATTATGGGAATTAGTGTTATAAGGGAGGCGTGTGTGGGGGTAGAGAATCTAGCATAACAGTGTAAATTAGTTAACTAAGTACCAAGAGAGAGCAGAGCAGATTTCGGGGTGAAATAGATGTGTTGTTAATAAATTCAGTTAACTCTCTATAACACAGTGTGTTCATTTTTTTATGCTCACCATTGGGATTTCTCAAACTATAAAAGTTACAGCAAAGGTCAAATTAGCAAAGTAGTGCGGAATTATAAGCTGAACAAAATGATGTGTAAAAATCCCAGATATTTCTACTAGTTCGTTCGCTGTGCTCGAAAAACTGTTTTTTGCTCAAAACTTCTTTTGCCTATAACTTTGTTATTTGTTGAAATACAAAAAAACTTTTTAGATAAAACTTTACTGAAATTTTACGTAGATTCTGAATATTAAAACTAAGTTTTTTTTTACTTCAAACGGTTTTTCAGATATTTTAGACAAGTTGATTATTTTTAATGCAAGTATGTATTTTTTTCATCATCATAAAAAAGAAATATTTTTTCTGATCACGAAAATACCAAATATGGCATATTTATTTATCATAATAATTATTTAATTATAAAAAATGTGATTAATAAGCAACCCTGAAATGCTAATAATGAGGATGCTTCTAGCATGTGGTGCAACAATGGTGTAAATCAGCTGTTTTTCATTTTGTGTTTCATGTTTTGTTGCTTACATTGTTGATCAGTTGTTTACTGGCATCCACGGTTCCCATAAAATGTGTAAATCAGCTGTTACATGGGATGCTGGTAAACAGTTGATCAACAATGTAAGCAACAAAATATGAAAGACAAAATGAAAAACAGCTGATTTACACCATTGTTGCAACGCATGTTAGAAGCATCCTCATTATTATCATTTCAGGGTTGCTTATTAATCACATTTTTTATAATTAAATAATTATTATGATAAATAAATATGCCATATTTGGTATTTTCGTGATCAGAAAAAATATTTCTTTTTTATGATGATGAAAAAAATACATACTTGCATTAAAAATAATCAACTTGTCTAAAATATCTCAAAAACCATTTGAAGTAAAAAAATTTAGTTTTAATATTCAGAATCTACGTAAAATTTCAGTAAAGTTTTATCTAAAAAGTTTTTTTGTATTTCAACAAATAACAAAGTTATAGGCAAAAGAAGTTTTGAGCAAAAAAACAGTTTTTCAAGCACAGCGAACGAACCAGTAGAAATATCTGGGATTTTTACACATAATTTTGTTCAGCTTATAATTCCGCACTACTTTGCTAATTTGACCTTTGCTTTAACTTTTATAGTTTGGGAGATCCCAATGGTGAGCATAAAAAAATGAACACACTGACATAGCACCTCATCAATAAAGCCTCTTAGTATCCCAGGACAACTTTAAAACTGGTTTATACTAATTGCGAAGTTGACATTGGGTACAGCAAACAAAGTTGTCGTAACACTGTGGTAAGTCTTTTGGCTGTCCACTATGACAATTTCCCTTCCTTCAAACCCCATTCATGTTCAAGACAGCGGGGGTTAATGCGAACTGCATGGTTAATCCCTAGCTGGAATATATGTAGACGGCAGGGGGTGAGTAGAAATGCTATGGGCATGGAAACCCCTAGCTGTAACATATGTTCAAGACAGCAGGGGGAGAGGAGTGCGACGGGCATAAGAATAAGAATTTTTATTTCTCCATAACAATACAAAATAGTACATAGAGAACCGTCACAAAAATGTTGAAGTAACCTAGATTACATTGAAGGAGAACAACATAAGGCTTATTGTCTACTTAAAATTAAATTTAATTTCTGTTCCAAAAAATTCGTTGATACTGTAAAAAGCGTTTATAATGAGATATTCCTTTACATTTTTTAAGAAACAAAAACCCCTAGCATAGAAACCCCTAGCTGGAACATGAGTGGACAGTCTGTCCCGTGCCTCACCCTTTCTCTTCCTTCAATATCCCATCCTTCCGGGGGCCTGCGCAAAATGCCCATTTTGAGGCAGACGTGCTCAACAGTTCGGCCGGGGTCTCCTTATCCACCAATAAAAAAAAGCCTCTCAGTATTCAAACACTTTTCAAACATTATTAATCACTATCAGAGATATTTTTCATGGCCGAGTCTATATTATCATATGAACTTTATAGAATGAAATGTTATTTTGTAGCTATTGCGGCCCCTTTTTACACTGTTTTTTTAGGACACTGGTCCTCAAAATCCGTCTTCCATCGTTAGTGTCCGCTTGTACTCTTTACGATCGCCATTTAGTACCTATCTCACACTGCGAAAACAGCGGGAAGCTCAGAGAAACGACAAGCTGAGGTGAAGCGCCACTCCAGACCGCTGCCCTCCCTCACCTCACCACTGCTTGGGTACAAAGATGCAGTTATTTAGGTGGATACAATGATGATTATTTTTTATTGCAAATTTGTAGATTCCACTTTTTGGATTTGTAGATTCCAATTTTTGGCATTTCTATAGGAAAACAATTTCTCTAACCATTTGACAACAATTTGATCTAAAAAACTGACCATACGCTTATTACATGTTTTTTATGTTTGTTTCAGTATCTGGCTCTGAGGTTTGATAAAAGAGTCCGACTCCTGGGGTCTGCTCTGTTCTGCATTTCCATAGTGAGTTATGATTGCTTTGTACTGAACCGTAAAATCAAAAACCCTTCTTGATCCTAGCTTGAAGATATAAAAAATTGATTGTCGATTTTTATGGTCATTAGGGAAGATATGTCTATTATTGGTAAGGATAAAAAAATTTATCGTGTTTCTTGAACTATTATTCAGGGAGATCATTCCTGTGTATTGTTTGACATTGCATGGTTATCGTTGTTCTCATAGTAGAAGAACTCACCTTAAATTCACACCAATGAGTGTGTCAGTGTTTAAAGAAATGTATCAAATGTAAGTCTTTAATTTACTTTCATAAGGTTAGACTCTTTGGCGAGGAACATAAAATTATCCTGAAACAAATTATTGGTACTCAGAACTGTCATAAAAACTAAAAAAAGTTAATGTTACGTAAGCTGGCCAATCATCTGTTTGAACAGGCTTGATACTTAAGGTCTTTTACTGTTTTCTTCTGTTTCCAAAACATATTTATTTGCCATTGCTTAGACACTTTAATAATTATTTGCCATTTTTTCCTATATACTAAGATTTATATTTATACATATTTTATCATGCATTTTTAAATTTATATTTTTAATCAAAATATTATTTTTTTATCACTTATTCAAAAAGAAAAATTTACTTTTTAGTCTACACAGTAAAAAAATGTAAAACATTATCCAAAAGAAAGAGAAATATAAAGGGGACATTTATTTTTTTTACTAATTGTAAGTGTTATGGAATTTATTCATATAAGTCACACAGCACACATAATTATTCTATTCACAAGTTATAATTTTAATTTTTAAAAAGTATTGACGTATTGATATACTTTCTAAGAGTAGCGATACTTTTACAGTTCTTTTGCGCTGCCTCCATTCCTGACATTCCAGACCTTACCTCATGTTTAGGACGACTTCATTTTGTGAGTTTGTTTCAAAGAAAGTTTTTACCAGTTTTTACCCCACGCATTCTCATTGAGACTCTTTTGGAATTAAACAGTGCATAAGAAGAACAGTACAGGGCTGACATCAATACCTTTTGAAAAGTTTGATTGGAACTAGTTTATGTAATATATGTGTGTTGTGTGATTCGTGGGGCACAGATAGAGAATGTATAAATGTAGAAAAAATTTTGATATGTCCTCTTTGTTGTGATACAATTTATTTTTCTTCCCATTAAACTCATATTACTTTGATACACTGAAAAAGTGTATTCTTTCAATTCTTTGTTTTTAATAACTCCGAACTTTCATTAACCTGAGTGTTTGTTACCACTTTTTCTCAACTACTACAGCAAACGTACATCATTCGCTCTTGTGGAAGAAGGGCGCTTAGTCCAACCAGGGAGGGGGAGGGGGGGGGGGTAAAGTGAGTGCAGTTAACAGGTCCACTACTGTATTAACTTACATGGTTGCGTCCTGTATATTTTCTTACAGATAAGTTTACGTAATGCTAATGTACCGTTACTGAATCTGTTGCAGCTCATCTGGCTGCCTCTAGTTGTTTATGTGCCTGCCCTGGCTTTCAATCAAGGTAACTGAAGTCCCCTGAATTTTGTTTATTGTTTCGCTTTAAGGTACTAAAATGGCTTCCTGAAAAGAATTGCCCTATCAGGAAGTGAGTGATAGGTTATAACACTAAGTTGTGAAAAATTATAGAATTCTGGAGTATTCCTCATATAAAAAATTATACCTTAACAAAAGCTATTTAATAACACTGCCTCAATGTTCATTTCACATTTCATCGAGGCTACTCTAGTGCAGTGAATTTACTTGCCTAAATTGATACTTAGTTATATTATTTCAATATTGTCTTATGTTTTCTATGTTTCAGTATCGGGAGTCAATGTGCACATAATCACCCCTGCAGTCTGCATTATCTGCATATTCTACACGTGCGTGGTGAGCCATTGCTGGTTTTGAAACTTTCACCTAAAGTTTCACTTGAAACTGATATTTATTTCAACAAAAATAAGTTTTTAAAACCTGAAATTGCTGACTATACATAACTACAAAACTAAAAATAATATTTTCAGCTCATGATTCCATACTTGAGTGTTGCAATTGGAGCCTAGATCAGAGAAGTTCTTATAAGACTCACACAAGGATCAACATAGATTAAAATAAACATAAACATTGTGTGAGCTTTCAAAAGTTATAACTTATTGTTTACCTGAAAGCAGTTTACAAATCCTTGCATTATGGCAGAAGTTGAAAACTAATTGAAATTCAGACATTTTCATAAGTTAATCTTATCAGGGTATAGGGATGGATAGGAAGTTACTCAGAGAGCCACAAGAAGACTGAGCTACTTGAACCGCTCACTAACTACTTTCAAAACCGAATGATCGGGCTTTTAGTTAGCCGCAATGTCTGCCAAGTAACATGGCGTAACACAGTAGTAAACACTCCATTAATGCAAACTAAAAAGAAGATGACAGTTAAGGTGCAGCACCGAGTTGACCGAGCCTTGCTCGTTGGTTTGAATTTACTTTTGTAATAGTGTCGTACAAGTAAACATTAAGTACATAACATTAAATATATTCTTTATTTAAAAGATGGGTTTTTAGGCGGGGTAAATTCCATAATTATTTTACCTTATTTGGGCACTTCCCTTATTGTTTATCAGTGAACTTACTCTGGTAACCCAGACGCCACACGCTGGTTCCCGGTACGCTGTTATGCGCTGCAATTGTCACACTAAAAAGGCACTTTGTATCAGGTGAAGCACGGATGGCCTGCCCTTGTCACTCAGGCGTTTTACAATGTTTTGTTGTACGACTCTCCTGGGAAAAGTACATTGAACAAATCTGTAATTTTTAAGGATTTTATTAACCCTCTGTTGGACTTAAAAATGTCCTAATTTCAAAATTACATCAATTTAAATTCAAGCCGATAAGAAATAGTTTTTCAGTGAATTTTTAATATATTTTTAATTAAGTTTATGTTAGGTTTTAAAGATGAATTAATCCCGTACACTACCGAAATTTCAGCCCTGTCGGCAAAATAGGTTTCTTATGAGAATTGCTCCAAAATACATAGATTTCACTACTTCTGACCTCTATACTCCTTGAGTCATCATTTAAAATAAAAAATAACAATGAAATGTCATAGCGTAAAAATTAGTTTAAGGCAAAAAAGATTTTAGATCAAATTTTTGAATGCACAATTTTAAACAGTTAAAATGGCTCAGGCCATTTTAGTTCAAGAAATCAATTACTACGGTACTGACCCTGTCAGAAGCCCTGGGTGTTGTTCGATCACTTTCTAAGACAATCTCGGATGTGAAGTAAGTCCTGCTCGTCAGCTCTGTCTTAGCTCAGAACAGTTGCAACCCTGCCTTATTGACGGCCGATTGTTGTTGGCCAGGGAGGCATCAAGGCCGTGGTGTGGACGGATGCTGTCCAGACATTCTCCATGTTCGGAGCAATGCTGCTGGTCATCATCAAGGGCACGCTGGACGTCGGAGGCTTCCAGGAGGTGATCCGGCGGAACCTCGACACCCACCGGATAGAAGGTCCTGAGTAAGTCTTTAAAAGTCCATAAGCTACGATTATCAATTGACGTTATATCCTGAGATTAATTCTGATTGCTGTGCAAAGTTGATAAATGTTGCGAAAGTTTGAAATTAGCCCCTGCTGCCCAACGTCCTTGTTGAAGTATTGGCATTTAGGAAATATGTAATTAAATTTAATAGGTTGTATTGATACATATTTAATTAGATTGACTTGAGTGCTCATTCAAGCAACTCAACTTTGAGTTTCTCACTTGAATGTTGGGCAAAATCTATAACACTTTTGTGACTGACACCAGTTGGGATCTGAGCCTGACAACCCGTCACTCCATCTGGGCCGTGGTGATCGGAGGCTGCGTCGGCTGGCTGCAGACCAACGCCGTCAGTCAGACCATGATACAGCGCTACTTGGCACTGCCCACCAAGCGACAGGCTGAGCAGTAAGTCCACATCAAAGCAATGATCTGAACAATCCCTAACAATAAACTAAATGGTTTACAAACAAGATATCCCTAACAAGCAACAAGCTTGCAGTGTTCAGCAATCCCTAACAATAAACATGCTACAGTGTACAAGCCATCCCAAACAAGAAACCGGCTTCAGTATACAATCAATCCCCATCAAGGTACAAGCTTTCAGTGTACAAGCAATCCCTAACAATCAACAAGCTTCAAGTCATTAGTTATTAACTAGAAATTGATGTAAAGTGTGTGTGTGTTGTATGATTTATAAGCAATCAATCAATTGTACTTTACATTCAGGTTTTCTAGCTAATGCAAAACTAACTACCATAGAATTTCCCTCATAATGATGGTTAGCTGCCAAGGGGTATTATATTGATAACTATGATTTGAAGTGGTTTTCACCAAGCACTAATTTATCTTTAATTGAGTGGTGAACAACTAACGTTGTAAGTAATCTTAAGAAACAACTAAATGTAATGAGTAACATATTGTGCATAGGATAAAAAGTTTGGAGTGTAGTTAAATTTTTAAGTTCTGCGTTCAGTGCAAAAATACTTATGGCTAAAAACAGCACAGTTCGTTGAGCAAACTCAAAATGGTTTTAAGACACTGACGTATATCAACTGAGACCATAAAAATCCTCAAAACTCTGTTAGCAGTACATTCCTTAGTTTCAAAGTTGGGTAATAGATTTATTCAACGTGTTCGTTCACAAATAAGGTCTCATTTTTATTTAAATAATTGTCAACAGTTGTTTTCAGGGCCGTGTGGATATTCGTGTTTGGTGCCTCCTCCCTGGTGGGGCTTTGCACCTACAGCGGGCTTGTGATCCACGCCAAATACTTCGACTGTGATCCTTTGACCACCAAGGTATAAATATCTGGCTTTAAGAAAAAAGTTCATTCCTTCCATATAAGATTTGCCTTTGCGTTAACAGGTAACTCAAGCAAAAGAAATTTAGTCTCACGGTTTTCAAACCGTTCAATATTATATCAATGTAACGTTCCTTATAATTTACATTTTTTGTTGTTTAAAGTAAATGACACTTAATGGCATGAATTAGTGGATCTTCATTTTTATTTTGAGAAACCAGTTTATTAGCAGTGTATCTAAATTTCTTTACCACTGTAAGTAAATTTCTTTACTTCTCACACATTATTCGTACTAGTAAACTTGACACGGAACTTGTAATAGTTACATTCCTAAGCAAACTTCATTACAGGTACACCAAAATCAGTTGTATATGAGTCATGCGACTCTCACTGGAAACATCTATGCTTAGGAAACATAATTTAGCAGCAAATGTGGTTATGAAATTGTTTGAGCAAAAGCAATGATTGTTTCCAGCTGTACTATTTCATCTGTTTTCAGTTGGCCAAAGCCAAGGACCAGCTTCTACCTCTGTTGGTGATGGATACGCTGGGTTCCGTCCCCGGACTCCCGGGACTCTTTGTGGCTGGTGTGTTCAGCGCAGCCCTCAGGTGAATTTAACCTTCAGGTGCTTGGAAATCTTTCCTTTGCTGTATTTTTGTCTGTGAATTAGGTTTCCTGATAAAGTTTTTGAAGTTCAAAGATGTTTGTGGTCAATATTTTTATACAAATTCTCCTTAGAATCTTAATAAAAAATTCCTTTTATTTGCAAAACATCAGTGCAAATTTGATTATTAAAAAATTCGTGGAATAATTTTATTTAGTTTTTTTAATTATTTCAAACTTGGTTGCTAAATGACATTGGCCATTTTGTCTATACCCTAACCTAACAGTTAATTAATATATTTGTTACAGTGCTGTGCATAATAATGGAGATCTGTACACTGTCCTTTTTGAGTTCACTTCAGGTACAGTTGACTTGCGATTGGACTGTGAGGATGTTCTTTTGTAAAAAATATTAGAGTAATCTAATATTTTTACCTTATCTTATCTTTATTATTTTACTTTGGGTAACAAAGGTTAATTTTATTTCACTACGTTAAAATGGTATTCTTTTCTTCCAGCACTCAGCTGTCTCACTAATGAGGAAAACTTAACAAAAATTTTCTTTGACAGAGATCTATATTTTTTTTTTTTTTTTTTTTTTTTTTGTCTGGTACGGTATAGGGACGCAGTATTTATTCTAGAGAAAAGACACCCATTACATCATAATGAAATCCAAACCTCATGCTTATTTATTCATCTAATTTCTCCAATTGAATCAAACTTAAACCATCGTTGAGTGTCATCCATTCAGAGATTGTTGATAAAAAAAGTTTTTAATGTGACTCGTACGGAGGGTAATTTGGAGTCGGACTACTGTTGTCGTACTGTTAAGTGTACAGGACCATTACGACAAATTTCAGCGGTTTTTTACTACCAATAAATCACCAATCATTAGTAGTACTATGAATGTGAAACATCCATTGCACTGGTGTCGGTTCCAGCTCCATGTCCACTGGCCTTAACTCCATGTCTGCCGTGGTGTTGGAGGACTTCTACAAGCCGTACGTGGACGCCAGACCCACCGAGCGCCATAGCAACCTGCTGGTCAGGTGTGTGGTGGTTGTTGTAGGCGTCGTCTGCGTGCTGATGGTGAATGTGGTCGAGAAATTGGGTGCGGTATTGCAGGTAAAGCAGTGAAACATGCGGTTATGTAAAAAATAAATGTTAGCCTTGAGTCAAATTCATTTAGCATCTTCATTGAAACGGTTGTCTCTTTGACCTACCAGAAAATTGTTTTTATTATATTAGTAAGTAGCCCTGCAGAACTTGTGGCGCTAACCTTAATCAATCAATCAAATTTTCTTTATTCATGATTCACACAATGTTTAAATACAGAATGGCGTCAATTTCTAGTACCATTGTTACTAGAATATAATAAACTAACTGATACACTAAACAAAATATAACAAAAACGCTTCTATACATTTTAAGAAGTTACTCTCAAAAAGTTTTTTTAGTTACTCTCCAGAATATTTCTTAAAATGAATAAACTGATCATTGAAAGATATAACATTTTAACTTTTTCTTGAAGGTCTTAATATTTTTTTCTATCACGTATATCTTTAGGTATGTAGTACTCAAATTTTGTTCCTGCAGCTGTAGATTTTTTATCATAAAACTCTAAATTATGATTTTGGATGGCTAGGAAATTTTTTAAACGGGTATTATAGTTATGATAAGCCCCCAGTTTCTGCAACTCAGACAGTTTATCCGCCATTATTGTTTAAACAATATATAATCTATAAAAGTAGAACTTTTTAGTTTCAAAAATGATTCTTAACGGATGTTTTGTTATCTAAATTTAGCATGATTCGTATCGCTCTCTTTTGTAGAATTAAAATACTTTCAAATTTCTAAAACTGGTAGCACTATATAACTCTATTCAAAAAACAATGCGAGAATTGGAAATGCACATGGTATAAACTTTAATAACATTTCCAATGAACAAAATTTTTACAAATTTGATAGTATAAACAAGCCTGAACCACCAAGATATGCTCAGGAAACATTCATCTTATTCAGGGGAGAGTTCATTTACTCTAAGTGCTTATTCTTAAATTTTTCAGTATGATGATTCCAAGATAAATTTTCATTGAGCACTAAACCTAAAAATTTCGTCCCATTTACTTGATCTATTTGAACATTTAAATAGATAGATGTGATGCTCTACAGCATCCGTCGCCCATCCCCTCTTTAGTGAACCAGTTTTAGCTCAAATTAGCTCAAGCAATTTTGAGTTATCAATATATTAGTGAAAGAGTGAAACTCTTTCAGTCATACAGACTGTGTTTTAATTTGTATAGCACAAGAATCAAAAGATTTTAAAATATTTACAACATGAAAAGTTTGTCAAATTTTCTATCGTTGAAGTCAATTATAACATTAGCCTACATATGATAGTTAAAATTAGCACTTGGCCTAGGCTAGTTGATTCAATTAAGTCCATAAAACTTGAACAGTCAGAATAACAATAATAAAAAATTGAGATCTTTTCACAAAGATATATTCATGACAGTCAATAAAAACTTAGTAAAAAATAACAATATAAGTTAACAATTAATGTAAAATGTAATGACGCACAACCCGTAGTAAAGACTTTAAGACTTTTTAACAATAAAAAATAAAAGTGTATGTATACACAGAAGTGGATCTTAGTGACCTTCTGCTCCTCTTAATGCGTAGACTGTGGACGGTCAATAAAAGAGGAAACTGTAACTAATGTTAAGACTACAAGGTGTTTTTTTTATTTAAGAAAAACAAATAGATTTTGCTATGTCTATAGGATTACTTTATGTGTTGAAATAAGGTCTCCTAAACTGTGTGTTTCTATTTGCATTTCTTTAAGTGATGCCCATAGACCGGTTTTTCATTTAATGGTAAAATAACTGAGGTCTCATGAACCTCATGTTTCTGGAGCGTTTTATGTAATGCCATGTTTCAGTAAAGTTGTTAGAGCAGCATAACAAATTAAATTAATATTTTTAATACTGAAACAATATTGTTTATGTTCATTTTTTAGGAAGCGTGTTAATTAAAAATATTACAATCTCTCTATGTTTGTATTTTTAAGTTTTACACAAAAAATCTTTTAGTCCTGGTAGCCACCAGATATTGGGGATTGAATATAGTATTGGTTTAATAAACGAGAATCCATCAAAGCCTTTTAAGAATAGATGTTAACCGTAAATTATGTTCACTAAAGTGACGAAAGCATGAAAGTAAAATAAAATACATGGTTCAAATAGAAATATTCACCATGGGGAAATCAAGTGTTAAAATGTTTAGCATGGATATTCTATTGATTACTGACATTGTTATTTTGTGGTAATCTAATTACTGTAGTGGTTTCAGTTAGCAATCAGTCTGAGCTCAATTCCGAATGGACCGTCCATTGCGATTTTTACGATGGGAATGTTCATCCCATGTGTAAGTGCCAGTGTAAGTATAATCATTTTTACTATTGTATTTTTTAAATCACAAAAATCACAAGTTGTTGCTTTCTAGCAATTAACTGTTGCTTCACCTCCCCACCACATTTCCAACACACCCCGGTCCTTGCATCGCTTTCCGCTCTTCCAACTTGATCCCTCTATTGTAGATCTCTTTACTTCCTTCAAGATTCTTCATAGTTAGGGAGATAATCTTTTCTTAGGATATTACGTCCTGCCATCTCATTATTCTATTTCATACCTCAGCTACAGCATGTTCTCGAAAAAAAGTCTGATGAGAGTTGATGCATTGTTGCCAAATTAATCGAGAAACATATTTTTGTTCAATATTACACCTGGTAAACATAACCACAAATGACAACACTTGCAGAACGAGAGGGGGGGTGAGGGGGAAACAACTGTTAAAATTTCCTTCGGACTATTTTCATGAACCTTACTATAGTAATGTCTCTTTGTAAGAGAAAAAAAAAAAATAAATAAACAGGCTAGCAGCCCCTTATTTCTTTGACTGTACATTCCTGCAGAATGTTATTGGTCTGTGAACTTATCTTAATAGACAAAGTTAGAGCGGGAGATGCTACAATACAGGTTGGTAGCTCGCTGGTAAAATATGGCATCGCTGCTATTTGAAGTTCACTTAATCTCACTGTTTATCAACATGTGATGTTGTCATACATGATTTATATTAGGAAAAAAAATAATAACTTACCAAATATATTAAATTTATTCAACTACAACCTAGGGTTATCTTAAAGTTTGGTAAAACTCAGATAAATCTTTTATTCAATTCACTGACTATTTTCAAGAAGGTAGGTGTCTAAACGGTATTTAACAAAATAAATCGACAGGTTTTCTATGGGGCAGCTGAATGATGGCCTACGAGTACATTTGACAAGCAATTTGTCTAATATTTAATGTTTTATAGAGAGCAGTTAGTATTTCTCAGTTTGAAAACATGCAATTCATTACTTAGTCTACAATCCTCACATACAACATATTTCAACCATTGAAAAATAAATGAATGGCTCCGCCGAAAAACATTCTATGCGACAAAAATACAAATTTCGAGATTTTTAGTGAAAAAGGTTCTAACAGACCTCCCCAACATCGTGGGATATTTTGCGTTGGAAATATTTATATTTGCTCCCCTGATTTTAGCTGTCCATTCCGGCACCAATTTCGGGAGTTCGCGAGGTTGTTGGCGAATAAGGTTCTAACAGCCGCGATACGGATCCTCCGCTGGCTGTGCCGCTGTCACCCGGCGACATAAATCGTCTTAATTTTGGGAAAAAAAGGAAGTTAAATGTCGGGAAACGGAAAGATAAGAATAGAAAGGAAAGGTGAAACGCCAAATCGCCACATATATCTAAAACCAAGAAGCCAGTACCAGGATAACTGCCACCAGGAGTGGTAAGTGGAATAACGTTCTAAGTGCAAAGGCCTGATGCCCGTTGATTCCTACTCTTTAAGTTTAAAATTGTCATCTTTTTATAATATTGTTTTCTAATAATTTTGAAAATCGAACAAAAATATTTTCAGGGCTTAACTATTTTTATTATTATATAACATGTTGAGCAACAATATAGTACGTTAAGAAAACGTTTTAAAAAGTATTAACGTTTTGTTTAATACTTTAATGTTATCTTTTTACAATATTATTATAATAAAAGTGTTTTATAATTCAATTCATTGTTGAATTCATGTTGGTACTCCTACATTCCATGATGATTTTTAGCGGCAGAGGCTAAGTCCGGGAAAAAACGTTTCAAATGACAGGCGATTGGAACGTTTTACCCCCTAAAAATACATAAAAATAGTTAAAAATATGATTGTGGTGAGTAAAAGTGTTGTATAATACTACTATACGAGGTTATATATGTATTTTTAAAAGATTATTGGCAAATAATAATTCTAACCTAAAAATTACGTAAAATTTTAGAAATCAATCTTCTTTCACCTTTTTCTTAAAAGTAGGTTTTTGTCGCATAGAACGTTTTTCGGCGGAGCCATTCAAATGACAAAGTTTATTCTAAGGAATTTAAAAAACCAGTTTTGCCCCTAGGGAGCCCTGGCCGGAGGGTTGGCCGGCCTGGTGTTCACAGGCTGGATGGTGATCGGCGCCCAAGTGGCCATCGCGCAAGGTCACCTCAAGTTCGACCCCAAACCCGTCTCCTCCACTGGCTGCCACTACGCCTTCAACTTCAGTCAACCCGCTGCAGTCATCAGGTACACGCTACATGCAGCTATCATGCTGTACAAACAGCCAGAACGTGCTCTGTATACTTGGAAATTGGCCACAATGAAATGTGGAAAGTGGGAAAATTAGCAGTTTTGCCAATCGATCTTACCGTATCAAAATTATTGTGGGTCAAAATTTCATCTCCATTTACTGGCAGCACTTCTGATTTTCCACTTGAAAGATGGAAGTTGCAGAGTTATCATGTCGTTTTACCTACTAGAGTGTGTTGAAGAGTGTGTAAGTATTATACAGTTCCCAGTTGAGTTGACTGTGATGTTTAGTGTAAATATCTGATATCTCTCACTATCCATTATCTACCACATTAGTAACAAAGTAACGTAAAGCAACACAAGACATTACACTCATTGTAGCCACAATATTTGTGTCACAGTGCCGCATTTCTTTACATTCCCAAGAGGCTGTACAAAGTGGAATGTGGAATAATGTTATTTCTCAGACAGTTTTTATGATGAATTAGTTTGTGTTAAGGTAAAAACCCAGCTAAATAACAGTTAATTTAAAGTGAACTGTTCTCAGTAACTGACAAAATGACAAATGACAAATATTTATTGTACAAACATCTGGTTATTTTACATAATGTAATACAGACAGGTACATTGTCAGGAACTAAAAAAAGTACTTACAAAACTAACAAAACTAAAAAAAAGAAAAAATACATAAAATATATAGATACATAAAATATTATACAAAAACTTAGGCCATTTAGACTTGACTACCAACAGTCATTTAAAAACTTTTCAATTGTATCCCAGATAGCACAAAAACGTAAAAATCACGTGAAATTCACGTTTTCTTTTTACATTTTTCACGTTATTATTACGTAATAAAGATGTAAATTTCTTGTAAATTTTACGTCTTTTTCACGTGAAAATGTCGTGAAGAGGTCACTAAATTTCACATGAAAAAAACGTGAAAAAAGACGTGAAAATGACGTTTTTGTTTCACTTAATTTTTACCTTTTTAACTTATGATTTACTGAACATTTTACAATTTTTTTCAACAAAATTTGTAAATGAATGCTTTTTTTCTAACCAATACATTAAAAAAATGTAAATAAAGTCGATTAAAAATTTTCCACCTTTACCTGTTATAATTGTCCAGTAAGGCGGTGGACGAGACAGTGTAGTCGCTGTACCGGGTCTCCTACATGTGGTACACTCTAATCGGAGCCCGTGTCTCCATCGTGGTGGCACTGGTCGTCAGTCTCATCAATATCAACATGATTGTCCAGTGAGGCGGTGGACGAGACAGTGTAGTCGCTGTACCGGGTCTCCTACATGTGGTACACTCTAATCGGAGCCCGTGTCTCCATCGTGGTGGCACTGGTCGTCAGTCTCATCAATATTAACATGATTGTCCAGTGATGCGGTGGACGAAACAGTGTAGTCGCTGTACCGGGTCTCCAACATGTGGTACACTCTAATCGGAGCCCGTGTCTCCATCGTGGTGGCACTGGTCGTCAGTCTCATCAATATCAACATGATTGTCCAGTGAGGCGGTGGACGAGACAGTGTGGTCGCTGTACCAGGTCTCCTACATGTGGTACACTCTGATCGGAGCCAGTGTCTCCATCACGGTGGCGCTGGTCGTCAGTCTCATCAATATCAACATGATTGTCCAGTGAGGCGGTGGACGAGACAGTGTGGTCGCTGTACCGGGTCTCCTACATGTGGTATACTCTGATCGGAGCCGGTGTCTCCATCGCAGTCTCGCTGGTCGTCAGTCTCATCAATATCAACATGATTGTCCAGTGAGGCGGTGGACGAGACAGTGTGGTCGCTGTACCGGGTCTCCTACATGTGGTATACTCTGATCGGAGACAGTGTCTCCATCGCAGTAGCGCTGGTCGTCAGTCTCATCAATATCAACATGATTGTCCAGTGAGGCGGTGGACGAGACAGTGTGGTCGCTGTACCGGGTCTCCTACATGTGGTACACTCTGATCGGAGCCAGTGTCTCCATCTCGGTGGCGCTGGTCGTCAGTCTCATCAATATCAACATGATTGTCCAGTGAGGCGGTGGACGAGACAGTGTGGTCGCTGTACCGGGTCTCCTACATGTGGTACACTCTGATTGGAGCCAGTGTCTCCATCGCGGTGGCGCTGGTCGTCAGTCTCATCAATATCAACATGATTGTCCAGTGAGGCGGTGGACGAGACAGTGTGGTCGCTGTACCGGGTCTCCTACATGTGGTACACTCTGATCGGAGCCAGTGTCTCCATCGCGGTGGCGCTGGTCGTCAGTCTCGCGCTTCCGGGCCAGAAGCAGGAGCTCCCTTCGAAACTCTTCTCTCCGGTCATCCACCGGTTCCTGCCCTCCAAGGAAGAAAAGGTGAATTAAGTTAACATAATAAGGTTTCTACGTGAAAGTTTCTTATTTCATTGAAAAAAAACTTCAAAACGTTTTCTAGAGGTTGTGGTCTCAGTTTAGTTCAAGTAGGAATGTCAACATGTACTTTTAAAATAAGAGTTTTGCTATTTTAAAATTTATACCCATAAATAGGCTATTGAAATTATGCTAAAACAACTACAATTTAGAGGGGGCACTTGTCTCCCTAATGGTTAGGAAAACAAAAATGTATTTTTGAAATGAAAAGTATAAAAGTTAGTGCTTTTAACTCAGAATCTGAAGTTTTTATTTGGTAACAAAAATTTATATGAGTTAAATTTCCATTAAAGAAATATACATCCCGTAGAAAATCTTGCCCCCAACGTCAAATCAAATAAACATTGGAATTCTGCGCATAATGAATATTTAAGTTTGGCAACTGGCTTGGTGGGCCGGTAATTCTACTATAATGTAAACACCAACAATTACAAATAGAAATCTAAAAAAGAAAATTTACATTGTGTTTGCTTAGTAGTAAAAACTCTCAATTTCTTAGAAAAAAATATAAACTTGTGAAATAAATTTGATTAGTTTTGGATTTTCACAATTCTTAATGGCTTTTGCTATGGTTATTGTTCCAGAAGGCAAAGTTTGAAGTTCCAGTCATCAGTATATCTCAGGACAACAGCTGAAGATTAACTACCGTACAGTACTTCTCCTGGCAAATCAGTATTTTCCCACTATATGTTTTACAAAAACTATTGTATATAATATAAAGTTTGTGATATATCTCATTTGTCTTTTTACCCTTGCATCAACATATCCATGTGATTACTATATCCTTTAGGGCCTAAATTCTCTGCTACATAATTTTTGGAGGTCTTCGACCTGCTTAATTGTGAATGTTCATATGCTAAAAAGTGATTCATCACTTTTAAACTAGATAAAAATCCCTTTCACATCGTGGGCATCACTTTGCTAGGATTTTTTATAAAGTGTAGTGATTAGTGATGCACTATTGCGAGATGATCCATTAGACCTTTATAAATTGTTTTAACCATTCAAAATGTTATGGAATGTGTAATCTGTATTCAATTTTCCTGAACACATAAATGTTTTTATGTTTTGTACTACTTTAGCATTTTATTACTATAAAAGAAAAAAAGAAAACATCGTGATAAAAAAAAATCGCTGTTGAAACTTTAAAACCCGTGAACCAAAACAAATAGATTGTTCAATGTAGGACAATGTCACTGACCAACTTGGAGGCGGGACCACGGAAGTCAGCACCAGTTCTTAGTCGCTATAAAAAAAACAATGAAAGTCGGCACCCGTCCCGGGAGCGGCCGCCATGACACCATGAAAGTCGGCACCTGCCACGCCAGTTCCTCCTTCCACTTTTACCTCCCCTCACGCTCATACCCCGTCATCACTATTCACTCTCTGGACATTACTCCCTGTGATAACTTGAAACCCCCAAGGTCATTCACGGACAGGGCTTATTTGCATAAAATTACAGGCTGTGTAGACGATATTAATCTAGAATATATTTTATTGACTACCTACACAATTTAGGAATCATCCTTAAATTAATGGTTTTATTAACGTATAGTTGAGTATACATTTTTTACTCTCCATACTTGTGATTTTCATGTTATTCGTTGATAAAACTTTGACCACAACATATCTTACACGATAATATGAATAAATCGCGACAACTCTTATTATATTTTAGACAAATGTATTTAATAGATTCCGGTTCGTAAAAGCTAAAATTCATCGTTACAAAATTATGTTACTGGATTGTTGAACTTAGTATGTTCCGGTTCTACTATTAATCAGTTTAATTGTGTCTTTATTGAAGGCTGTATGCCTAGGCGTTTCATATCTGTTACTTTATATATTTGCAGATGCAGGACAAAACTGTAACGAACTTACGTGTATATTTTTTTACAGTTTAAATACATCACCTAACGTACCGCTCCCAAACATTTACATTCTTTCACATACTACCTAAAAAAATAAATACTTGAGGTATTTGTTCGTAAGTAACTAATTACTGTCTCAGTAGGTTATCCGCATTTTACTGTCTTAAAAAACGAGTGACGCGTGCGATTGAAAAATTGGGAACAGAGGACCCGACTGACCATCGGTGCAGCAAATACTTCCAAGGGTCGACGGTAATCAATAGAGGAATGTCAAAATAATCCAAAATATCAATGGAGCTGAACCCTGCACTGATCTAAGGGAAGTGGTGAGAGAGTTAGCAAGGGGGCAAAGGACAAGAGAAATAGGGGTAAGACGGCGCTGTGGAGGGGAGACTACCTGAGGCCACTGCAAAACCTTCCTGGTGCCGACTTTCATTGTGGCATTAATAACGCTTCGATGATTTTTGCCGATGGACAGGTTTTGGTGCCGACTTTCATGTTCGCCCTTGGAGGAACCAATCAAAACCGTGCTTGTATAAATATTTTGGAAAAAAAACTTGAAGCACTTGAATGGTTATAGCATGGTTATGGTTTATGGTTTAATGGTTGGAACAGGATAAAAACATGTTAGTGAAGTAGTGTATGCATAAATGAACGGTTTTAAAAATTAATCTAAATTTAATAGGCAAGCATGTTTCTTTTTCTCCTTTTTAACGAGTTTTCCTAAAGGGAATACACTATTACGGTAGTAGCCATGATAAGACCGGGACCACTTTACTTTTTCATTTTGAGGTCCCCAGAAGCCAAAAACACCATTTGTTCTTTTTCATATATATGTATATATGTCCATGGTACTAATAACGTTTGAAGGGAACCTCCGATTTTGATTAAATTTGGTATGAAAGTGTAAGACCGGGTCTATTTTCATGAGTTCGCGAACCAGCATTGTCGGGTTATGGGAACGGGGTTTATGGGGTTTCAAAGAAATCAAAAATGAGTTTTCGGCATTTTTTAGTCTCAATTTTAAAAATTCAAGAATTTTAACTGAGACCATTTAAAAGAGCTTAAAAAACAAACAATTTAGTATTTTGAATTTTTAACTTAGCTTAACAGATTCCGGAAAAAAGCTAAAATCAGGTTTCCCATGTTAATCTTATGGGAAATCAATAAAACCCTATATCCCGCTTATTTATTGACCAAAATTTGTAAAATTTGGTATGTACATTCACTACGTAGGGTTTAACTGATATTTGCTTACAACACCCATGTCGCGACAAAACTACATATTAATTAATTTTACAGCCTTGATACCTTAAAAAAATTATAAAACCTACTTACGTAGTAGCCTGTAGGTATCAAATTGTTTGTAGATTATTATCATGCCGAACATGTTTCAGGTGAAATTACCACCCATCTTCAGCGGCAACTAATAATATTCAGATCATTAAAATGAAGCCCATACTTGGATGTTTGTCAAATTCTTCAATAAATAAAAAACACAAAAAGTCACAAACACTACATTTAAAACTCACAAACATATAATTAAAATACCGATATCGGCATACTAGGTAAATCACAGAAATGTCAAGTTCACTAAAACCTACATACACCCCCATGGGGTTTATGAGGAATATTAAAAAGTGCCGAATATTGATACAATTTGATTTTTACCTTACCCAACCATTAATTTTTCTAACAACAAACATTTTTTAACAGCATCACATGGCAATAAACCAACATAGTCATTCCTATGGTGTCTTAAATGGTGTTAAAAATTTGGTTTTTGGCACTTTTGAACCTCAATTTTCAAAATTAAAGAATTTTAACTAAAACCATTAAAAGAGCTTAAAAAATAAACAATTGTATAAATTGGTAAAATTTGGTATGTACATTCCCTACGTAGGGTTTAGCTGATATTTGCTTACAACAGCCATGTGGCGGCAAACCTACATACTCACCCCCATGGGGTTTATGGGGAATATTAAAAAGTGCCCAATATTTATACAATTTGATTTTTACCTTACCCAACCATCAAACCGTATTTCTTAACAAACATTTTTAAACAACATCCCATGGCAATAAACCTACATACTCACTCCTAAGGTGTTTATGGGGAAAATACAAAATCTCAAATTCCTTTGGAAATTCGCTGAGTACGCAGGTCTGCTGCTACAAGGATATTTCTCAGCTTGTGTGCATCGTAGGAGAAATCCGTGCTTACTGTTACTTAGGTATAGTCCTGTAGATGAGCAGAATCACATTCTAATTCCCATCGGTCCCTAGGGGTACGCTCTATAGGCTTTCAAACTTTCAATGCTAATGTTATGGAATAAGGGTAATTGATTGACTCATTAGACCGGTGTTTTGCACTGTATTGGCATATATTTAGTTTTGGCTAGGTTGACTGTGAGCTTGTTCTGATCGAAGAATAGAATAGAATAGTATAGAATAAAGAATTTTTTATTTTCTCAATAACAAATACACCCCCTTAGTCAAGGGCCTAAGAAAAGTAGTGTATCCAACGATTGTATTCAGCATTGAAGCCATTCGTGAGAAATTTTGCAGTCGCTTTGCTTGTGTTCCAACCTAGCCTACATTCATCCCACTTGTGGTTTAAAAGCCTTAGTAATAAAATCGTTACATAAACTACTGTTGACATATATTTAAGGTATTATTCGGTTTAACCGACCTTTTTTGTTATCCGACCATAGTCTGGGGTCGGTTAAGAGAGCTTCTACTGTATTTCATTGAAACTGGTCATACTTATTAATTGCATAAATTCAAATTCAGTAATATTATTAATAATAATGTAGATGCAGTTCCATGGAATTTTAATTGAGAATAATTACTAACAAGAGAGGGACACAGCAAGATAAATTTTGTGAAAAAAATTTACCTAAGAACTAATGTGATGAGATCTAGATACAACTTAATAGAAAAGGTAAAAATGTTGTTCCACCACAACAATCAGATTTAACACAACTTGCAATTTTGATGTCTGTGATGTCAAGATAGCACTCTGTAAAGAACGGAGAAGAGGTATACCTTTTTAATCTCCTCCTTAGCATTTCATTCCCTCTCAAGTTCCATTTCTCCCTCCTGTCACCAATCCTAAAACAATTGTTGGCTCTTCAAAATTTGCAACTGCTTGTTATTAGTTCAGATTCACATATTTGAGTTGTGGACTTAACTCACAAAGTTCTATTGTTGAAGTTTTTTTACATCAAATAACCCTGATTTTTTAAAACCTGACCCCTATTTGTATATGCCTAATATTTGTGGCCATATTTTGCAGTCTGATATTTGTACTGTGAACATTAACTAACTTAATTAAGGCCTGTGCGGTGATTTATAAGACAGCAAAGGTACGTCACAGCATTAAAGTCACATAGGCTAGGCCTTAATTGCAAAACTATACGAACTGAGACCATTCTTTTGACAGCTCAAACGTTAAAATTGGTCCAGAAATAAGGGAGGAGTATAGTGTTCACAAAAAATGGCTTTACCTATTATAGATTATAGTTCCATCTAACTTGGATTGGAATTTAACGTGGACGTTCCTCTTTGTTAATAGGTGATCACTGAGAAAAAGTTTTGAGAATATAGTTTTAGGGCCTCCGCCCCACTGGACTCAAAAATTACTCTAGGTCTAAACAGGATTGAAATTTTACGTGGCCCACAGAACCTCAAAATCACAGTAAATCCAATGGGGTTGAAATTTTTTTTGTGGACGTTCCTCTTTGCTAATAGGTGCTCACTAAGAAAAGGTTTTGCAATATTCCTTCAGGGCTCCGCCCCACTAACTTACGGTACTTCATTGTTTCAAAAGAATTCTAAAGGAAGATGATTTTGTTGCTCTTTAAATTGATTTTAATATCTAAATAAATTCAATCACGGGGGCGAAGCCGTGACAGGCAACAGTTTATCAAATAAATGTGAAAGAAATATCAATTTTTTATTTGACATAGTTTGAAAATTTGAACGATTTTTTTTACGACAGGGATGTTTCAGTTTATTACACTGTACCGTAATAAGTTAAATGAGGTTGAGGTGCTATGCTGAATATAAATCTCATATAACCCATAGGAATTTAATTTTGCCTGGCTTGGTGCCGTTGGAGATTATAATTCGGGTCAGGGGTTTCCTGAAATTAAGGGATTTTTAGTTAAGCCCTCTCTTACTTTCACTGTGTACCAGTTTAGATGTTCTCTAAACTAAGCCCTCTATTCAGCACTGGCAACACATAATGTTGTTGCCCGTGCCTTAAATTATATGATTCTGAAAAAGTATCTTTTTGAAATTACTCTATGTGCTTGTCTTATTTTCAAAGACGCAATATATTTGAACTATTTGGAATTTACAATCCTAACCTCTAATTTTGTTTTCAATGTGGGAGTCTTGTTGAGTGTTTATTGAAAGGTATTATTTTGTGTTTTACTCTAATTCCTTTTATATTTTAATGTAAATAATACATAGTTAAAGGCTTATACGACTTATGTAACCCAACTAGATTATTTCTTATGTTTGTTATGGGAACTGTATAGGTCAACATACAAACTACGATATTATGTACTCTTTTAGAATAATTTGTTTACTATATATCAGTTCAAACTAATAATTTTTAAAACATTAAATAAATCTTTCATTAAAAATAGATTACCTTTAGAAATGATTATTGCTCAAGTAAGGTAAAATTGCCTAAATAATTGTAAGCTAGCTAATGCCAAAATTTTAAGCCCCACCCATTTACTACTAAGTTAATATTTTTCTATCTTGGAGGCAGTATAAAAATAATCAGGTTGTTGTCAGTAATTTAATTTTTATACATTAGTTTTATCATAGTTAATATAGCCTAGGTATGTTAGTTGTGCAGGCCTACTGATTGCAAATTTTATCCGCAAACAGCAACCAAGATGAATAGGCTAAAAAGTTCAGTTTTAGAAATTAAAAAGTCAAATAGGTAATCAAAAAGTCATGGTGTGATACATCCTGTAAACTTAAATCGTTCAAACTTTTTGTATTTAGGTAGTTAACTAAGTTAATCCTTGAGATATGCCTATAGAATTCTTAGACTGTTCTTTTTCACTATAGGCCTGCCTTGTTTAGCCTTTGAGCAAAACGTCAGTCATCGTTTGTTAGTAAAATCACCTTTCATTAGCATCAATTGAATGGCTCCGCCGAAAAACGTTCTATGCGACAAAAACCTACTTTTGAGAAAAAGCAGAAAGAAGATTGATTTCTAAAATTTTACGTAATTTTTAGGTTGGAATTATTTTTTGCCAATTATCTTTTAAAACTACATATTCAACCTCGTATAGTAGTATTATACAACACTTTTACTCACCACAATCAGATTTTTAACTATTTTCATACATTTTTATAGGGTAAAACGTTCTAATCGCCTGTCCTTTGAAACGTTTTTTTGCGGACGTAGGACTGTAGGAGTACCAACATGAATTCAATAATAAAACACTTTTATTAGAATAATATTATAAAAAGATAACATTAAAGTCTTACACAAAACGTTAATACTTCTTAAAACGTTTTCTTAATGTACGATATTATTGTTCAACGTGTTATTTATAAAGAATAATAATAACAGTTAAGTCCAAAAAATATTTTTGTCAGAGAAAGAATTTATTTTAAACATTATTAGAAAACAATATTATAAAAAGATTACAATTTAAAACTTATACAGGTGTCAAAAGGTATCAGGCCTAAGCACTTAGAACGCTATTCCACTTACCTCTCCCGGTGGCAGTTTTCCTGGTACAGGCTTTTTGGTTTTAGATATATATGGCAATCCGGCGTTTCTCCTTTCTTTTCTATTCTTATCTTTCCATTTGCCGACATTTAACTTCCTTTTTTCCCAAAAATTAAAACGATTTATGTCGCCGGGTGACAGCGGCACAGCGGGCGGAGGATCCATATCGCGGCTGATAGAACCTTATTCGCCAACAACTCCGCGAACTCCCGAAATCGGCGCCGGAATGGACAGCTAAAATCAGGGATGCCAACATAAATATTTCCAACGCAAAATATCCCACGATGTTGGGGAGGTCTGTTAGAACCTTTTTCACTAAAAATCTCGAAATTTGTATTTTTGTCGCATAGAACGTTTTTCGGCGGAGCCATTCAATTGTTGATATGCCTAAAAAAAGAACAAATATAAATACACACATTGTTTTCAGCAAATTTTTTCACACGGAGGAAGCTATTACCGTAGGTCTCATGGTAAGACCTAAGCCAGGGACCATGTTACCTTTTCGTTTTGAGGTGCCCAGAGACCAAAAATAATAGTCATTAAAATTTATATATAGCCTATATATAACTTATACATTTGATGATGAAATTCACAGTTAAGGGATACTATTATTAATATAATTTTTAATAATGAACATGAGTACCCTTTCATTAAAATTATTTTATTTCACTGTCACGTGTTTACGACTTTCAAGCCATGGTCACAGTGTTAGAAAATCATAACCTTACAGGGTAGGCTATTATGTAAATTAAACCTATTTACTATCAGATGTTCTGTACATATTTTTCTTTCTTCATTTAGTATTGGTATTTTAAAAAGAATTAAAATAAAAAACACCTATAGGCTACCTAAAAGAGAGAAATAATATGTTTTAATGAAAGGGTGCTCATGTTCATTATTAAAAATTATATGTATATATATATATATATATATGTATGTATGTTATGTGACCCTAGACACATAACTATGTGTGTAACAATGTGGCGTTTTTACAAGTGGTCCGATCGAGACCAAATTCGGTAGAGATGTACCTTTATTCGGATGAGTTCATAAACCAGCTATATCGACCTACCGGAAGGGGTAGTTTTTGGGAGTTATGTGCCCCAAAAATGTGTTTTTTGCGTTTTAATATGTGTAATTAAAAAAAATTTACAGTATTTGGGCCTTTTCACTGTAATTTTGACCTAGACCTAATCACCCAATCCTAATTTGGAAAACACTGCTGTAACTTAGGTATATTTTTAAATAATTGAATTGCATTTTTAGTTTTGTGTAGGCCTATATATTTTTAGACAGGTGTCTAGATGGCGTAGGTTATGGCAAACCCCAGATGGGCCGAGACCTCTGTTCCCCGCAGTCTGCCAGACAGAGTTGCTCAGCTGTATTACTCCCATGGTCTCCTGTGTGCAACTTACCCCTTTATATTTCTATTCGTCACAGTTTGCCTCGTTTTAATATGCAGGTAAGTTAATGGATTAGCTTGAATAATATCAATTTTAGATATACGATAGGCTGTACCAATTTTTGCTACTAACTGTACTTCTGCACCGGTTAGTTTAAATCATGCTAGGCCTAGTTTAAGTCTTGGAAGTGTTGGTTTCTAAATTTCAGATGAAAAACTCTATTTTGTGGACTATTGATCTTTTAAATAAAAATTACAGCCAACAATACTATGCATTTAAACGTTTAGTTAGTCCTACAAGTTTATTTCAAAATAAAGAAACATGGAAAACAATCTATGTTTATATAAATTGCCCATCTTCTACAACTAAGGTTGTTGGAAACTGTATTATTACGGCACTACTGTATAATTAACTGTGAATATTAACCACAGTAGACAGACTCATTTAAAGCATTTGTTTGAAACCAAAATTTTGAACCTGAATACCTAAAGTGCCCAGTTAACTTAGTTGTAAGCTCAAAATTTTATTTTAGGGCCTACTACTTGAGTCAATACATTCTTCATTCCAAAAAATAGGACATGAATGTGGCAAGAAAACAAAATTTTGACTGACAACATTACAACATAGGCAATGAAATTAGCATACATAGAGTTTTAATACAGTTTTTAACTGAAATTCGCTTTAAGGAATAGATTAGTCTTAGCAGTACATAAAATTTAAATTCTATTTAAATATTTTCAGAATATTGAATACCGGTACTAGTGATAATCTCTGGAAATTGGTTGTACCGGTATTACCAAATCACAGCATATAAAGTTTTTTTCTAAAAAAATTTTTGATTATGGGTAGCAAATTCAATTATACTTTTATTTCTGTTTGATTTATTGTGGTTTGATCCCAGGGTTTTGAATAGCAGTAGACTCTCAGTCATCCGGCCTTTTTTGGTGGACAGTCGGCCGCATATCCAAAAAGCTGTATAAGCCGGAGTGAAATATCATTGCACAGTAAACGTTAATTCATGATTATAAGTCTGTAAAATACCATATAAAGCTTTGTAATTAACTATTTGTTTATTACTGTGAGATAAATATTAAAAATTTCTTTGGGATTATTACTTTTTTACTCATGTTGTAACCTTGCACACACCATGTAGGCCTATTGTGTCACCCCAATACAACACTGTCCACTTAGATTATAGTGAACCAATGCAACTGACAGTTCCCTCTGTTGTTTAATTTGCTAATACACTAAGAGCTTAGTATGCTGCGACCCCGACTGGGCGAGCCAGTGTGTTTGACGTCAGTGATCAGTCGGCTCTCAGCTGGCCCAGCTGTCAGCTGCCGCTGTTTAGTACAGTACATTAGTGTAGAAATTGGGTATCCTGAGCAAATGGGATCGATAAATGAAGCAACAGTAATTAACTGTGGGTGTAGTAACTTACTGCACCTATTGAAGGAGAAAAACTAAAAGCTTTAGCTAAACTTATTTTTAATAGTTTAAATTAGTTATTATTATTCCTGATGAGGCTGGAGACCGGATAGGTTGAAGCCGTATAACTAAGAGTCTATTGTATTATATAGCAGGGAGCAGGGGCCCTTCAGTAGTTCTCGCCTTTTTTCTATCTTAAGGTGTTATTTTGTAGACATTAATAAATGCATTCAGGAAAGTGGTCCAAACCTATCAAATCCAATGGGTATCCTGGCGATCAGTCGTCTATTGCATGCTAACTGTTTGTAAGAGATGGTTTTTATTTCGTTTATCAATCTGAGACAAACGTAATTGTTGTGCAATGGTTTAGTTATCCGTTGGTGAGCCTTCCCCTCCCCGGCAACCTTCCGCAGCAATACTCCGTCTCTCTGCCGAACCACACGGTCGCCGCTGCGGAGGAACCTCGGTGGCTGCAGTCCGCGCCTCCTATCTGCTACATCCAGCAGGTGAGTGACGGTTTAGACTGAAACAGATCTTCAAGAATACAAAATAAAAATAAGCTATAGGCTATGCAATGAAACTTAATTCCTACCACAAGGACAGCTCTAAATAGACCAGGGTCAGGTTGTTGATGGGGACATCCTTCTGCTGCTCTGTAGTCATGATTGATTTGCTGAGTGATTTTTTGGGTGTTATTTTTAATTCGAATATCTTAGGCTATGGAAGTATTTTTGTCATTTAGCAATAAAATAAACCACATCAGTGCCACTGTAAACTTTGATGAGTACATCTAGCAGACTGGTGCGAATTACTTGTCATGATTACATTTTTCATACATACATTTAAGCCACGATACATTTGTCGTACACACATTTAAGCCCCAAGTATTTACAAATAAAATGTTTGAATAAATTACCGTTCCATGGAGATTGTTGGATATTAAACAATTCAAGAAAAGTTTCAAAATGGCTCATCACTCAAGCATTTTGTTCAGCAAATGAATTTTAGATTCACATATACAAGATAAATAATAAACAGTGTAAAGTTACTTTTTTGTAGTTATGATTGTACATAGGCTATGCTCCAATGTCTGTATTTATTGATATATTTAATGTGTTGGGTTAAAAAAAATTTGTGAGGCAGAAAAGAAAAAAGGACCTCTTTGCTGAAATTTTCGATTTTGAGTTATGCATTTTTTTAAATTCCTCATTTAATTCCTAACAATTCGGCCAAGACCCACAAGTCTATGATGTTTTTTGTTACAGTTATAAGACTATGAAAATTACGTGATAGAAAAGAGCCATTTTGAGAAAAATCAATTTAAAAATTTCAAATAAGCATAAAACAAATATTTTTCATATTTAAGCAACGATTTCGGTATTAAAAGATAGCCTCAAATCTCCTCCTTATTGGGAATACCTATTTTTTTTCTTAACTCACAGTAGTTTTTAATAAAATAATGTTTTTATTGAAGCTTGTTGTGAAAAGTGAATGTTTCAGAAAAGGGACCTCTTCGCGGCCCTATGTTATTTCTCCATAACAAATTGCATAACTGCCGAAAACAACCTCTTGGTGGCATTTTCTGGTTTTTAGATATCATAAGACGTTCTACATTTACAATAAACTCCTAGTAGTTTACCTTGTCGGCGATAGAATTTGTCACGAGTTAATTTTTCAAAGTGTAGCATAGCTTTTTGATTGGTTTTGTAAAGGGAAATGTTTGCGGCAATGTTATTTCTCCATAAGTGCGAAGTGGTACCTTTTCTCAAGCTAGACATCGACTACTTTAATCATTATTTTGAATGTTTTATTCCATTACAAGTGTTTTGTAATCTATTTCAACCAGTAAAGGACAAAATGTAGCATATTAAAATGCAAACAACCGAAAATCTATATTTTTGACCTCAATCGATAAAACTGCCTGTACTGAAATATTTACTCTGCCGCGAAGAGGTCCCTTTTTCCTTTCTACCTCCCATTTTCTTATCTATCTATTGACTTTGTCCAATCAGTAAAGAAAATTACAATAAAATGATTCTGATATAACTTAGCAAAATCAAAGTAGCCTAAAATAATGTTCATAAATAAAAGAATAAATAACTTATTGGTACAATACTTTGCAAGTGCATTAAATTATATTATAGGAAAAGACCTACATAGGCAGGAGCCTGTGCGTAGGTGCCTGTTGTGTAATCTTGTTTCGATGGTCAATTACTAAAAACAGATTGGGCCTACCTTAAATATTTATTTTCACTGTTGGCTTATTTGACTAATCAGCATTTTATACCTTTGCCATACCAGGATAAATGATTTTGCTTGACAATTGATGACTTTGGTTAAAGAAAATAGTTACATTAATTTATACTTTCAAGACAATGTAAGTTTCCTACCTGATCAGATTGTAAAAAATTATAGCTGTTCTACAAGAGCACCTAAATGGGTCTAGTAAAATCAGAGGGTACAGTTTCATATAGCGCCTAAATTTCTAACGAATGAAAATATCGATCGATACGATCGATATATCCTATCGGATCGATTGATATATCGCATCGGATCGATCGATACGATTGATATATCGCATTGGATCGATCAATACGATTGATATATCGCATCGGGTCAAAATTTCTATGTATCTAATCATATAGGTAACTATGCTTACACATCAAAATTCACAATTTGGTATATTGTTGCAAAAAAGTACAATAGTTAAAATGTTGATCAAAATCTAAAATTAAATCTCTCAAAAAACTTATTTATCAATGTAAGTTATAACTTAAAATGGTTGATTTTTCTTTTTTAACATGAAAACTTAACACTAACACTACTATATCTATTATCATTTTCATCCCCTCACCAGTGCACCACACTGCTCACACATTTTCTTTCGTACGGTATCAGTTCATTATCTTGTAAAAATCTACCACATTGCTCATATCTATGACCCAACTATCTAGCATAAACTTTCTATTATAAATAGGTTAATAGAAAGTTCTCTGAAACTCATGAGACTAATCAAAACAACTAAACTATCAATACTGAATATGAAATCACCTAGTAAAATCTTGGTTTAAATGTTAGATAAACAAACAATAATATTTGGTAAATAAATATAAAAAAATTCTCACAAAACATATGTTTAAAATATCTTATCCGATATTTCATCCGATGCGATATATCGATATTTCATCCAATGTGGCGTATCGATATTTTATCCGATGCGATATATCGATCGTATCGCTCGATATTTTCATTCGGTAGAAATGTAGGCGCTCTATGAAACTGTACCCAAATCAGATTGCTGGTGGCATGAGTCGAAACCAAACAGGAAAAGGGTGATTGGGTGATGTTGCGAGTTGTTAGTAAATCAAATTCATCATATGGAACAAAATATCAGTTCTTACGCTTCCCCTTAAAAAATTAAAAATGACATTAATCAAAATAAATAAAATTGGGTAGAAATAGAAAAGCATCATTATTATTTTGACATTATCAGTTTACACTGCTTTCTGTTAGGTGGTGATGAAGACGGCTGTTTTTCCATGGACAGAAGATCTAAAGCTGACAGATGCTTTTCGTGCTCCTCTGGCGGAGGTGTTTCCTCTCCTAGAAGCAATTCATAACTACCAGGACCCAAACAGGTATAGCTGCTAACGGTACTAGGGTAGTTATCTGCTTTTAGTACAGTAAAATTAGGGTTTTAGATCGGCAACTGATGTGCATTCCCAAAAATTTGATAAGAGCTTCTTTTAAGCACTATAATTAAAGATCCGATGAGTCCCCAAAAAATAAAGTTGTTTTTCACCTATAAAACCACTTTTCATAATGGCGGTTTTTTGGTAATGGGATACATTTTGAAAAATTTAGTATTTATTTTTCTTTTTCACCTGCATTTCTCAATATAATGTTGTGACACCGCCACCGATAATTTTTTAATGGGAAGTAGTTCATTATGACCGGTCGTTAATTTTTGGCCGCCATCTTGGATCCGCCATATTGGATGAAAGTTATTTTTTTGTAAAATAAAGATAGTGTTGTGACACATCATTTTAAAGTAAATTTTTACGCTGATTACAATGCCGCAAACCGTTTTTGAAAATCTTGGTTCTTTTTTAAGATACACTCAAATAAAAATTCAACCCTATGAATTTCTTATGGACATTTCTAACTTTAAATTTATTTTGCATTATTTTTCTTTTATATCTTGTTCTAATTGAGGAATTCTTTTCATTGTGACCTTAAAATACGCATTAATATTCCTGGCATTAATTAAAGCTATTCTTCATTCCATTTGGAGGATATTGAGGCGAGATATATCCTTCTATTTAATAGAAACTTCAATTTTTTTTAAATTCGCTTTTAGTTAAAAATTAATATTTCAAGTTCTAAGTAAGACACAAAGTTAGTTCTGGTCTTAAAACAACTAGTACATCAATGTCTTTAATTTGAGTTATTCACCATTGAAATTCGTTGGATATTAAGTGGCTTATAACTGTCTAATCAACATAAAATTTATTGGTTTCTGAAATTCGTCTTCAGTTATAGACGTACAACTCAAGTTGTAAATGAGATTCAAGGTTCGTTTTGGTCTTAAATTACACGGTACATTGTTGGCTTTAGTTTGATATATTGATTGTTAAAATTGGACACGTTTAAGATGTGATATTATACACTTTTCAATAAAAAATATTTCTATTTCTGGATTTGGGTAAAGTTTAAAATTTACAAACCGTTTCAAACTAAGCCAATTCGAACGAACAAAAACTCTAAGAAGCCCATTGATTTACTGAGTGATCTGATACCAAAATTAACAACCTATCTCAATTAGAACAGGATATATGAAGAAAAATAAGCAATAAATATGTTTAAAATTTGAAACGTCCTTAAGAAATGTATGGAGAAGAATTTTAATTTCCGTGTATCTTTGAAATGGAAAAATATTTTCAAAAACGGATCGCAGTATTGTAATGAGCAAAGAAATCTACTCTGAAATTTTGTGTCACAACACTATCTTTAAATTAGAAAAAAACAACTTGTATCCAATATGGCGGATCCAAGATGGCGGCATAAAAGTAAAGACCGTTAAAAATAAAGTATTTAGTACCCAACAATTATTGGAGTCGGTCCCACAACATAATATTGAGGCGATGCAATTAAAAAATGAAAAAGGGAAGCTTTTTTCAAAATTTATTTCATTACAAAAGAACCGCCATTTTGAAAAGTGATTTTATAGGTGTAAAACAACTTTATTTTTTGGGGACTCATCAAATCTCTTTTTCTAGAGCTTAAAGGAAGGTCTCCTGAAAATTTCATGGACGCTCATCAGTTGCCGATTAAAAGGTCGTTTTTGGCCTTATTTTACTGTACTATTTGAGTTGGGTAAATTTACTATGAAGATCAGGTACTTAGGTTAAGTATGTTAATCTCCATCTGCTAGGCTTAGATTTTGGATGTGACATCATTTGTTGTAATTTCATGCATAACTTTACGTTATTGTTTGCTGGTTTGAACCTTGTGCTTCATCCAATCATAGTTTGTCGCATAAGCATTTTCATGTTATTTAAACACAGTGGGTTGTGAAAAATATTGAAAATTAAGGTGGAACAGACTTTTAATTAAGTTAGTTAATGTTCACCGTACAAATATCAGACAGCAAAATATGGTCACAAATATCAAGCATAGGTAGGTATACAAATAGAGGTCAGGTTTAAAAAAATCAGGGTTATTTGATGTAAAAAAACTTCAACTATAGAACTTTGTGAGTTAACTCCACAATTCAAATGAATCTGAACTTATAACAAGCAGTTGCAAATTTATGGAGAGCCAACAATTGTTTTAGGATTGGTGACAGGAGGGAGAAATGGAACTTGAGAGGGAATGAAATGCTAAGGAGGAGATTGAAAAGGTATTTTACCTCTTCTCCGTTCTTTACAGAGTGCTATCTTGACATCACGACATCGAAATTGCAAGTTATGTAAAATCCAAAGCCTGATTGTTGTGATGGAACCACATTTTTACCTTTTCTATTAAGTCGTCTCTAGATCTCATCACATTAGTTCTTAGGTAAATTTTTTTCACAAAATTTATCTTGCTGTGTCCCTCTCTGGTTAGTAATTATTCTCAATTAAAATACTACGGAACTGCATCTACATTATTATTAATAATATCACTAAATTTGAATTTATACAATTAATAAGTATGACCAGTTTCAATTAATTACAGTAGAAGCTCTCTTAACCGACCCCTACAGGACCAGACTATGGTTGGATAACAAAAAAGGTCGGTTAAACCGAATAATACCTTAAATATATTTCAACAATAGTTTATGCAACGATTTTATTATTAAGGCTTTTGAGCTACGAGTGGGTTGAATGTAGGCTAGGTTGGAGCACAAGCAAAGAGACTGTGCTAAATATCTCACAAATGCCTTAAATACTGAATATAATTGTTGGATACACTACTTTTGTTAGGCCCTTGACTAAGGGGGTATAGAATGACATCAACTTAAATTTAGTAAATTATTGTAGGAAACACACAAAAAAAAGTTATGGACGGCCACACATCCAAAATGTGGCCACACAGATGTGGCAAATGATCATTCTCACTCTGTCACTCACATGATCACACTATTTTGAGGTTACAGGCATAAAGCAACTTAAAACATGAATTGTAAGCTGAAAAAATTTTTCAATCAGCTGAAAAATCAGCTGATGTGCAAATTGCGTAATTTCTATTAAAACACTACTTTTGTCACATGGTGAGCTCTCATTGGTATACAATTTGTGTATTTTAATGTGAAAGCTTATGTTAAAAACCCCACTAAGCAACTGTTAAATTTGTTTTAATAATGTAGGCTACCTCTGATGATTATTGCAAGGTAGGCCCAGTTAAATTAAATTAATAATACAATATAAGTGAGAAATGTTAAAATCTGTAGCAATGTGATTAATTGTTCTTAACAATTATGTTATCAAACACTTTTAAAGAAAAAGTTAGAAAACACAGCACAGTATACACTGCCCTCACAAAATATTGAGATCAACAGACTGAAATTGACTTGCTACAGACAGTATGATCAGCTTCTTGTAAAATGTAATTTATTTTTAGATCATTGCAACATCGGCTCGCACGGCGGAAGTTTGTATATTTTGTTGGTTCTGGAAAATGGTTGGTCAGTCCGACGGCCGATTGATCTGAGGTCGGTTAAAAGAACTTCCACTGTAGTGTAAAATCTAATTTTTTCGGCTGCAATTTCCCAATCTTTCCTAAGATTTCATTCAACCTTTCTTCCTCAAATGTGAAAATCAGGAGGTTAGTTTTGTATTTCTATTGGAAGAGGAATTGTAAATAGTTATTAGTCTACATATTGAATTTGGGTGTCCCAATGGTTGTTGCACATTGTATTTCTAAGTTTTGAATTCTGGGATATACTGAATTTGTGGGGCTTATAGATTGACTATTGTAAGTATTTACAAAAAAAAAAAAAAAAAAAAAAAAAAAAATTGTTACTTTTAGTCAGTTTCTTAGGAACCTCTACAATCTGATCAGTTGTCACTGACGTCATTCAACTTCGGGAAATTTAAGCTTACAATTGTATCTGGACTATTGTACACAGTTATTGATTATTGTCATGGTAATATGAAAGTTAGAGTTAGTCTAAAGGTAAAGTTGGTTAAAGTGTTAGTTAAAGTTAGTCTAATCCCATCACTGGCATTGCCTAAAGAGGCCCTAATTTATTTTCTCAATGATTGACATCATCGTTGTGTTTGTGACAGCCTGGCAAGTGAAGATAGAACTTTTTTATTTTACTAAGATTTAGGCTTCACACAATATTGTGACTATTTGAACTATTTTGTTTTGTGTTAATCAAGATAATATATTGTTATTTTTGTATTTGGTATTGATTAAAAAATAAAAAAATATTCTATTCTATCTGTTCTTTTCTATTTATTCTATTCTAAAGTCTGGATAAGGTGGAGCTGGCTTGTGCCATCAATTTTCTCTTTACTGCACACTGAAATGTTTTTCTCACATCTCTGGCATTAATTCACTCTGTGGTGTTTTGTTGCTTGCAGTTCATCCAAAACTGAAACCCAAACCTAATTAAATCTCTCACTCATTGTTTACTTTTAGTTGCTGGTGGTCATAACAAAACTACAACTGTGAGAGTGTTGAAAAGCGGAAGGTTACATCCTCTCCTGTTTGGCTTTCTCCCGAATAACCTCCACTGAATTGTCAATCTTGTTGATAACTGTAGGTTTCCAAGAATTGCCAGACAATGCGAAAGTCGTCTTGTTCTGTGAAAATATTGAATAACAAATTGATACGCTGAAGCGTGTAAACTAAGTTGTTGTTGACAAACAAAACTAATGACTGACTCCAATGAGATTGAATAAGCCCATTATGAATCAGTATGCTGTTCCTATTGTTAAACATAGACCAAAGAGAATAGTTGTGGTGTTTTGAAAACTGAATTTTGAATGGTTGTGTGTGACAGTTCGCTGACGCTGGGCGATGTGTGCATGCACGTAGAGACTGCGCGGTCAGCACAGAACAGCAAGGTGTTGCCGCAGTACAGCTGTCTGGTTCTGTCACCCGCTAACTTGTGGCAGTCAGACATGCACCGATATCACGACGACGCCAACCTAATCAACACCATTTACAGTCATCAGGTGAGCGTTACACACTGCACTTAAAACACTACCGTATAATTTTTCAATCCCAAACCGAATCGCTCTAATTTGATATTATGTGTATTCCGAACACATTTCACAATGAAAACTACAAATAAAACCCAAATAAAATCCCAATGATCAATATTACTCAGAATTCACTGTAAATAAATGTGATTCTAGTGCTAAAAATCTTTTTCATGTCTTTTTAAATCTTTTTTCATGGCTCAATTGTTGTTGACAGGATTTCTTAAAATTTTCAAACTGTGTTTGGCTCTATTTGGCCCTGTTTTATAACTAGGGACTGTTTTTTCGCTGTCTGACAATTGAGTGCAGATATTACAGTCAAATCATTTATTCCTCTAGGTACATTTTGTACAATTGGATATGTCTTATACCTAATACAAGTGAAATTGCACTTATGTCGTATTTAGATGTATAATAACAAGAAAGATAAAAAAAATCACATGACTTCAATTTAAAATAAATTACAAATAATTACAGTTACAATCACATATAACAGAAAAATAAATAACAAATATAATCTAACAAATGCATAAATTTAAAGTTGAGCACATAGTCTATAGTTAGAAACTTAAGACACTATCTCTTAAAGATAGAAACTCCTCCAGCGAATAGAAAAGGATTAGCCAAGAGCCAACTCATAAAGTTACCTAAAGACTTCTTACCAATAGTATGGGAGTTTGGATCAAATTCTAACTTATGAATAATTTTGTTAAAAAATCTTAAACCTATAGACAAGTGACATTGTAGTGATTTGGATAATCTTAAAAAACTATATTTAACACTATTTCTGAGTATTATGTTCATGAACATGTCCTCTCAAACTGAGGTTAGGTCATTCTTTTGAGATATACTTGACTACTTCGAAAATATACAAATTAATAATTGTCAGAATTTTTTAATTCTACAAACAAAGGCTTACCATTACACCTAAAACGAGCACTAGCAGTTATATGAATTATTCTTTTTTTGAAGAAAATGATAATGGAAATTTTATTTGAATTTTCCCATAAAATCAATCCATAATCCAAGACGGACTGGAAAACCCAAAGTACACAATTCACAATAGTCCAAAATAGATTTTTCAATCTTCTGAAGAGAAAAATAATTTTTGAACGTTTGGAAGAAATAAAACCAATATGATAATGCCAACTGAGTTGAGTTTCAACTTTAATTCCCAGAAATTTAACACTCGTGTCGGCAGCATCTTGAGCAAAATTAGTGACCCTACTGAGGCTAAATATAAGACTTTTTGTTTTTGACGCATTCAGTAAAAGGCTATCACTTAGAGTGTCCTCAACAATATCAGAAAGGGTAGCGAAGCTACCACTCCTATAGAACAGTGTTGGCCATCAGCCTCATTAACAGGAATTGACAGATATTATTAACAATAGTGGCCCCAAAACCGAGCCTTGAGGCACGCTAATATCGACTTTCAATGGTGTAGATTGGCCAAGACCGGCTTCAACTAATTGGAAACAATTTACAAGATAAGACTGAAAGAATTGTAGATTTGAGTCTTTGATACCATAATGAACATGTTGTGTTCAAGTAGCAAGTCATTGAGTTTGCATTATTAAAGAACTTACATCTCTTATAAAATAATGCTTAACCGAACCGGTCCCAATTTGTTCAAAATAACGGGACTCTACCGTATTTAATTCTGGTGAAGTGTTAAAGTATCATATGGTCAAATATTTTACTTAATTCAAATAATTTAATATAAAGTTAGTTACGTACATAAATCAGGAGGAATTCTGATTTTTTCTGTAAACTAATGTAAAATTAATTGTGTTTAATAAAAATAAGTTAAAGCTATCCTTTAATTTATTGTACCTTAGGTCTAATTTTATAACATCTTTTATGTCATCATCAAACTGTTCAGACAGTTTGAAGGTCTCTGAATGAAAATTGTTGTCACATCCAAAATAGATACTCAATGTGAATACGTTTGACATACAGGAAGCGGATATTTAGTCTACACCTATCCTATAGTCTAACTGCAATTTAACCTCTGAGTTGGAACTTTAAAGCTAAATACAGCTGTTGATATGTTGGAGTTTGTTTAGAGTGTTATAGGTAAATCACTGGGTCCCTGTCAATCCTTATCAATCATATTCTAAAAATCATTCCATAAATAATGGCTTACTGCTATTAAGTTGGTATCATAGTGTCGAGAAAGAATTATTTTCTTCTCAATGAAAATATAAATATATTTTTTCAGAACCTGCAAAAAGGAAAGATTAGTTTGGCCGAGCTTCTATTCGGGTTTAACCTCAAAGACACTGGGATCAAACGATACCCGTTGCGTAAACGCCAAAGGATAATACAGTTTGCTGTCACCTTGGTCTATCTTCATTATGAAAAGTCGTGAGTATTGTATACTAATTTTTTTGGTCGATTATAAATGTCATCCACTATTTAATATGCAATGAAACACTTTTTAATAGAAAATGAATCCGAGGAATATTTTGAATGTAGAAGTAGGTTGTATTTTGAATTCCTTTTTGAGTTTTACACATCCACTTACACAGTCAACTCTCTCTAACTCGAAATTCTAGTAATTACAATTTTTCTTTCAGTTATGTTTAGTTTGACTTTAACAGTAATTTTTGTTTAGTTTTACTTCATTAGCCACTGGATCTCGTAACTTATAGCCAAAATTGGTTTACAGTACCTGATCTGTCTGGTGATCCGTAAAGGTTAGTTTGCACTGCCTCGGTTTCAGGTCATATATATTTTCAAGTGTTTACAGTCACAATTACAAAAAATCCTTCAATTTGTGAATTTGTCATATATACCCTGACTGGCTATACGTATTCTTATTTTACGCATAAAAATAAATCAAAACCGTTCAGTAAGTGTTCTTTATTTCAGCTTTGTTTAGCCGCTATCCCATATGGTGGCAAACCTACATACTCACCCTAATGGGGTTTATGATTAAAATAAAAAAGTGCCGGATCTTGGTACAATTTTGTGTTTAGCTTCATCATTTATAGATTAACCTACATTTTCTAACAGCACCCCATGCAGAAAACCTACATACCCAATCCTATGGTGTTTTCATGAAGAAAGTAAAAAAATCTGAAATTTCATTGGAAATTTGCTGAGTACGCAGGTCTGCTTGACGGGAATATTTTAAAATATATTGAAAATAATTCGAGTTACCAAGGATTTTGAGTTATCGAGGTTCAATTTAACGAGAGTGAACTGTAGTATTTATTACAATTTCAGTTACGTTGATGGTCTGAGGGAGAGGTTGTCAAAGCTATATCCGCTTCATCAGAACACTAATTCGTCGGCTAACGACTCCGCCATCCAAGACCACTTCTACCACGTCTACTACCCTGGAGAAGTGGACTGCAAGGAGCTGGTGCCTCTCGCCCTCACCTATGTCATGCTGTTCTTCTACATTTATTTTTCCCTCAGGAAAATTGAACTCGTACACTCTAAGGTGAGTGATAAGTTTATAGTTTTGTTTCTAAAAAAAGTACAATGTTTTGCAGTTATCAAGTAAATGTGATCATAGGAGAGAGTTGATTATCTGGACTAATTGGGACCGGGATTGGTTTGGATGACGAAACTGTTCAGATTATCAAACAAAAAAAATACTTGGATGAACGGATCGAAGAGGAGTGAAATCCTCATACCTGACTGTTGGTCACTCAGTGTAGTGACAAATCCACATTTCATTGACCGACGATTATGTTTGCAAGAAGCCTCAGATCGACTTCAAACTTTCACAGTAGATTTTAGGCGTAATTCGTAAGGTTTTTAACTTTGATTCTGAAGTTATTCTGTAAAGTAATAAAGTAATGAGACGTAATTAAATTTCCCAGAAATGCATTGTGGGCTGTAAATAACGGTGCTTAATGCTATGTTAAACGGTGCTTGAGTTGTTTGTTGTCAGACATGCAATAAGCATGTGTTATGGAAACTATTTTCTGCCTGTTGTATTGTAACTGCATTAAATATGATACAATTTGTTATTTATGAAATATTTTAAAATAGGTTATGAATACTATAATACTATTTTGTATTAACAAACTATTAGAAAGTAAATATTTACTAAAATAATAAAATTTGTAAAAAGTACCGATTGGTATATAAATATCTTGATAAAAAACAAACCTTTTTCTATGTAGTTAATATGTGTAATGTAATAAGTGTGTTATTTTTTATTTATTAATTTTTTAATAGCGTAGAACTAGGATTATTTGGCTTATGTTGCCATTCATCCCTTCGCTTATGTTGCGTGGAACAAACGTACTCCTAGTTACCATTTATAACCACTAAATAGTTCATTGGCTGTCTTTAAAAAAACTTCCAAATAATATAGAGGCTTTAATAAAAAATATCCAAAATCTTAGACATTCATCTTGTATTTTAAGACACTATGTTTGCAGTTTTGCAATGGGTTATTTTAATACTGAACACTGAATTAGTAAGGCATTCATTGGTTCATATAATTGACATTCACATAGTCGAATATTGACTGTGGTACTGTGTATGGCAAAATAAATGCAATTTAATATTATTTCAAATTAAAGATAACAAGTTTATTGTTGCTGGAAGTTAGATGTGTGTTAAAAAGTTTAACGCCTGGTTTAGCAATTCAACACAAGTTGATTTTGTATGTAGGCAAATTTATTATTGTGCCCTTATTGTGTAATGGCAGTATCATTTGGTGCTTAAATATCTTTGGTTTACAGGTTGGCATTGCTTTGAGTGCAGTTTTCACAGTTATTGCGTCCCTGCTGATGTCTACAGGAATCTGTTTCTTTTTTGGTCTGGATTTAACCGGCAGTCGAGGAAGAGAGGTTAAACATGTAAGGAGAATTTCTAGCTAATAAAAATAGTGATGGTTAAACGAGGTTCACCAAAACTTAGGAAATTCAGTCACTTGTAAAAATGAAAAGGAGTTCCTTGGAATCGCTGAGCACGGTCGCTGGGATAATTCCAGGGGTCAAGTAACCCACAGCCAATTGTTCCAATGGTTCAGTTAATTATACTTACAAGAAAGAATTCAGTAATTTAGTAGTTATCAACTCCTAGGCAGATCTCTAACGATCTAGAATTAATAAACTTACTTGTCACACTAACACAGATTTTAAACTCCCTATGTTAGGTCTGAAAATAGGCTAGTCTAATACGATTTGGAAATAAAAGGTAAAATATAGAACTTCACCAGAGTAGGTTACAAGTCACCTTACTGGTTACTACAAGTTTTCACCAGACCTGTGCGAACCGGTCGTGGTTAAGGAAATAACACGTAGGAAACTAAATAAATGTCGATAATTAAACTTTTGCAACGAGGAAATTACACAGAATAATGTATCCAACTAGCTCGTTTGAATTACCAATGGAATGTCAGACGTTTATTGCAGAGATATTCTCACAGCTAGGGGACGACTCAACCCTAGCCTGTTACGAAAGAACAGTCAACGTCTCCAAATAATATTTTAAACTATTACCATTAACCTAACTAAACCTATATCTGGAGACAGGAACGAAATCAGTTGGTTAAATTTAACCCCGATCCACTAAACTAATAACGATAGCACTATTCCGGTACTCCGCACTAAACTTTAACTTATACCACTCCGACGAGCAAAAGATTTAAGTTGACGTGTTTAGCACAGTAGACAGAACAAGAATGAGAGCCGGCTCATTTTCTTGAGCTCCCAATTTCTCGTTGAATCCTGATAATGGCACCAGCTGGACACTCCAGTTATCGCAACAGCTGGTTGCAGGCTACCAAGGTCAACTTCATAAAAAAAAAACCGGGATCACATCGTAAGGTCTGTTTTTGTGACCTAGCTTGGAGGAGGAAGAACAACGTCCTGTCGTCTGGCCTCAACCGGCGTTTGAGGTTATGTTATTGTTTACATGGGGTTATAGTGACGTGAGAGTTTTATTGGGTTTTATGGGGTTTGTAGCGGCATTATAACACCGAGATACAACCTTCTTTAAATAATGGGGAATGAGTCTATTCCCAGGGCTGTAAATATAGCCTTTCCCAGTGTTGGACACTGTGGGAGGAATAAGGGCTCACTAGGCCTAGGTAAGCCTATCACCTCAGTCGTGAAACAAAGGTTAATAGTGACCAGTAACGTTGGTAAGTGGTCAAATTTTACCCCCTCTACAAATTTGGATCGTCACAAACATAGCAAAAATTAACATTATAACTGAACATATCAGGGGTTATTTAAATAGATTAATTTAATGCTAACTTATTTTATTCATTGGTTTTTGTTGGTAGTTTGACACTAGGCAGGTTTGTTTAAAATTGTCTAATGTGGGCAATTCCAGCTCTCTAAGATAAGAAAAAATATCAATCTCAATTTCCAATGACAGGTTTCTTAAAACAGACTTCTTAAAAGTGAAGTGTAAACTTCCTCAAAACACACTTGAGAGTTACTTCTAGTTAAAACAGTGTATTGATCATTAAAAAATACCAGCTATTTACTGTTTTACAATTATTTTAAAACACATTTTTAATCATGAAAACGAGTGTACTTATTTATTTATCTAGACTTTACTTATTAAAAAAGGTCACTCTGTACAAGATTTAATTTAAGTCCATTTCTAAACACCACTCATTTTAAAGACAAAAATAATAATTTGTTTACGGTTCAACTGGCCGAGTTGTCTGTCACTCGAATAAACTGCTTGAAAATTAGTCTGATGAAATTGTAACAGCTGTGTCCTCCTCACCCTGCAATATTTTGTCATTACCTACAAAGTATACATACAATAAATTTGTGTATATTGGGTAGAGATCTGTTAACAAATCTGGAAATCTTTACCTTCTCTGATACAATATCATGTGGGTGTTCATCCTTATTGGATTATGTAACTAGTGGCTCATAGGGGCAAAAGCCCCTAATCATAAAATTAAAATAGCATGAACTATAGCGGGTTACCATTTTTTCACCACAAGTGTTTCCAAAAGATTTAATTTAAATTTATATAATATATTACATTACCTTTTGAATATACCATTCGCCTCCAAAGCCTCCAATGGCCCTCCAATTAAGCCACCCATTTGTAAATGCTTCATTTTGTCTGTTGTTAAACCTATATCAATCTTTGAAAATTAAGTTTTTAATAGAAATCGTATTCCTTGAGCTATGACAGTCTGTGAGTATAAAATAGAAAAGCGGCAATGGGAAAAAAAAACATGACGGATGCTCAGCACCCATTTCAGAGTCAGTAAACATTCATTACTTTCATCATGCCCATTTCATTGTCTTGTTTGTCCTAAAATTGAATGGATGTTTCAATGAATGCTTTGTCCTGTCAGATTTTTTTATGTTTTTGTTACCAAATTTTAACACAGCACCTCAAAGTAGATAATCTTCAATCACTGTCAATATCCCTCCTATTCAAAACACTTGATTTTATGTAAACAAAGCAGACTTTTTTTAAAAATCACTCTACATGAAGAATCTTTTAGGATAAAATTTCAGAACCTAAGATAAACGTCTTTGATTTTAATTTTCTCCTATAACTCTGCAATCTATGAAATGACCAAAATGTTCTGGGAAATTCAGTTAACAGAATACCATGGTTAACTTATACACATAAAATTTTAATTAATATATCATCTTCATTCAATGTGATCATTTGACTGCATGATCATTTAATCCGCAGCGTGCTGGATTATGCTAGTTTTACAATCAAACCAAAACACGTTTTAATGTTAATAAAGTTGACCACAAACGACAATTCAGCGCCCATTGCTCGATACATTATTTTTCCAGTGTACTATCATGATCAGAACGTTTTTTTATGATGACTATTAATTAACGAAGTTGGATTCCAACGGATTATTGGACTTGTTGTCTCGCGATACAAAACAAAAAAGGTGAGTGATGCCCATGAATAGGAAGGAGATAAAAAGCATTAATTTTTCATTTTAGCATCTTATGTAATATTCTTTTTAGTTAATTTTTCCCTTCCAAAGTAAAAATAAATATACTACTACTGGCTATTACAGCCCTGGACATAATCTTACCTTTGATTTTATGATTCTACAGCATTTAGAAGCTGTGAATGTCATCACACAATGCTTGTGTAATGTTGTATAATTAGTTACTCATTAGAAGCCGTTACGGCAATAGTTACGTTGTTGCTGTGGTTAGTTCAAGTGGCGTGAGCTTCTTCAATACATTACTATTTGATGGGACCCTTTCTTCATCTTTTTTGCTTAATTTAAATGAACTCCTTGGCTCAGATGGTTTACAAAATGAATGAAACAGTCATTGTGTTCTATGTTTATTAATTTTATTTTTCCGCTCTACCATTGTTTGTCATAAATACATAATATTCTCTTCCTCTAAATGGAGTGCTACTTTTTTATGTTATCATCTCTGTAAATTTCAATGATTTTGAGATTCTGTAACATTGAACTTTGTGTTCAGCTACAGGCACAAATCGATTAACCCCCTTGGGGGGAGGGTGCGCCTTCTTGGGGCGCAACTTCTACAACATTACACAAGCATTGGGTGATAAGATTTCACAAATTCTAAAAACATGCTTAATAATCATAAAATCAAACGTAAGATTATATCCAGGGCTGTAATAGTCAGTGGTAGTACATTTTTATTTTTACATTATAAGAGGACAATTAACAGGAAAAAATATTATATGTGACAGTAAGTTGCAAATTTTGTGCTTGTACTTTTTAATCAGGCACTTTTTAATCAGTCATATTTTTTAAGTGGTTGAGTCTACAAAATCAAATTGTTACAGGTCAATCCTCTTACTAAGTACTTAATCTGTGCCAAATTTTTATTTTAATGCTCAACAAAAAATTTTGAGCTTCAAACTTTAAAAATTTTGAAAACGTTTTATTTAAAAAAATTTTATTACAACAATTATTAAAGTCTATAGTTTTTAACTTTGTCAACTTGAAGCACATAACAATATACCTATCAAGGAAAAAATTAAGAAGCTCAAAGGTGTTTGCCTTCTTGTATAATTCTTTTTAACCATTTCCATTAAATTTTACTTAGAAATTTGAAGAAGGAAATGGACTTTAAAAATGTGTATGTTTATACAATTTTATTAAAGTTTATATCTTTTTGAAGAGATTGGTTGTTATTTGAATGTTCTAGGATTAATAGAAAGGGAGATGTTTAAGGTTACGTTAAGGTCTAAAATAGCTGAAAACCGGTGTTTCTTTGACAAAAAAATTACTGCCAATGGTTAAATAAAAATATTTAAAATAAACTACTTGCATTTTTTCCCTACCAGTATCTAAGAAAATGAACAGCAAAAGAAATCAGTTAAAATTATTCTTAATAAGAAATAATTTAACAATATACTTTCAATGATATAAATATAAAAAATAAATATAATGTTGAAGCAATCAAATAATTTTTTTCTCGATCACTTGATATGGATTGACCTGGACCATAGATAGTCATATCTATTAAAATAGTTTTGAAGACTTCGTTGTGATTTTAAACAGTTAAATAACAGATAAATAAAACATATAAATAAACAAAAACATGACACAAAACACTGAACACGATAACATGTATATTACAGCGGGAACTAGGCTTAGTAAAAACATTGGTGATGCACATCGAGCGAGATTCTAGCAACATTGTGGAGAACACTGTTGGAATGGCTGGTTGGCTGTGTCGCTGGCTGTGCATAATCAATGCTCTTACCGGCCATTTTCAGTGTATTTGTCATGTAAATGGTCTTTTGTCATGTAAATTTAAACTTAATGTAACTAATTGTTAAATGCATTTTTAATGATTTTATTAATCATTGTTTTTAAATTAATCAAACTTTATTTTGCTCTACTCTTTTTTAATAATAACCCTGTATTTCCAAAGTGACAACTTGCGTCATATTCCGCAGGTGTTCCCGTATCTGGTGATGGTGGTAGGACTGGAGAATGTGCTGGTGCTGACCAAGTCGGTGGTGTCGACTCCGCCGCACCTGGATGTCAAGATCCGCATCGCGCAGGGGCTCGCTCGCGAGGGATGGAGCATCACCAAGAACCTGCTGACGGAAGTCACCATTCTCACCGTAGGATTGCTTACGCTGGTGCCGGCCATACAGGTCAGTTGAAAGTTATGGTTAACAGTTATGTTGGAATTTAGAGTGTACAGTGAGAATTACAACAGAGTTCCGGAAACCCGAACTTTGATAACCTGGAACTCTTGGTAATTCAAAAAGGCTGCCAGAGCAGGAAAGTGCACTTGGTTTCAAGGTGCTAGGCGCTAGGCATCAGCCGGAGCACAATGTGGTCCTTTGGTTTTTCTTGAGGTTTATTTAACAAAAATGAGTTTTAAGTTTTTAGTATTTAAGTTTTAAAATCGTAATTTTTAACATTGGTTTTATGGGTTGCTATTTTGGTAACAAATTAACAACAAAAGGTATACAAAAATAAAAGAAGCATCAATATTAAGCAGTCTTTTTGAAACAGCTGTTAACTGTGAACAGTTGTTTGTTGGTTGAAATTTAATGTATTACCATGACACAATAACAATAGTTAATTAAAACCAACGAGCAAGGCTCGGTTAACCTTATACTTAATAATGAAGTGACTAAGTCAATTTTAACAAATGTTTATAATAAACTTTAAAATGTGTTCAACTGTTTATTAAAATATAATATAATAAGCATAATTGGATTTAAACACTTACATGTTTTACTTTATAGTGCTATTGATATTCATATGACATCTAGGTTATGTTTGGTGGTGAGACCAAAACTTGACAGGTTGATTTAAGACTTCTACCCATTACAGGTAATTTTGAGATCCCTTCCACTGTTTATTCATAGTTACCAGTACTTCTGTATCTGCATTAAGTATCTGCAATGGGTATTTTCTTGTTGATTTGTCGTCACAAGTATCTGTATCTGCTTGAAGTACTGTAACCGGTGTTTCTGTCATTGAATAACGGTACTTTTGTACCGTGGATTTGTATTCGTTACAAAGTACCTGTTAAACTTACTTGGATACACCTCTAATTGTTACAGGAGTTTTGCATCTTTGCCATCGTGGGCCTCCTGTGCGACTTCCTGCTACAGTGTCTGCTGTACTGCACTGTCCTGGCCATCGACATCCGCCGCAAGGAGAAGACCGAACCCAGCCAACTCTTCTACCATCACTACAGGTACAGTATTGTGATTAGTTGAGATTGCTACTCTTGTACTTGTTGATGGTCTTTTTACTTTAGAAAACCGTATTAAGTTAATCATCGCATCCCAGAATGTCAACTTTTGCCAGCTTCTTATCAACTGGCGGTACAATCAGCTGGTTTAGCGACAGCGGTGCCAAATTTCACTGCACTGTGTTGCCAAACTTTCAATGTTATTCAAATAGGTTTACTCCATATTTATAAAAAGAGGAAAGTATGACTTCACATAGATTGGGTAGAGAAAACGTCTTGCTATTCAACAGGTTAGTTTGTATAATGGTAATCGCAGGTACAACCCGATGCGGAGTTTGCCGATGACGCGGTCACACTCAGTGCCACGCCTCAGCTACCCCACGAGCCCCCCCAAGATGCCCAAACGGCTGCAGCTGGTGCACTTCTGGGCGCGCACGCGCATCGTGCAGCGAGCATTCATGCTGTGCATGGTCGTCTGGATCGGCGGCATCGTCTACAGCGCTGATGTGCTGCAGAAAATATTACCACTGGACTCCACTGCTGTTGTGAGTTAAAGCCTAAAGTACAATGATTGAAAATAAAAATACCTGCTTACCGGCGTACCCTTTTCTTAAACTCTCCATTGCATAATGCAATTAAATTTCTTATTAAAATTCCTAGAAAAATGTTAACACTCTCCCTTTCAACTCAATACAAGGTGTCCACATTGAGGAAAATCACAGAAACAAATTAAGGTCAAGGAAAGTCAGGGAAATGTACAAAAAGACTGGAAAGTCAGGAAAAATCGTAAAAATGATAAATTTGAGGGCTTTTTCTAATGCTGCAATCAGCCGTAGGGCCAACCCTGACTATTTTAACATTTTTCAGGATGTTTTACAAATGTAGGACATTTTATTTCTATACATTTGTGCTTCAAGTATTTTAAATTGTTAATATTTTTTATAATTTATGTTTCTTAGTGGTTAGCTGTTCAATGGCTGCTAAATAGAGTATATCTTTATTTATAAAAGAGGATGAGGATGTTGGTATATATATTTGTAATTGATGGACTCGGAAACCACTGGATTGTTTGCAATGAAACCTGCCATATAAATGGAAAATTTCATGGAGAAGGTTTATAAGCCATTAGTTTTTTTGTAGCCCTTAGGGCTTAGCCATAGGACCAAACGTTGGGTTCGTTTGTCAGGTTTTTTGAAGTTTTTGATCTGAGCTGTTTATAAACACAACATATGACAAAAAAATTTTCTTTGTAATTAATTCTATAAACAGCTGTTTTCATTTAAATTATTAGGAGAAGTTCTCATTTAAAGTATTTTGGGGAAGAAATTGGTAATAAAAAACTAGAGAATACTACAGCCTTGTGGGGAGTGAGCGTAGAGAACAAACTCACCTGAAAGGCAAAAATTTCCTAATTTTAAATCATGCCAGGTATTAGCTAGTTTGACATAAATTGTAGATTGATACCAAAATATTTCCTGAAATTAGCGAGTTGGTTACAATTGGTGGTTAATGATGTTACTTTTGCTTACTGTAAAGTGTGTCACAATTCATTTAAGTTCAGTAAAATGGATAAGCAAGCTGTAATGTCACATTTTGAAGGACTTAAGAATTTATTCACTGTCAGCAATATCCATTTTTTTTTTTTTTTTTTTTTTAAGTGTTGGTGCCATCATAATGAGAAAAGGATACATATATCCAGTACCAAATACTTCAAGTACCCCAGATGCAAAAAAAATTGAATCAAGAAACTTGTTTTAAATACCCCACTTTTGAAAAATTAATAGTTTTTTCTAATAGTTTATTACATGTTTCAATATTTTGGGTGATTTAAATTGCCTTTGCAATAATATTTTTTTGTGTGTGAGGTATAGTGTTATAATTTTCTGTAAAGTCCGTGAATCGGGGAAATCGATTGTAAATGGACAATGAAAGTCAGGGAAAATCAGGAAAGTTAATGAAAAATTTTCCGCGGACACCCTGCAATAGTTCAACAAATTAAAATATCTTACATTGACAAGGCCTTTTGTTAGATTAATGAACTTTTTAGCAATAATAACTATAACGGGTAAATTTTTTTACCTTTTTTTATTCGCTTGGGGCTAGGTAAATCACAATTTTCTGATAATAGATCATAATACATAACTTATTATCAGAAGATATAAGTCACAGAAGATATGATCACAAGATATCATTCAAGATATCTTATATATATAATTATTTTCTAGTTACACTGTACATTTTTAGAGTAGTATTTTGTGTCTTAATGCTATTAATATACATGTAAATTTTTAGTAGCTTCATTTTGATTTTGTTTCATCTGTACAGTCTGTTTGGCACATTAAACCAATATGTTGAGTCAACCAATATATTTAATGATTATATGCAAATAAAGGACCGTAATTCCTTTCTTATCTAATAGGCAACACGGCATCCCTTTAACTTAGTGCTTCTCTCAATTAATCTTTAAAAAATCATACTCTTATACAAATTTTTGCTTTCAAAATCATAAAGGCCAAAGGTGACGTTTTAAACACAGGAAATGTAATTTTTACTTTTCTTGGTTTACTATGCAACCTTTTAATGACTACTCTTTTATTGAAATTTTATTGTTATTCTGATAAAGCATCGGTTTCCATATCGCTTTTAGTATAAGTCTAATAAAATTTCTGGGCTGAAAAGTGAATTTGAATGTTGAAAGTCTGCATGCGCTGTATGTTGTGCAGACTGTGTCAGAGGTGGTTCCGCCACGCTACGCGTCGCCGCTGGCCGGCAACGGGGGTCGCAAGGCAGCCATATTGGAGATGGAGGCCAAGCTGTTGGCGGCCGAGGCGGCGCACAGGCAGAGTCTCCGGGAGGTGAGTGTCTGGGCGGTCCAAAGTATCCTGACGGTTTTGAAATAAAATAATGATACAGTAAATCCTAAACAGTCTACTCCCGATAACTTTACACTCTGGATATTTCATCACCTTAGTAGACATCTTAAATGTTCGGCTGTGAAATGCGCGAATCGCTAGTTGCCGTTTGTGGGGGTTTTTTTGCCTTTGTTAATACGATGCAAAAAATTCAGAATAGTAGACTATACAGGGTGTCTGTTAAGTCTATCACCAAACTTCATAATATGACTAATTGGGTCAAAATAAGCAAAAAAGTTCCTATGAAGGTATGTCCTAAAATGCATATTTACCCAGATATCCGCCATTTTGTTTTTTCCACTTAATAATTTTTATTTCGGTGACGGATTGATCTAGGAACTTCATATTTGGCATGGATCTTTATAGTACTAATTTCCATTTCCACAAAAAAAACTATTTTTTTCCGATGCATATTTTCAAAATGGCGGCCATTTTAAATTTTTAAACTCAAATATCTCAAAAACGGTAAATTTTACAAAAATATTAAAAGAGACACAAAAGTTGACAAATTAAATTATCTAAACAATTATACCAAGTTTGTAAGGATCCGCCCACAAATAACGGAGTTATTGAGATTTTTCTCTTAAAATAACTTAAATTGGCATTAATCACAGTGCAAAATCAGTGTTTTTCTGCAGAAAAACCACAATAACTCCGGTATGTCCCAGGACAGCATTCAAACTGGTTTATACTAGTTGCTAAGTTGACATTGGTTACAGCAAACGAAGTTGTCATAACACTGTGGTCTTTTGGCTGTCCACTATGACAATTTCCCTTCCTTCATAATCCATTCATGTTCAAGACAGTGGGGGGTTAATGCGAACTGCATGTAAACGCCGAGCTGGAACATATGTAGACAGCCGGGGGTGAGGAGAAATGCTATGGGCATGGAAACCTCTAGCTGGAACATATGTTCAAGACAGCAGGGGGTGAGGAATGCGACGGGCATAGAAACCACTAACTGGAACATGAGTGGACAGTCCCTTGTCTCACCCTTTCTCTTCCTTCAATATCCCATCCTTCCGCGGCCGGAATAAACGGTTCGGCCGGGGTCTCCTTATCCACGAATAACAACAACTCCGGTATTTGTTATTAGATCCTTACAAACTTGGTATCACTGTTTAATTTAGTTTAGATAATTTAGTTTGTCAACTTTTTTGTGTCTTATAACATTTTTATAAATTTTACCGTTTTTGAGATATTTGAGTTTAAAAATTTAAAATGGCCGCCATTTTAAAAATATGCATTGGAAAAAAATAATTTTTATTGTGGAATTGGACATTAGTATTATAAAGATCCATGCCAAATATGAAGTTCCTAGACCAATCCGTCACCGGGGAGCTACCAAAGTCAGACAGGGACAAAACCTGACACTTTCGTCTGGCTCGGTTGGGACAAGGTCTGACAAAGACAAAGTCAGACACGGACAAGATATGACACATTCCAATCCACATTCCTGAGGTGGCAGGTTTTGTCTGGACCGGTCCGGACAAAGTCTGACAGTTTTCAGTTTGGCCCGTCGGGGACAAGGTCTGACAAAGACAAAACCTGACACATTTGCCTCCCACACGCCGCCGATGCGCCGCGCCGAAAGGCCCACCAGTATTTATTTTTCTTTAAATACAGGCTGCTTTATTTCTTATAACCTATGATTTAAAAAACCAATTATTGCAAATAGTACATCGTTCGCCGCTATTATCGGTGACATGGCTGACTTTAAGGACTCAGAACTAAAAAAAAACCGTAAAACTAAGAAATGTGTAATTTTCACACAATATTCAGTAAATACTCTTTTCACAATTGATGTATTTTTAACACATCAGTTCAAAATTAACGTTCAAATTTATATTGGTGAGAAAATATTGGATTGGAGTTATTTTTTATTTCACTTTGAACAACTAAATCTACAGTTTTACTGGACCGATTTTAATAATTAGTTGGTCGTTGGAAAGCTTCATCCGTGTAGATGTGCATATAATTATGAGAGCTCTATTTTTTAAAAGATTTATGGTGAAATAGTAAACAAATGTGATCTACAAGAAATAAATTTAAAACGTGGGTTATCACATTCATTTAATTTGGAGGCAAGTTTTAGCTGCCAATATTGAGTATTTAAAAAAAAAATGCATGGTGGCAATATGTAAGAAATTTAATTCTCTTTCAGAATATATCACCATCCACTTTATTTGATTTCCTTGAGGACTTAATTAGTTGAAAGGGCAACGCACAAAATCGTCGGGCCTTGTGTCAGAAAAAGTGTCAGGTTTTGTCTGGACCGGTCCAGACAAAGTCTGCCAGTTATCAGTGTGGCCCGCCGGGGACAAAGTCAGACAAGGACAAAGTCTGACACATCCCATGCCGCGTCATTAGGCAGCAAGCCGTCTCGGTCAAAACCTGCCACAAAAATTGTCAGACTTTGTCCCTGTCAGACCTTGTCGCGTCCCCCGTCACCGAAATAAAAATTATTAAGTGGAAAAAACAAAATGGCGGATATCTGGGTAAGTATGCATTTTAGGACATACCTTCATGGGAACTTTTTTGCTTATTTTGACCCAATTAGTCATATTATGAAGTTTGGTGATTAACTTAAAAGACACCCTGTATATGTGGTCTTTAGCATTCTTATGACTGCTATTTTTGTGTATGATTGTCTTTGCTGATTGTCTTGTCTTTTAGCTGATTACAATCTCTGATCGGTTTTTTGACTTAAAATGTGTTTCCATTGCTAACGATCGTTTCCCTCTTCCCGATCATTTTGAAAGCCGATTGCACGGTCTTAAGAGATAAATGGCAGGAACGTAGACTGTAGGAAACTCGACAGTCCATATTTGTCGAGTTCTAAGGATTTTACTGTTTACTTAGACTTTATTAAAGTAATCAAAGTATATTCACAACTGTGCCATTTTCATTCATGGAATTTATGATTATGTAAATGTTCAGAGAATCCGACTTCTACTGTGTGTGGTCTAGTACATTATTTGTATTTTCAATTAAAATTTATAGGACAAGGGCAGTGACGAGTTATCCCGCCTCAAGCCCGGGGACTACAGTCCGATGCAGCGGCTGTCTCCACACCACTGGGCTGCCATTTTGTCGTTGTACAACTCTACGATCGTATCGGGCGGCTACGTGACAGTGTTGCCACCCGTGCAGCTCGCGTCCGCCGTCAGTCCGGAGCGGGCGGTCGCGCAGCGCAACTCCGCCGAGAAGCAGAACAACTTCCAGTGGCAGGCGCTTGCTGTTGCGCTTGACCCCATCGACTTCAACGGTAGCATTTACCATATAGTCATGGTTAAGGTTTGATTATAGCAGATAATTAATGATCTGGAAAGGTTGTGTATCTCTTGTTAGCTTTTAAATTTTTAATTCAAGAGAACACGGAATCAGGACCCTGTCAGACTACAGAAAGTTATGGATTCTTGAAGTCACCTCTATGAAAATTACTATTATGCAACCCCTACCTGCGTTAACAGTCCAATTTTGCCAACTTCAAATTAAACTTGTAACATGTTTCGTTGCAAACACAACATCTTCAGAGTTCAGTGCAACGGATTCTTCAGCTTCCAACAAAACATGTTAGTATTATTTTATGCTGACAAAATTGGATTGTTGATGGAGGTAAGGATTGATTTAGTCTGCATTAGAGTCCAGGGCTAACATTGTGGAATTTAATTACGATAATGCTTTAGCAAGGTGTAAAACGAGGTTAAAACTGTTTATTTAAGTGAGTAACAATTAACAAACAACTTAAATACACTTGTATATTTGTTAAATTATATGGAATTTCAATTTAAATTTTAATAATTTCTCCAGTCATTTACTTGAAGATCACTCTCTCACACTCATAAGACATATTGCTTCTGATGGGTTGTCCAGTGGAATGATTTTAATAGACTAATCTACTCCTAAGACGCATTCATGTACATTTGTTATGTACTTTTGAACAAAGATGTTTTAAATTTTATTTTGAATAACAATCTTGTGCTGTCCAGACGGGGAGTTCTCTGTGCCGCTTCCGTCGCCAGTACACACGCTGGACATGCCGTTCTTCCCATCGTCTCCCATGGAACTGTTCCTCACCGCAGTGTTGTGTATCATCAGTGTCCTTGTGCTGAGCTACACCACGGTGGTGAGTACCCTCCAGCGTCCTGTGTCATATCAGGTGTGGCCAAATTAAAAAGACAAAGTCAGCAATATATTATAAGAAAAAAAAAGAAATTGACATTAATCTTTAAGCTGAAGTAATTCAATTACATACTAGTTACTATTCCAAGTTTACCCATAATAAATCCAGTGTGAAAATTACCAAAGTTATAAATTAATTATGAAATTGTCTAATTGGGTTAACAGAATTTAGAATAGGGAAAGGCTACGCAGAATGTGTGACTGGTAGGTCCTGGTCCAACTAATATGTCAGTTACTCTCAGACTGGATAAAGATTAGATTCAGTTGTTTGTCCACAGCCCGGGGATATCGGTGAAGTTTTTTTTTAAAGTCAGCCATGCAGTGCACTTGATTACAGTTCAATTAAATCAAAATTTTCTTTGTCTATTTTAATATAGGCAAGCATGTCTCTTTTCCACTTTTTTCTCAGCTTGTATGCATCGTAGGAGAAATCCGCATATACTGCTAGAAAGGTAATCGTCCTGTAGATGAGCAGAATCCCAAATTATAACTCACATCGGCCCCAAAGGCTATGCCCTACTTGCTTGAAAGTTTCCATGTTAATCTTATTTAAATTGTGTCCCCCCATCCTCCTGTACAATCTCATGTTGTACCCGTGGTTGTTTCACTGTGAAATCATGCTTGCATTTTGTTTAACATTGATTATTGTTTCAAATAAATCATATGCTGTTAAAACCCTTAACCAGGGTGTCTACTGGTCACCGAAGTCACCAAAAGTCACTGATTTTAGTTAATGGTCACCGAAGTCACCAAAAAGTCACTGATTTTTCTTTAAAATGGAAGAAAAGTCACACATTTTTAGTATAAATTGCTAAAATAATGCGATTGCGAGCAAAAGTTTTGAGACTTTAACAATTTTCCCCCAACATTTTCTATCTTAGAGACGGAAAAGTCACTGATTTTTAACAATTTTCACCCCCAAAAGTCACCAAAAAGTCACTGATTTTTATATCTCTTTGGCAGTAGACACCCTGTTAACCCTCTGTTTTACTAAATCTCTTCTTTTTATTTAAAATTCAAAGAAGTGGTCGTCAAATTGATTTTTATTGGGTGATTTGAGATGGAATGACCCTTTTGTATTGAAATTTCAGTGAATAAATAGCAGTAATGTGCATCCTTTGCAAGTTTGCTTTGTAATTTTAAATTGTTATTGAGATAAATAATTTAAATATTAATTTTTCTTGCTGCTATTCGTTGAACACAATTCCTATTTGTTTTGTTGGCATATAATCTCTGTCAGTCCTCCTTTACCGGATTCACTTGCTAATCTTGAATTAATTGCTATATTATTATAATGAAATGGCTACTTTACATTGAATAAAATTCTGTTATGTATGAAATTGACTAGATTTATTTTTTTCTTTCAGGTGTTGTACAGATGTATCTGTTCAAGAAACTACGCAGAGTGGCGAGCCAGTTGGATGGGAACGAAAGAGTCTTCGGATCCAACGTCACAGGTAAAATTCAACCTTGTAAAAGTAGAAATTAGCACACTTACGCGTTCTACCACTGTTGTTACAAAGTTACAAATTCAGTTTTGTTCTAAATAACATGTTGGATCTCATTTAGCTTGTGCGAGTCATTTAGCAATCCCGAATCACTCATTGTGGAACCTGCCTATGAAATACTGTTTGACTCTACATGTATAAAATTTAAAATGGCACATAATTGTTAAGAGTAAAATAATCTGTTGTAACTGTCTGTAGCTTGGAGATGGAGTCATCTTTGTGAAATGCAGTCCGTTTTGACTATATCCTCATATTTATTACTTTGGAGTTCACATGATAGAAATATAGACATTGAGGTGAAGAAAAGCTGGTCTCATGTAGTTTTGCCTCAAGTTTTTGGACTTTCTATCAGATATTTTAAGATATTTCTATCAGTATTAGATATTCTATCTGTAGTTTTACCCGTATTATATTGTTTAAGGAATTAAAAAAAATTATAGCTGTAAGATGTTTTACTGAGGCAAATGTTGTGTGGGAAATTTGCTTAAATCTTTAGTCTTTTAAAGCAAGCAGTAAAACTGTTAATAATCCCATTATACATTTGTATTAGTGTGAACTTTGTAAAATGTGTGTACAAATTACAATTGACTCTCCCTTCTAATATATAGAATGAAAAACTATACATAAATCACATAGACACATTTATATTATAGTAACCATTAGAAAATAGATAATTAAATGAATTTTGTTTTAATCCTAAAATAAAGAAATTAGGAAACTCAAACCTCGATAACTTGAAATCTCAAATTATTTTCAATCCTCTTGCAAAATCCTGCCCACGTCAATTAAAACAATATACATAACTCAAAGTAGTTTTACGATTCTATTTTACCTCTACAAGTTGAAGATATAAGAAACTACCTCTTTAACTTGAATTTCAGTGGATAACTCAAAAATTTTATTTTTATATTTCGAAGTTTTTTCTCCGAACGTCTCTTAAGGCTAATTCTGGCACACAGGTCGCAATGAGTGACATCTGGTACAGCTTTCATACTACTGTATTGTGCGTTACTTTTGTAAATCAAATTTAACACAAATCATTTCTGTTACTCAATCTATTCCTAAATCAAACCATATATAACTCGAAGAAAAGTCGTAGTTCCTTGTATTTCGAGTTAGTTAGGACTGTAAGTGACTGATTGACCCAGTCGTCCGTGTTTTCCGCAGGTGGTGCTGGAGGCCGTTCCGCTCGTCTTGTCCGGCCACTCGCAGCCAATCGAGTGTCTGGCAACGGACGGCCACTGGCTGGTCAGCAGCTGTCTTGGCGGCCACGTCCGCGTCTGGGACTCGGTGACGGGCGACCTGGTCACGACCATCCACCGCGGCCGGCCGGCGCCCCCGCAGTCGCCCCCACGGCCCAGCGACGAGGATTACCTCTACAAGGAACTGGACACCGTCTGCTCCCGCATACAACCCGGTTCTCGCACCCCGAGTCCTAACAACTCCGAGTCGTCGTTCGAAACAAGTTTTCCCAAAACATTTAGAACTAGCTCGATAAGTGAGTGCGAAATTGTCTCGGAAAGTCAGAATTGTGAATCAAAGTTTTCACGCAGTGATGAGAGGTTATTCGAAAGGAGAACTTCTGAAAGTGAGAGTAGAAGTGTCGATAGTGAGGACATTTCGCCCATTTGGTGTTTAGACTGCCAGGACAATTTGATCGTTGTGGGTTGTGCATCAGGGCATCTGGAGGTGTGGGATGCGATGTCGGGGAAACAGAAGGTGTGTATTTTGTTTTTCATTACTCCATTTAAAAATGATTTATCGTAACATTCAACCGTTTTAGAAACATGAAACAACTAAAATAATATCAGAGTAGACTATATAGTAACTTTCACATTTTAAACAGAAACTAACTATATTAAGAGTATCCACATTCTGGATATCCAGGAAAAGACATAGCAAGTAAAAAAAAAAAATTAAAAAAATTAATCGGGTCAGGCGGGTCAAGTCTGTAAGTCAGGGAAATCCCCAATGACACTTAATTTATTGTTGTACACTTGTGGTTGAAATATTTAAATTAGGCATCTTTTTCTTTAGTAATAGTCAGTACAGTAGAGTCCCGTTAATCCGAACTTCGGTAATCCGCAAGTCCGCTTAATCCGAAACCAAAATTTGGATTTTCTTAAAAATATAAAATTATGAAGGAACAGAGTTATAACAGTTACAACGGATGAATTTATAAACTGGTTATAGGATACTTTATAAATAGTACAAACGGATTTGTACTCTATACCGTACTGAATTCCATTACCGGTATTGTTTACTTCCGGCACTCAGTTATTACAAAAACTCACTTTCAAGAAAAATATGGTGACAAATTCTTGAACTTCAACAACGACGTATTTATTATTTGGCCATCAATTGTTTGACTCCCGGTAGAGGGCCGCGGTATTTATTCTAGAGATATGAAAAACGGTCCCATAACTTATTACAGGTTTGTAAAATGCAAACCTATTGTAGAATACAAAACAGATTATGCCCACTTTTTCATCTGATTTCCACAAAATAAATTAAACAAAATCCAAAAATCAGTTGTGTGATATTCCTTTCATGATCTACCGGTATATATAAAGAAGCAATCCTTTGAAAAGAGAACAAGTAATTACATTACTCTGTATAAACATCTAAATTTAGACTGAGACTCTCACGGCATAATGTGATGTATACGGCATCCGACCACCGAGCGAGGATTTCGGACGTTAACAACTGGAGTCAATTATGATATTCTTTACCAGTAAATTTAATTGCACGCTATATTTAATATTATGTTTATATTAGGTATAGCCTAGTTTTGTTTAATCCGAAATATTCGTTAATCCAAAGTATGTCTGGTCCCAATCATTTTGGATTGGTAACTGGTCAATGAAAGATAAGGAAATTAATGTATCATTTTCTATAGTCACCCAATATTTATGTTTATAAAAAATTTTATCATCAGAAAACACTTTCTCTTATGATATTTGAGAATCTAAAATTTTTAGGCAAATTTTTTCAGACTTTCGAAGTTCTAGTTATAATTTTTTGAAGTAATTTTATCCAAATAATGTCAACTTTCTTGTCACATTGTATTCACAAAAAGTAATGCGTAGGTATCAAAATTTTACCAATAAAATATTTGGCTACCGGTACTTTTTTTATGCTAGGCCTAATTAACTTTAAAAAAATAAGAACAAGTTTAAGTTGAGTAGCCATTTTTATTATATGTATCACCATGAAATGGTTATAAATGATATGCTCACAATATTGAGTAATCACTCAGCAATACTCCTTGGAGAACCGAATTCCACTAATCCTTAGTGGCTTCACAGGAAATAACCTTTTTTCGGTGGAGGAAAAACCGGAGCTAAGAGGAAAGACCGGAGCTTCTGATGCGAGCTCTGAAACTTGATGGAAGTTAAGGCCTTGATAGAGCCTAGAGACTCTAGTAGTCGATAAACTCCGAAAGCTTTTAAAGTTCCTTTTAGCTTCTTGTGGATAGACCTCTTCTTTTGGATGAATAGAGGATTCTAAGTTTTGGATCGAGAAAGCCCCTGTAGAGAACGATTAGTTGTAGAACAGGAGAGGTGCTGAAGGAGCTGCTTTAATGTTGGAAAAGCAGCCAAGAGTAAATCTGTTACTATGAAAACGGTAAAATTATCATTCATTGTTGACTGAATGGCAATCTAAAATATTCTAGGATACTTTCTTGCACTCTCTAATTGAGTTTTTAAAAGTATTTCAGAGTGCAAAAAAATTGAAAATCAACTTTGAAATTAAATTAATTTCGGAACATTGGTTTTTAAACCCTGTTTATAGTAAATGCCAAAATTAGAGAGACTGGAGGCAAATAGTCCCGACCCGTTCTAATCCTTTGTTGACAAAACACCCCCTATTGTAGCGCGGCCGGCCGGTTTGGCACCGGAAGGCCGCTCGGGTCTCGGGGAATTCTCAGAATTTTGGCCACTGCCTCAATTATCCAATAATCGAACCAATGCACGTGCAATAAAAATTCATGGGTTATGTGTTGCGTGTTGATTAGACGATTATAACAAAATTTGAATCATAGTTCTACGATGTTTAGTAACCATTTTAAAAAGGATAAACCTCAGACAAAATAGAAGTTACACCTTTGGCAGTGGCCAAAATTCTGAGAATCCCCCGAGACCTGGGCGGCATTCCGGTGCCGTACCGGCCGGCCGCGCTGCAGTAGGGGATGTTTTGTCAACAAAGGATTAAGACGGGTCGGGACTACCTGCCTCCAGTCTCTCTAATTTTGGCATTTACTATATATATATATATATTAGACTTTTTACAATTATTTCTCTTTATATTTTAGCCTTTTTTCAATTATTCTCCCTGATTAATTTGTTATATTAGTCTTAACCCTTCCCAGGCGGGGGTATTTTATGTACAGTAGCCCTTAAAAACAAAAAGAATCAAATTAGGAGAAAAAATAAAAATCATTTTTTGTTTTATTTTTAGTACGGTAATGTTTAATATTTTTAGTGTTTTTTTTTATGCGGATATATTTGCCATTCCTCTGGAGCACACTGAATCTTGGCAGATATAGCAGCCTACCATCCGTAAAGCACAGAATTGTAACATTGTATTCTAAAAATAATCATTAAATGAAGTTTTTACTGTTTTTTAGGATAAATAATAAGCAAAAGTTGATAAAAATTGCTATTTATTACATAATTATTTTATAAAAAAATTCAAAGCAAAAATGTAAACTATATTTATAAATAACAAATGCTTTTGATTGAGCAATATTTTCACACTTCACATAAGGAAAGCACTGTAAAAGTAACCCTCAACACGACAGTGTTAGGTCAAGTTTGGGGGTATTTGGTGTTCAAAAATGTCTGGAAACACCTCTATGATACTCAGAGTGATCTAATCAGATAATAGTGGAGGAAAAAGAACAAAAAAGTTTCTTATCAATCAAGATACAAATCCTTGTACAGTATATGGATATGGATTAAAAATTTTATTTAATTTAAGAACCTTTTTACAAAGATAAATGTTGTTCTTGATGATGAAACCAGAATACCTATGTCATGTTTTTAATAATTAGCGGATATGTCCGCTTACTTTCTGTAGAGCCAAAATTGTTTGTCGGGTGCATCAGCCTACTGCTTGATGAGCACAAAATATTAGTGGATACATCCTCTTATAGTCGATATGGGGTTAAGTCCTTTCTGTAGTAGGGGAAGGGTTCCTTTTTCTACTGCTCGTTTCCAGTTAACAATCGTAGGTTTTGACACACTCTCACCATGGGCAAGTAGTTACAATTTGTTAAAATAAATAAATCTTTATTGTTGTGAGAATACATGTGATCATTGACAATGTCTTAATAACAGTGCGGCTGCACAGTCAAAAAGCCTTAAAAGGCGGGGGAAGAGGCATTACATGCGTCAGAGTTACCGGTCACCATGTGGTGGCAGCACGGCTCAGCGGCTCTCGTGACCTGTACTACATGTCTAATGTTTGTGTTGTGTCCCCAGTGTGTGGTGGGGTCGGAGGAGGCGGGCGGGGGCGGAGGCATTACATGCGTCAGAGTTACCGGTCACCATGTGGTGGCAGCACGGCTCAGCGGCTCTCTGGACCTGTACTACATGTCTAATGTTTGTGTTGTGTCCCCAGTGTGTGGTGGGGTCGGAGGAGGCGGGAGGGGAGGAGGCATTAAATGCGTCAGAGTTACCGGTCACCATGTGGTGGCAGCACGGCTCAGCGGCTCTCTGGACCTGTACTACATGTCTAATGTTTGTGTTGTGTCCCCAGTGTGTGGTGGGGTCGGAGGAGGCGGGTTGGGGGCGGAGGCATTACATGCGTCAGAGTTACCGGTCACCATGTGGTGGCAGCACGGCTCAGCGGCTCTCTGGACCTGTACTACATGTCTAATGTTTGTGTTGTGTCCCCAGTGTGTGGTGGGGTCGGAGGAGGCGGGTTGGGGGCGGAGGCATTACATGCGTCAGAGTTACCGGTCACCATGTGGTGGCAGCACGGCTCAGCGGCTCTCTGGACCTGTACTACATGTCTAATGTTTGTGTTGTGTCCCCAGTGTGTGGTAGGGTCGGAGGAGGCGGGTTGGGGGAGGAGGCATTACATGTGTCAGAGTTACCGGTCACCATGTGGTGGCAGCACGGTTCAGCGGCTCTCTGGACCTGTACTACATGTCTAATGTTTGTGTTGTGTCCCCAGTGTGTGGTGGGGTCGGAGGAGGCGGGCGGAGGAGGAGGCATTACATGCGTCAGAGTTACCGGTCACCATGTGGTGGCAGCACGGCTCAGCGGCTCTCGTGACCTGTACTACATGTCTAATGTTTGTGTTGTGTCCCCAGTGTGTGGTGGGGTCGGAGGAGGCGGGCGGGGGCGGAGGCATTACATGCGTCAGAGTTACCGGTCACCATGTGGTAGCAGCACGGCTCAGCTGCTCTCTGGACCTGTACCGCATGTCTAATGTTTGTGTTGTGTCCCCAGTGTGTGGTGGGGTCGGAGGAGGTGGGCGGGGGTGGAGGCATTACATGCGTCAGAGTTACCGGTCACCATATGGTGGCAGCACGGCTCAGCGGCTCTCTGGACCTGTACAACATGTCTAATGTTTGTGTTGTGTCCCCTGTGTTCGGTGGGGTCGGAAGAGGCGGGCGGGGGTGGAGGCATTACATGCGTCAGAGTTACTGGTCACCATGTGGTGGCAGCACGGCTCAGCGGCTCTCTGGACCTGTACTACATGTCTAATGTTTGTGTTGTGTCCCCAGTGTGTGGTGGGGTCGGAGGAGGCGGGCGGGGGCGGAGGCATTACCTGCGTCAGAGTTACCGGTCACCATGTGGTGGCAGCACGGCTCAGCGGCTCTCTGGACCTGTACTACATGTCTAATGTTTGTGTTGTGTCCCCAGTGTGTGGTGGGGTCGGAGGAGGCGGGCGGGGGCGGAGGCATTACATGCGTCAGAGTTACCGGTCACCATGTGGTGGCAGCACGGCTCAGCGGCTCTCTGGACCTGTACCATGTGGAGCGTTCCAGCCATCACAGCAACCACCGCAGAAGTAGGTTGTGGCAGTAGATTTAAGTCCTGTTGAGTTTGATGAAAAGTTTCCCAGGTCTGATGTTACGTCCGCCATTTATACGATTTGACCCTGTAACAATGGCTCTCAAAGGTGACAGACGATGGGAAAGTGGTCACTGGCTAGATGTAATGTTATTGATGGTCGTATGGCAAAATGCGGCACCAGCAGCCACAGGATTATGTCTATTGATCATAAGTCAATTTTACATGGAAGTTATGGTTAGCAGACGGTTTCGTCACTGTTGCGGTTTCTTTCTACATTAAGATCTTTGTTGATCGCCTAGACTATGCTAAGACATTCGTTCAGTATTCCTTAATTAATGCACTTTCATAGCTAGCAACCTCTCGTCCATTGTCCGATCAGGTGATCGAATTTAAGCCCTATTACAATATCTGAGCGAGTTAATTTTGATTTTAAAGTCAATAACAATACATTCATGAATAGGGATGTGTCGATACCAAAATTTTTCGATTCCCGATTCTCCATACCGATACTTTCGATACCATCGACAAAAATACCTAGTAAGTGGTAAAATTTATCCCCTCGGTTATATATTTCAGACTCTGGTCTGCCTCTTAAAAAAATAAAAATTTTAGATTCATTATCTTAAACCTTTTTGTAAAATATATTTGCAAACACTACAATAAACAGGCATATAATTTATTTTCAATGCTCAAAAATTAAAATAATTAATTCCTAAGCAAGATAACTATAAAAAAAAACAGTAATAACTATTTAACTTGAATGAATAGATAACCTAAAAATTAATGCACTATAGAAATAGTCAAATCACAAACACTAAATACGGTTTAAGAACACACAAAATTAACTAATTAACTTTCAATGTTAAGAAATGAATACGATCTACTCAAATAAGCAAGTTAACAGTTAACTATTACGTAGGTAACATAAATATTTAATAGGGGTGGGCGAATATCATATTTTTGGAACTAGTCGAGTCAAGAGTCCAGTCAGGTAATAAGTAAACATAAAAATATTGAAAATTGCCTTAAATTAACTAGCCTATACTAAAATAAAAAAATATACTAGCCTACTATACTAAAATAACTAGCCTATCCTACTAGGCCTACAAAAGATCACTTTAAGTTTAATTTGCTTAAAAACTATGTGAAGGAAAAATATGGATTTTTAAATTGCTGATTATTAAAAAAAACTTAAGTTAACACTTTGAACCCTGGGCACTGATTTGCTGTTTTAAGTGCATTACTGGCCAATTTTGGGGTTAAAATTAAAATTTGTAGCTTGCTATACATATTTATTACCCATATAAATTATATATCAAAATAAAGAGAAAAATATAACCTTTCTAATGATATAACTTTTAATAAAATTACAATATAAAATAATTTTAGGATTCCACATAAAATTTACCAAAAAAAATGAAGAAAATAAAAATTGCGACGGTGCGTACACTTATATTTAGAACATAGTTTAATATTTACTAATTCATAAAAAGCTAATTCACAGTCTAAACACTTATAATAACAGTAAAACTACACTTTATTTGACACGAAAATGAATGTAAACAAAGTCAGCCATTACTGCAGACAACAACACTGCGTCGTCAGACGGCGACGCAAAACATCGGCTGCAGGCATTTGGATTTATTTTTCTGCTACAAAACAGATGGCTTTTTGTGAGACTTGAGGATACTATAATCAATGCCAGATGATCAAGGAAGCGTTCCGTAGCAACGAATAGCGCATATAAGCCGAATACAGGTTGCTATGGAATTTTATTTCGAGGCCCGACCTATACTCGGGCTTCGTTCATGGTGACATATGCTATGCCCCGAGCTATACTCGGGCTCAGGGTTCAAAGTGTTAAAAACTTGGTTTAGTAACAATAGGGATTCAAGAAATGTACGGAATAAAAAGATTAAAAAGTTAGCCTATAACCACCATTAAATGAAAAAAAAAGAAATCCCCTGTTACAGTTACTTACTTAACTTTTCACTTTCATATTTCACTTAGGCTTCTTTGAAATGTTTCCAAATAAACGTTTTTCCCTATTCACAGTTTTAGTATTAGGCATAAATTCCATTTTTAATTATCATACAAAATAATTAATATTACAAGAAATGTAAAGATTCTACTTTGTGTCACAAGCCTAGAATGCCAGGATGCTACAGCTGAATCACTAGATTTTTAACTCTATCTACTTCCTTTGTCTTTGTTCATAAGAAAATCTTCACAACTCATTTTGTTTAGGAATCATTGTCACTTCTCCGAAATATTCAAGCTATGTACACATAATTTTCACTTTTTTGGAATTCACATAATTCCCTCGATTTGCCGTCTGCTATTGGTAGAATGTCCCTTAACTGAGTAAAGGCTAGCTTTAGTGAACATCCATGAAGCCTGTTTGTTAGGACTTAAAAGATCACAAAGAATAATAAATTCAATGTCTGTCTTATAATCAAAGCAATTTGAGAGAAAAATACATTGATTATCAATTAATAAACATGATATATTTTTGTGAATGCTGAATTAGAAAAATAACATACAACAATAAAACTGTATTACGGGGGCTATTTAAGGTTAGCCATTGGTAAACCTGATTGTTCATCTTGGCATTACTACTATTCTGCTAATGCCAATAAAGCTCTTTGTTTTGTCTTAAGTTATATGAATCAGATTTAAATAATTGTTTTGATGCAATTAAATGTCAAATTATGATTGATTATTAGTTTTAAAGTTTTCCAAATGTTTAAAAAATGTACCGTACAAATGAATATTATTTAAATCAGTAGCTATGTTGACTCACTACCCCTAACAATCGGTGCAGTTGCATCCGTCGCCATGTTGCCACAATGCCATAATGCCAATGCCAGTCAAGAGTCGAGTCCAGTCCAAGGAAGTATTTCACTATCTTGACATCTGTCTTTTATTTTAAGATAGTAAAATTAAATGAAATATCTTAAAGTTAAAATAGTAATTAAATTATGGCAAAATCGTCAAGATCTAATCTGAATATGGGACTACTTTTCTGGCGCTTGTTTGCGACTGGCAGTTACCAGCAGTCGCCACTTGCGTACGCGAGATCGTTGTTGATGTTGTTAGCTTTATTTTCTTTCGATCAACCGAAAGAAAATCATTTTGACTTTATTAGACTTATGGGATTGTTCCACCGTCTGTAAAAGTGGCTTTTAGTATGTTTTAATGTGACGCAATGATGCATAACATGAAATTAAATTTCCATTTACCAGACAACTAAACCGACCGGTATCGAAAGTATCGATATCGACTTTAGACAATAGATTCTCGATACCGATACCAATGGCCAAGTATCGGTGGTATCGAGAATTGGTATCGAGAATCGACACATCCCTATTCATGAAGTTCTACGCTATTCTTCGTAGTTAAATACACCTTACTTGTTTATCTTTTTAACACACATTAATAATAATAAGGTTCCTTGTTTAATAAACTGCAGGTTAATCCGGCCATTTTTAAACCCGGCCATGTGTCTGGTCCCAAGCAGGCCGGATTTGAGGCGATCTACTCTTAAGTCATAGGAAACGGTTTGTTCTCGTTAATCTAGTGTTTAACGTACAATCTCTAAATCTTTTTACAATCTTTAAAAAATTATTTTCAGTTGAATTTAAATGAGCCAGTTCCAGTAAACCAATGGACAACTCTACCTATCAGCAGATCAGCTGACTTGCAGCCGTTGAGCCTCAAATATCCGCTTTCAGAAATCAGGTAACGTTCCACAAACAGATTCCAAAAGAATTATGATAAAAATCAAATTTTCATGATGTTGACAGCACACGTGAGGTCGGGCAGCGTGGGTGCGGCGCCGGGCTGGAGCCACGCGGGCGGGGGCGACGCCAGCGTACGGTTTGTGCGACTGTGTACGCTCCGCGCGCACCAACAGCCCATCACTGGGCTCGATGTGGAGGGAGGCCGCGTGCTCACCGGCAGCCAGGACCACACGCTCAAGGTAACGGAAACTAATCTATACTTTAGCCTCCATCGTGCAAAACAATGCTCGGAAAACAACGAGTCACACCGAGTTCCTTTCTGTGAAATCTCTTGTAAGTATGCGATGCGTGCCAAGAGGTTATGTCAAGGGTGTGGGAGGATCTGGGCCGGACTTCCTCATGCCTCACTCTCCATCTCAGCATACTGCCTTCGAAATCCTGCAGCTGGAGAGGAGGCAAGTAACATTGATAGTCACTGGACACTGAGGAAGCCCCTGCTGCACATAGGATTCTACAATGGGGACCCAATGCAGGAAGTGTGAGTAGTTAAAAGAAATTGCAGATCACCTGCTGTTTGAATACACAGAGCTAGAGGAGGCTAAAAAGAGGGCCCTTGGAGGACTGTGGAGGGGCACTTCCTTTTCCTTCGCGCTTTCCTTTGGTGTATTTTTTTGCTGCAGCAGTTCATCAAGCTTCTGAACAGGGAAGAACTCAGATTCACAAATGGGGAGCGCAAAAAGCCTATAAAAGCGGCTGACGTATTTAGGAATTTGGTCCACCCCATGAATGAATGACTGCACGCTCAAGGTAACGGAAACAAAATCTACACTTTAGCTTCCAGTGCGACACGACGAAAAACAACAAGTCATACTCTAACTTATGGAAGAGTTTAGATCTTTTTTAAAGACTACTGTAGCTTTAGTTTGGATTATGGCTTTGGTCAGAAAATTTTATGTTTTCTGTATTAAAGAACAGCAGAACTTCATATGCCAAAAATGACATAGGATTCAGCTAAGGAAAGGTAATCAATCAGCTTAGAGACACAAAATTTTACTCACATTTCGCCTTTATTGATTGGGGGGGGGGGGACTTCTTGAGAGGAAAGGTAAAAACAACTGTGTTTCAATCATTTGAATATTCAGTTGTTAATTTTTCTCTTTAGAAGGGACAAGATATATTGTTACTGAATACCCAGTCACTTTTATTCTCAACTCTGAAGAAGCCCCTCTGGAGAAAAAATGTGTGTTTTATGTGTGTATGTAAATTTCTTGAATATTATTATCTCAGGTGACTAGCTGAATCCTTTGCTCTAATTTTGAAAAGCATATTTTCAGGATTTTTTTATTTCACTTGTCATATAAATTTTAGAGATAGGGAAGTGTAAAACACAGCTAACACAATTTAAAATGTAATAATGTGTTGGACATAAACTCAATAGTACAAAAAAATTCCCATCAAATTTTGAATATCCATGCGACAAAAATTTTCCAGTTTATGGTTGATGTATTGTGATCATGGTGATTGTTTCGGTCCAGCTCGTATCATATCGTGTTGTGTTGCGCAGGTGTTCTCCGTGGCGGACCAGGCGGCACTGTTCACACTCCACGGCCACTGCGGCCCCATCACCAGCCTCTTCATAGACAGGGTGACCCCCACCACTGCTGCGTCCGGCAGCCAGGACGGCCTGTTGTGCGTCTGGGACCTCCACACTGGTCAGTTGCAACTACTATACGATATCACGCATGGAGTTGTAATACATTACAACAGAGTTGTGCTCACCGTCAGTAGCCTCGTAAGTCACTAGTGTGGCTTATCAGCTTGCTGGTGGGGATGTTGGTAAATCATTAATCTTGTCAAGATTAATGATTTTGAAGATTTTGTCCTATCTAGGTGAAAAAACGGCACCAGGAACAATATTTAAATCAAACTAAAAAGGGTTGCATATCAAATCATCTCCCACTTAAGTCAATAGTATAAATGATTGATTCCCTTTTGTTTTACCACCAAATACTTGAATAAATTTAGTAAAGTGAATAAGAATTTCAGAATACGTAGTTAATACTTAATTTTTTCAACAGAAGTCAGAAACTCTTTATTACAATTTCATAGAGAAATGTACAGCGTCAATAATTTATATAACAAATTTTTTATGTAAGGTACACAAACAACTATTTTAACACAGTATTCACGTGTTGTGTGTTTGTGTGTGTTCGGCAGGCGCGTGCATGTACAGTATCCAGGCGCACGACGGTGTCATCGCCTGCCTCACCTACTCGGCCAGCTACATCATCAGTCTGGGCAGCGACGAGCGGCTCTGCGTCTGGGAGCGCTTCCAGGGCCACCTGCTCAACACCATACAGGTGGTGAGTACTCGTCGCGGGCACCAGAGGCTAAATAGAGGACAGTTGATAATTGCAAAAATGTTTTATGTAAATACAGGAATTGTAATTAAACTCAAGGAACGGATAATAAAAAAAATTAAAAAAAACGACAATAAAAAAACAATTTTTTTTGTTTCATTGCAGAGGAGTCCTGATATTCCATATTTATCTAAACCAAACCTTGTTTTGTTAAAGGAGGGATCAGGAATAGTCAGGTTTTATATAATAAGAAGATTCTTTGTTTTATTGGTCACCTCAAATACAAATACAAATACAAATACAAATGCTTTATTGCCATTGACCACAGTACAGTGAAATAGGCAGAGTCACAGTTCAGTTATACAGAAATTCTCCACATCAGTAATTTACAGATATTTAAATAAAATCATAATTATCTAAATTTGATGAAACAAGATACTTTACACAAAAATAAAATTAAATTTAAAAAACTAAGTCAACCTCACGATTTAAGAATTCCTCAGTTGAATAAAAAGGATTGACTGATAACCACTGCAAAGTTTTCTTCCTAAAAATATTAATCGAAACAGTTCGAGCAGACTCATCTAGTTTGTTATAAAATTTAATACAGTTCGCTCTGTGGGAAGACCCAAATTTAGTCAGCCTATGTTGTGGTATATTAAGTTTAGATTTATTTCGCGTATTATGGCTGTGAATTTCTTCTCTGGTAGTGAATAAATTTAAATGTGTTTTTGTATAAATTAAAATGTGATATATATATAAATTTATTATAGTTAAAATCTTTGTTTGTACAAATAGTGGTCTGCAATGGTCCAAATAGCCAGCTCCACAAAGAGTTCTGATGACTTTCTTTTGAATCAACAAAATGTCATGTACAGCCGATGAGTGACCCCAGAGAATAAGCCCATATGAAATGTGAGATTGAAAAAGCCCAAAGTAAGCCACTCTTAAATACTCAACGGTTAATAGATCTTTTAATTTCCACAGAAGATAGCTTACTCGAGACAATTTACTACATAGGCTATTAACGTGTGCGGTCCAATTCAGTTTTGAGTCTATGTTTATGCCCAATAGTTTTACTGTTTCAAAATTTTGTACTTGATGACATAAACTGATAACTATTTTTTGAGTTTTTTGTTGGTTACAAAGTAATTTATTTGAGGAAAACCAATCCAATGCATTTAGTTCTGCCGATTCTATAGTCTGTTGTAGATTCATTAAATTTAAATTACTGGTAAAAAGAGTTGTATCATCTGCATAGACGACAGATCCAACCTCTAGGTTTTTTGGTAGATCATTGATCACAATAGAAAAGAAAAATGGCCCCAAAACTGATCCCTGAGGTACTCCCATTGTAACTTTTGACACTGAAGAATTTAAACCCTTAATTGTGACAAATTGTCTTCTATTTGTCAAGTAAGACAAAATAAGATGGCATGCATGCTCAGATATCCCGTAAAATTTAAGTTTTTCTAAAATAATATTGAAGGGCACACAGTCAAAGGCTTTACTGAGATCCATCAGCGATAAAGCAACAGATTCTCTATTATCAAGTGCATCAAGAGAGCTGTTTACTATCTCCATTACAGCAGAGGTTGTTGAACGACCAATTCGAAAACCAAACTGTGAATTAGTTATAAGATTTGAATGTTCAAAATAAAATGAGAGCTGCCTATACATTAAGGATTCAAAAATTTTAGAAAAAATAGGGACTATTGAAACCGGTCTATAATTTTGGAGGAGTTGCTTATCTCCTTTTTTATATATTGGAATTACTTTTGATAATTTAAGCAAGTCAGAGAAGTACCCTGCCTCAAAGCATTTAGTTAGAATGTAAGAGAGAGGCTCTTTAATGACATCAATTGTTTTTTTTACTATATAGTTTGACAAAAAATATACATCCATACTTTTAGAATTGGATAGTTTAGAAACTACGTTTCATTTAGAAACTCAATATACATATACACAAAATGCATTTTAATGGGTTTTCTGCTGACAATCAATGTTTGTCTCGAACATTTTTTAAATTTGGATGTTCCAAATAGTGGGTTTCTACTGCAATTGCTGCTCTCTAACCTGGATGGTGCCATAGTAAATTGCATGAGAATATTCCGATGAAATTCTAAAACTGGGTCCTCCCTCACCTCCTCTCACCCTGCAATGTTGTCATTTATCGATATGTTTACCATGTGTAGTACACCATACAATACATTTCTGGGTGAACTTGGCAACAAAGCATCTTCTCTCATCAGACTACTTTCGTGCCATCCTCTATAGTCTGAGTAGTCTGGTACTTTTTAACTGAAATTAGTACAAGTATGGTGAGGTAATAAGTGATACCTTAACAAACCTGCTGTACAAAACACTGTAAGTTACCTCTTTGTCTAATTCACCAAGAGGGTATTTCACATATTATAACTTGGCTTCATTCTTCACTTAAGTTTTTATCAATTATTTTTAATGTTGCGATATGTGAATTAATGCATACGTTCGTAACAGGTGCACACGTACTGCTGTAGCATGGTGATGCTGACACATAACCTGCTCATCACGTCCCGACAGGTAACTTACTAACCACATACCCGAGGGGAAAATAAAAAATATCAAATTCCATTGGAAATTCGCTGAGTGCGCAGGTCTGTTGCGACGGGAGTATTTGTTTCAAATTGAATTGAATCAAATAATTATTTACTATTCCGAAAATTGAATAATTTCAAACAGAACATTTACGGTAAAGTTTGTTTTCACAAGTAATTTTGTTCAACTGAGATTAGCTATAAAGTCTAGGCATGTGTTATTTTCAATATAAGCATTTAACAACAAAACAGTATTACATATTACTTTATAAAAATAAAAGAGTTTTGATTGTATTCATTTGGTTTTGGCACCTGTTCCTGGTTCAGAGTAACAATGGTAATTTTCAGCACAATGATTAGATTAAAATGAAGGTAAGGCCTATGAAAGTGGAACATTTCAAGCAATAACACACAATTGAAGAAACAAAACATGCAAAATATATCAACTGTCATATTAGTTTTCATAATTTTATTGCTTCTTATCAGCTTTTGAACCATATCATCAATGGTTGGTTTATAAGCACGTTTTGAGATTTTGACTTTTATGGTAACCAATAACTCAATGGTAAATCTGACCACTGGTCCCGTAATCCAACCACTGTGAATAAAATTCCTAAAAGTTTTACTAGAAGTTTAAAAGACTACGGTACTTATTTTTCCTAAAATCACAACAAGTTCATTTTGAAAACAAAAAACTATAAATACTGCTGTGGAGTTATACAATTCAACAACCAAGCTGATCAAATAAATGTGAGTTCCATTTTAATTTTTTAGTGTGACCTGACTTAGCAGACACAGAGTACGATCAAGTTATAAATCATGAATGGTACTGTCTGATTACAACATGTGTGATGTCTTGATTGATTTTTAGCTTTGACTGATTAAATAACACAGACATGTATAATACAGTGTTATACATGTATATATAGAACTCTCAAATGTTTTCTTCATGGACACTTATGTTGGCAGACCTGCCACACAAAGAAAGACTTTCTCTTCCTTCCCCTAGTGGGCCACTCATCTTCATGTTGACAAAGGGGCCAGTGGCCTTGAAATATTCAAGTTTTTGTTTAGTTGTGTGTCTATTATGTGTGCTATAAAAGGATGCTTAAATAAGTACTTTAATGAGTATCATTGATTTTTTGTAATTAATTGTTTTTTATTGAATCTTTATTGTATTTATCAATATTAATGAGTAGTTCCATTAGTTCAGTTCATTTTAGAAGATATAAGCTGATGCCATTTATTGATGTACAAATGTGCATGTTTTGATTGGTTTGTGTGTCCTGTGGCAGGGCTCGCTGGTGGTTTGGGACGTCTGCTCCGGGGAGCCGGTGCGGATCGTCAAGCTCGGTCACTCGGACAGTTGCGTGTTTGTCCACCAGATTGTACTGGTGAACGACAGCGTGGCGTGCGACTACGGCCGTCAGCTGCGGGTCGTCCGCTTCCCAATGGTCCACGACAAGATGGACTGACGCAACGGAGAACCGCGCTCCGCAGACATTCGCTCGCGTGTTGGGGAGGACGCGCGCAAACGTGAACTGCTCCAAGGAAGCTAGGCTGAATCACAATACTGCTTTAAAAGGTGGAAATAAATAAATAAAAAACCTCCAGGAAAGATTACACCTTGACATAATCGATGTTGGATAGCTCTTGCTGTTCACAAAATAACAAGGCCAGTGTTTTAAAACATACAGCCTATTATTTGAGGCATTAAGTCAAACAAATGAACTGTAGTTTAATGGTCCTCAAAGCATAAGTGAAATGAAAATGTCTCACAATTCGTTCATTTTGCTTATTTTTAATTCAACAAGATGGATATTACTCTGCTGAACAATTTGGACGTATAATGTATTTTTACATAAAATGAGCTTGGACGTTCAAATGTCCAGCAACAAACTGTCAAAACATAGAAAAGATTTTCCAGAACGTTCTTGAGTATTAACTTTTTAAGCACTTACAAATAAGTTAAGAACAACTCTGTAAAAAGTTTAAAATAAAAATAACTTGCCATTCAACCTATTGATAGGCATTATCCGTTCAGTTATTATGAGAAGGGCTATGGACAAGCCCACAAATAGCAGTGAGTTAAGTGAATGTCCATACTCGTCAAGGGGTTAATTTTTATTTTTGCGATCTCAAGCAGAATTTATAGATTATAGTATTCTCAATAGTTGAACACACTTAAACAGATTTAAGTTGTAGATTTAAATTTTTAATGGTTCACGTTTAAATTTCTAACTAGAAATTTGTATTATTTATAGCATTAGAAGTATTTTTTTACTCAAGTCACAGAAAAGTGAAAGCAGTTAATAACTTTTGTCTAATTCGGGATTGAACAGTTAAATTCTCTAACCAAATTCCCAGCTGCGAACTGTTACTTTATCAAAATTAGCTATTTAAACTTGATGTGTAACTTTGGAGTTGATAGTAAGACAACTAAATATTATAAGGCATTGTTTTGGCCTATGGGTGTTAGAGATGGGCCATTAGTGGTATTTTACTTTAAGACCGGAATATTGTAGCGAACAACTTGAATTCAAATGCTTGTCCATCAATTGGCATCATTGTGTGTATTGTGTCAATAAGTCAGTGATAATGGCTGATAATGACAGGAGTTTTTATTCCTGTATTTTTCACCTTAAAGCATATTTAAGGTTAACTTATAACATTTTTCAAACAAAACCATTCTAAACAGCCGTAAAGCATACATTCAACATCAGAAATCAGTATGATCACTGGATGAGCATTTTATATTTTGCGGGAATTGAATTCATCGAGCTCTTGAAGTGAAGTCCATAAGACAACAATTGTCAGAGAGCAAAATACGTAAAGCTAGTATTTTTTAAACTATTTCTGTGATATCAGTCTTGAAATGATAGTGTCTCTTAACTGTGAGTCTTTCTCTGTAAGAAAGATCTATTTCTTTTGAAAAGACTATTCACTATCCATTCAAGATTTCTACAAAGGCAAGTCTTTATTTCTTTTAATTGTAACCTTATATCCTCATTGTTTAAACCAGCTATCTTTGGATCAGAATTCTCTGTAAGAGATAACCCACTGTATATAAGACAGTTTTTTAATGTCCAGACACAGACTAAATCGTTGCATTACTTAAATGGAAGAGTTCACTACTATTTTTGTTACTATCAAATTCATCCTTGTACAGATGTACTTGTAAATATCTTTTTATACCATCGTGTATCATACTTGTGTGTTTGTTATAAATGTCTACTCAGAATCTTCCATTTCTGAACATCTCTGTTAATTATCATTAAAATGTTTTGTAGTTTGTGTATTTGTGTAGTTTTTGTTAAGTTGCACAATATGGAACATTGCCTTAAGGCAGCTAAAACACATACAGTAACAATATCCTAAGAGACTTTTCAATAATACTTAAATCTTTGGTTTATCTGTCTAATAATGAAAAACAACTGTCTTCACTTTATTTTAGTTCTGTTAAATGGATATACCTGTTTTTAAAAATTAGCTTTTAATTATTTGCCTTAATTTGAAGTACATTTTTGACTACAATCAAAGTTTAAAGTGTAAAACAAAAAACATTGTGAAACAGAAGTATTTGTTTCTGAAATATTTCTTCTTGAACCATTTTGGTGTCATCGTATAAGTAAACCATTCAAAATAATCTACTGTTCCAATTCTAACTACTAAACAAAATAGGTTATGTACCTTTAGGTCACCGTAAAACCTATAAATTTTCTGTCTACACATGAGCGTAGGATTGGCAATGAACTATAAGTTCATGACCTGCTTTATTTAATCATCGAGGGATACTCGGGGCAAACAATGTGTAAAAGATGTTCAGTAAGAAATGCGGAGACAGTTTTTAAATTCATATTATATAAAAAATTATGTGTCCGTAATATGCTCTATCTGCTCCAAGAGAACTTAATGTTGGTAATTTACATTCTTTTTTTATTGTTTTTATTTATTTAGTATGTAATTTTTATTAAAATTAATCTACTTCTTAACAAAACTGTCAATGCCTGTATTCTTTAATGCATTAGAATAATCAATAATAAACTATACCATATCAATAAGACTGATAATAATTTGGTCGTTAGTTTATGTTAGGATTTGTGTACTGGCAGCTTTTTTTGTTAAAAGTTACTTTAGTGGCAATAAATATAAAAATGTTGTTTCTTATATTGTTTAAATTTGTCACTCAATGACATTTCTATGTGTGTTTTTATTTTTTTATTGTAATATGTAGGCTACAGGGTTTGGCAAAAGTGTGGAATAAAGTTAACCATAGATCGTCCACTATAGTCAAAATTCTACCAAACTTTAAGATGATTTTGACCCTTGACCTAATTAGTTTAAAAAATGTTTTATAACTGAAACATCTGTTCTTCCTGTTTTTCTATAATTTGTTATTTATTTATTTACATGCTACATATAAGGCCATGCCCAATTACAATGCAGCAGTTCAACAAAATATACAAAACATTGGAATGACCACAATAATTACTAACTTAAGTAAATTCAAGTCCAGTTACAAAATTTCCAACATGAACTGCAAACCAAAACTGTCTCTTAATACTATCAACATTCCGTAATGCTCATAAGGCTAATAACAATCCAACAAGAACAAATATAATTACAAAAGCTGTCAAAAAGTAATGATTCAATAAATTACCGTTCTTTCATAAAATTACATTAAAATAAAAGCCTGGAAGGCATGGCCGTGAGGGCGGATGTAAATTATAATTTGTTTCTACCCATCTACAGGAAATAATACCTTTCTAATGGTTTGCACAGATTTCTCCTACAATCCACTCAAGCTGAGATAGTAGGAGGATAAGTTTTGCGCTTGCCTTAATATACAGGGAACTCCTGACTTTTTGGTCATTATTTAATTAAACTTGGCATGTTTGTTTTTATCATCTTACACACCTAGACACATTTCACTCGTTTTATCATGCCCAGGGGATGTACCATGTAAGAAGTCTTCAGAAGCCTAAATCCAAAGACCTTTAAAATTTTGGCATAATGTGACATGGGTCAATCCAGATTCTCAAAAGGACTTCCTCTAAGGGACCCAAACAGTAATTTACAACAGTAAAAGAACAAACAGTAAAAGAGTAATTTTTTAAAGGTCTTTGTTGAGTTTTATACGATGTTTCACAATCCGACAAAAACAAATTGAATATGTCAGAAATTATTTCGTTTTTTACTGTAGGCAATATTATTATGTAAAGTTTTATCGACTGCCATTTCTGGCTCAGTCATACTCAATTTGAGTTCTTGGCATTTTACTCTAATAAGTAAGATGTTAATTTGATTAACAACCTATGCTTACATATAACTTGTCCTATATGCTTATATGCTGCGTGGGCTGTCCTTCAAGCATGCAAAATATCAGTGAAATATATCTAGATCTAGGTAAAAAATACAAAGTTTCATATTATAGTCTTAGCTATATTTCAGACTTTTGCTCAACCCTGTGTATTTATGTTATTATATTTAACAAAAAAACCAAAGCTTTAAAATCTTTATTGCTAAAGCTTATTTTATGTCAAGCTTTAAAAATCAAAATTTATGTATTATTGTAACTTTCCTAAATTTGCTTTGTTTTTTGTAATCAGTGCAATAAAATATGTGTTTTAGAATACGCTGTTTAACCCATGTTTAGTTTATGCAAGTCAATTATGCCAAATAAACTTATTTATTTGTAATCAGAGTACGAATTACTGCCCTTTAACCTTACCTGTTTAGGCTGGCCGTATACCAAAATGGACGTGATGCAATGTGACAATCCGTCGTATGATCAAGAATCAGGAATATTTTATTGTCTTTGAACACAACATGGTGTAATTGTTAAAGTCATGAGCCTTAATTGTATGAGCCTAGTAAGTAGACATTTTAATGCAGACCCATTTATATCAAGTGTATGACAATAAATAAATTAATAAATAGATAATATAAAACAGAAAAAACATAACAGTTAAATGGGTAAAAACTAACAATAACAATAAAGGCTTTAACAGAGTAAAATAATTTAAATTAGTTAACAACATCCAAAGTAAGTACTTAAAACTTATATCCCAGTTCAAGTATTCATCTATGGATGAATGTTTGGGTGGTTTAGTTTTAGTATAGAGTTGTTTAGAGTGGTTTTTCAATTTGGAAAATCGCTATTGCATGTGAACTTGACCCACACAGCTCAATGACATATCGCAAAATAGAGTAAAACATTGCGTAGTATACCATAGGCTTTATTTTTTAATCAATTATACAGGGTGTTCAGCTTCCACCTTTACAATCTTTTCCAGGTCACCAAGCATGTCAAAACAAACAGAAATATCACATAAACATTATGTCCTAAAATGCTTTTTAAAGCCGCTAGCTGCCATTTTGTTTTTTACACTTAAGAATTTTTATTTCCGTAACGGATTGTTGTATTGAGTTTATATTTGGCATGTACCTTAATCTCATGCATCAATGCCCATTTTCAAAAAAATATTTTTTTCCTATGTATATTTTCAAAATGGCGGTCATTTAAAATTTTTAAATTCAATTATCTAAAAAACGGTTAATTAAAAATGTTACAAGAGACAAAAAAGTTGACAGATTAAATTATCTAAACAGTGATATCAAGTTTGTAAAGATCTGACAACAAATAACATGTTATTACAGTTTTTTCTGCCGAAAAACACTGATTTAGCACTATAATTAATGCACATTTAGGTTATTTTATTAGAAAAATCACAATTTTTGGCTATTTTAGGTAAAGAGTGTGTCAGTCTTGCAATGAAGAGCAACCTCGGTTATCGCGCACAAGAGTCTTTAATTGCTGGAGAAGAGTTTGCGATTGGCGGACAGGATATCTCTGATCGGAGGACACAGACATGAGCACCCCCGATCGGTGACGAAGAGCACCCACAGTTCATTCTGTTTCTTACTTAAATTTTCATGGAATTTCCCATATTTTTACGTCAGTAAAAAGTTCATACCTGATTTTCACTGAATTTCCATTGCACAGATACTCTGTAGGATGAAATAATCACCTTCAATTAAATAAATATATTTTATTAATTTCATTTACATTGTGTAATATACATATTTATATAATATAAATTTTTTAGGTAGACAAAAATAATCACCTGGTTTTCCCTTTTCAGTCAACAAATAAATATTAAATAACAATTTCTAAACATCTTTTAATTGAACTCAGCTAATAAAAGAGACAAAGTTTCAACAGTTTTAAACAATTTATAAATCAATTAATTATTCTATTATTAATTATTCTACAGTATTATTTATGTAGTTTCTGACTGCTTTAAGATTTTACATGTTGTGGTCTTTAGTGCAGCTTAAATAAATCATTGATACATTTTTATTTGGAAAATAGATTGACATTTATACAATATAATAAAATAGAATATGTTCCTTCATGTAAAACCAAAAACAATAAACTAATAATTGAAATTTAAAATTAAAAGGATATAGTCAGTTGCAAATTCATCTCTTTCCAGACTGGTTCTTATTAAGAAGTTGTCAACAATAATTATAGTACAATAAAATAAGTATTTACATAGGTAATTAAAGCGATTTAGTTAAACTAAAATGCCTGTCTACCTCTTACTTTACGCATGGGGTCTTAACATTTACAGTACTCGTAAGTCAAAAACTAGATATGTTTTAGCAAAATATAAAATATCCCTTTAATTTTTAAAAATAAATATTTTTTAACTCAATATAAATAATGTATATACATTCTCAATAATTAACATTTAGAGTCTAATAGCAATAAAAATGTTGATTTGGAAATTGCTAAACCTATTAATAATGAGCACATTATGAAATGTTCAGCCTAAGCTCTGTAATGTACTATTATGTTCAGAATTATCTTTGGCATCTTAAATTATATTAATGTTGCTTCCCATTCGATCATTTTCCCATACAATATTATCGCCAATATATTTCATTTTCAGGTTCAATGTTTGATGGTTTTATTAATCTGTTGTGATTTTTAACAAGGTAGCCTGCTTTGAAACAAACACATCCTTATATATTACATACTACATGTTTGATGAACAAATTTCTCAACAAGAAAACTCCATTTTTTCTGTTTTAAGTGAATGGAGTAGTGTGAAGGTAATTTGGGTTGATTAATTGAATACGGTTCAACAGACAAAAAAGTGATGTTAAATGATACTTCTTAATGAAATTCACAAAGCTTATAAAATTTATTAAACATAAAATGAAAGTGATGACGAAATGTGATGATCGATTTATAGTGATACTCTTTTTAAAATCTCTTTTTAGTTAACATGTTTAAATCTCGTATTGTACACAATTTTTTAAAAGACGCAGCAAAAACATTCAAAATTATATAAAAGTTTAAAATATTTTTAGGGAATTGGAGAAACACTTACTATGATCGCTGCAAAAAAAAAACTTTTTCTCAATACATTTATGCAAATTTTACACTTTAAATAGTTATACTGTAGTAAACAAATAAACATGTTAAAAAAACCAACATAAATACTCATCTGCCAGGAATAAATGATACAAAATTTAATAAACAAAAATATAGTAAACTGTTTAAAATAAAGCTTATCAAAAAAATTACACTAGGAGTTATGTGTATACTTTGTAAAAATAAGTTGATAAATATTGTTTTAAAGAGATAAATAGGAATTTATTAACATCAGTTAAATACTTGTGTAAAATGTTTAGAATTATGACATTGATTAGCGATAAAAATATAAAAAACTAAATTAGTAGCTGCTAAATATACCTATTTTAAGTTTAGCCGCTTGATAGAAATCATCAAGAGGTTAAAACAAAAATATCCCTGTTCAATCTCAAATGATTAAAAATAACTGAATGGAGTTCAATGCTTATTCTATCAGTAAATTGTACTAGAGATAATTACAATCTAATTGAGCTATCGGAAGAGCTGAAATTCTGTCTAAACTCGAGTTAGTCTAGTAAAATGACTTAAATATCTGTTCCAAAGTTGTGATGTTACTTACTACGGATAAGTCTTCGATTCTAAATTACTAGATTTGGTTCCACTTGACACTTTTTTTAGACTGTCTTTCCCAAAAGACCTGATCGATTCCATCAACAGATCCCTGGGGTCGGCAGTGGGTGGGGGAAGAAACTTGACGCCCTTGCGTTCCCCGACTGGCTTCAACACTGGCATCATTGGAGGCGGAGGTGGGATCGAACCCGCGACTTCCGCCATGGCTTGTGAGATGGAGCTGCTCGACGAAGACCTCAGCCGAACATTGTTCACTTGATTGTCTCTACTCGTCTCTTTCACATTTGCTGATTTCACTGATACACTGGGAGTGCTAAAAGTTCTATTGTAGGAAGATTTATGTCCCCAACTATTTGATGAGTTAAGCTCTTTACTCAACGTGGAAGAATTCACAGCCTGTGAAACATTTGAATTCACGTCTGCCGGAACCTTGAAGCCTTTCACAACGGGTTGTAGATTGGGGAACTTTCTATCCAGAGTTTGACTCTGTTTGATGTAAATGCTTGAAGATGGAACCTTCTGATCAGCATTGGAAGAAATAGACACGCTGGTGACATTAGATGGTTTTGAACTGTTTGGTAAATTGATGGAAGTAGTTTGAGGAGGCTCTCGAAGGGCAAGGGAGTTTATCTGTGATGGTTGTGACACTGTCCTTTTGAGGGCCGGAGGGTTTCCAACAAAACCACCGGAGCGTATTTTGGCTTGAGCCTTCACTTCTAATGTTGAGCCGATGTTGCTACTTCTTGAATCTATTTCATTGCTATCATTAGAAAAGTTGTTAGTAGTACTAGATACATTTACTACAGTCGGGACATCACTAATGGACTTGTTTCCGATAGAGGACGTCCCGAGACTTTGCAACTCTTTATATTTAAGGGTACCAAAATACTCAGACACTGGCCTTTTTTGAGGGACTCCAAATCTTCTCGCTAAAGAGTCCACTCCGATGAATCCTTCCTCTCCATTTTGTTTGGAAACATCTTCTGTCTCAGGATTAACTTTACTAGTAGTATTTTCTCGCATTTCCACATGTTTTAATCTTGTCTGGTCATAATTTTGGGCTACAAAAGGTTTCTTTAACTCCACTGACCTGACGATGGGGATTCTTGATAAGTCACTGATACTCTTTGATTTTCCTTCAAGTTTATAACCTTCGTTTTTTATTGGTAATAAAGCAATTTCTTTCTTGGGTGGACTGGAGATTGTTTTTGGCACAGAATTTGCGTCTTCTTTATTTTCAGTAATTGTTGATGAATCTTGCCCGGTTGGCTTCTTCCCAAATCCAGAAATGTATTCACCGTCATTCTTTATTGAGACTTGGCGTTTCGGTCGTTCGCTCCATGTTGACAAGTTGATGGACGGAGGTCCTTTTGCAACGTATGAAGGCTTTGCTGATTCTTCCCCTAGAGAAGAAGAATGTTCCAACGTTGGTTTTGGCGTTTTCCACTTATTGTTGACCTCTTCGGACTGTGTTCTACCCCAAGAGCTCATGGAATTATGACAAGTCACTTCCTCATCAGGAATAGGAGATTTCCTGTGAACAAAATATATACATAATTAGTTTCCGTACCATTCTTTACAGAATCAATACATTATTTTAATCACATTAATTTATTCATTTTTCACCCCAAAATGTAATGCCTGCAATTTAAAAATAAAGAAAAAAACCATGTATCTTTCACATTTTACTAAATACTCTCAAAAAAGTTTACCAGAGTGCTAGAATTAAAATTTTAATTGCCGGTTTGCAAGAAGGGTCGATTATTCAAACTGGCAATGCTTTAATAACAAGGTCTAGGGATGTCCCTACACTGCGAGTCGGGAATTGTAAGCTTTTGATAGCTCATAAGTCTGGTATTGTTCAGTATATTGCTACAATAATGTATCGTAAGATTCGCCATAAAACTGCCTATAAGTGAGGTTCATTAAATATTTGTAAAACTACTACTATCTCTCATTTTACAGTTCAAGAAAAAATGTATATCATTTTCGGCTTTTAAGGTTTATTTAAGTTTTTGAAAATGAAACGAGTGAAAAATAAAATTTGTAGAGCAAGTCTTTCCAAACATATATATTTCTTTTCCTCCTTTTTTGCTCGTGTGCAATGTAGGAGAAATCCGCGCATACCGTTAGAAAGGTGGTATCCTGTAGATGAGCAGAATCCCATCATAATTCACATCGGCCCACAGAGCTCCACCCTACAGGCTTTCAAAGTTTCAATGTTAATCTTATGGGAGAAGGATAAATGATAGAATCATTGGACAGCTGTTATAATAACAAAGGATAGCAAATCAGGAAGAACAGATGTTTAATTTATAACACATTTTAAAGCTAATTCACTTGAATTTTAACCGAGTTTTTGGTCGAATTTCGACCAGTGGGTGATCCCTAGTTTAAAAATATTTGACAACCACAAGATGGGGATATGTTTAAACTGAAAAAATGCAGCTGAAGATGTGTCGTACTCGTAATTGACACAAAACCGGTTCTGCATTAACCATAAACTGTGACACCTTGGGCTGAACACGCAAGTGTCTTCAGTTACAATTACAATTGTATATATATTACAATTTTCTGCCGCATTTGACCCTAAATATCATATTTAAATACATGTGTTACACTTAATTGCTGAATTCGGACAATGCCCAAAATTGTTGCCCACTCCACGACGTGGATATGCAGAATACCACATCTCAGAGTGGGCATTTTATTTGGACATTGGCTGAAGCAAAATACCCAGACCGCGGGAGAGGGTAAATTGTAAGTATGCAAATGTCGTAATAAACACGTTCCTCTGTGATTGAGTAAAACCACGATACCCACGTTCCTCTGTGATTGAGTAAAACCACGATACCCACACCACAACATGGGCAAATTTGATTGTCCACTTTGCGGTGTGGGTATTTGTGCAAACGCCGAATAGCCTGCATACACAGCTTCTAAAAGGAATCTGTAATAAATAAATCATTTAAAATTATTTTTCTTTTGCTTGAATTAATTTTTTTTAAATATAAAAGTAAAATGTTATAAGAATATAGAAATAAAAGTAGCTACATTAATTTTAATTTATGAAAAAAAAACATACAAAAGTGACGTACATGAATGTTTAGTAAGCAAAAACTTACAATATAAGAACGTAATCAGTAAAATACACCTAATCCGTAAAATCAGTTAATTTTAAACTGGCTGGATAGCTGGGTGGTTAAAGAGCTTGCCTTTGAATCTGAAGGTTGCCGGTTCGATCCTGAAAAAAGTTAATGCTTTTTGATTGTTCGATACTGGACCCAGCTGCCTCTGGTCATTGGGCTATTAATTAATGATCCTGACAAATTAAACAGCTGATACTTGTCAATAACAAAGTTACACTTCATCTGATCCATCACAATCATCACACTCACCCTTCAGTCATACTCACCTTAAAATACGCACCACAGAGTGTGTCGGTGTTTCAAATAAAGTCTCTTAAAAAGTCTCTCTCTCTTAAAAAGTCTCTAAAGATGTCAAATAGTTGTTAAATCACTCATATTTTAAACAAAAACCACAAAATACAGCAGCACATTAAAATAAGTTAAATCTCAAGTTGCCACTTTCGCACTGAACGATTGCATTGCGTATCCAACAATGCACCAACAGTGACTCTTTGATTTTATTGCCAGGAGTAGTGGATAGAGAGGGTAATATGTCTAGACCTGCACGTCTGGTCCGTGAGAAACGCTCTTGGGCTTTTGCGCAAACTACAAATACCCGCACAGCGACAAATGCAATCAAATTTACCCACGTTGCAATGTGGGTATCGTGGTTTTACTCATCAGACGCCGAAGAACGTGTTTATCTCAGCATTTACCGCGTTCTTGGTATTTTGCTTCAGCCAATGTCCGAATAAAATGCTCACTAAGAGATGTGGGTATTCCGAATTGTTCATGTCGCGGAGTAAGTAAAAATTTCAGGCATTGTACGAATTTGGCAATTGAGTGTAACATAAGCACACGTTTGGATAGAACCCAATCATAAACAGGGTGTCTAGTTTATTTCTCTTTCGAAATTCAAGACTAATTCCAGACTTTTTCAAGACTTATTTAGTTTTTTCAAGACTATTGCACTACTCGACATATTAATTTCTATTTTACATCTAAAAAATATTTATAATAGTTGCTACTAACAGATTTGTTTTAAATAGTATACACATACCTTCCGTCAAGCAGCTCAATTTTATTATTGATAAATATAATCACTACATGTTTTGCCGAGAATACGACATTTTCAAGTGGTACAAAAACATACAGCATTGTATACATTAAACCATTATGTATCCAAACCATTATGTATGTTGACCACCAGCTATGTATCCATTTAAGGATTGGTCAAGGATCAAAATAGACAAACTGAACTGTGTTTGTGATATGTTTTGTCTATTTTAATCCTTAAGACCAATCCTTGGATGGATAGTATGTTCTAATATCACTTGACAATGCTGTATCCACGGCAAAGCATGTGGTGATAATATACAACAACAAATTTGAGCTGCTTGGCAGAAGGTATGTGTATACTATTTCAGTCTTCAATAGCAGTTCAGCTACTAATAAATTTTAGTCTTCAATAGCAAATCAGCAGCTAATACAATGAATCTTTATATTTTTTGTCAAAAACAAGACTATTAAAATGAAACTATAAAATTCTAACTTATTAATAATAAGCAATATTAATTATGCAACAACATTGAAAATTAAAATGGTTTGAATTAAAGTAATGCACAAGTGTGTAATTCTACTTTTATTAAATACTAGCTGTGTGCCTGTCCTTCGTAGGGCTGTTTAGTTTATTATTAAAATAAATAATATAAATAATTCCACAAATTCAATAGTGATATCAAATTTATAGAACACATAAAAATTGCATATATTTGTTAATAATTAAAATGTTGATTCTCTTTGTTTCTCTTGAGCTTGTAGGCCAATGATAGTTAACACCATTTTTAGGCCATTTTTCAGCATACACTGAATCAAGAGTCAATACTAGCGTCTCCGCATGGTGGTCGCGAGCATTTTTTACTGTCTACAGTCGCATATGTTTTGATTGGGGATCATAAGGGTTTCTAGTTTGCAATCTTGATCGGCAATCACGAGCGTCTCCATAAAATTAAATTTTTTTATAAATTTCAAGACTAAAAGGCAAATTCAAGACTAATTCCAGATTTTTCAAGACCATTGATAAATTCAATACTAATTCAAGACTTTCCAGATTTTCAAGACTACTAGACACCATGATAAAAAATATACAGGTGTCTATAAAACACATTTATAAATTCAAAGATGTTAAGATGAAAGTATTTTCCAGCTAGACGAAGAAATTCACAACAAACCTGGGCTGAAGGTCAAGACTGTCCGTTTCTTCGATGCTGGAAGACAGGTTTGCATGAGATCTACTCAGAATGTTGCGCAAGACCTGGAAAAAAGGTATGTTCTTTTTTATGAAAAGTTTAATACCGTAGAACCTTGATAGTTCGACACTTTGTGGACTTAGAGAGTGTCGAACTATCGAAATGTCCAACTATTGGGAGTATATGGCAAATTTTAACACTAGAAGTATAAAAAAAATAATTTGAATTTAGGAAACACTAAATTTTAGTGAAACCATAACCTAATTGAACTTTAACATAAATAACATTCAAATCATTCGCCAATTTGTTTACATTTTCACCTTTGTCAGGCTCCAACATGGACACTATCGGTCATTATTGACATGTTAAGTTGTCATGGACCATGTCGAACTATCAGGAGTGTCGAACTATCGAGGTTCTACTGTAACTTCAAAGATAGTGTAACCCAGTCAGTGCTTGCAGGAATACCAAGCATTTATTGAGATTAAACTCATATCATTTGGATTTCAGACATGAATACAGCAGAATATTAACTATTCTAGTAATTATTATCTATCCTGCATTATTGAATTTGATTCATTAATTACTCTGTGTGTGAAAACGTCCTAATTTGGAATACAGAAACAGATATTTTTTTTACAAACATATAAAAGTTATTAAACATTTTATTGTTCTCCAAGGGTGCCCTGGGCTTCAAAGATTGAAACACTGCGTAGAACTGAAGTTAATTGGTCTTATTAATAGTAACTTTTACCATTATAAAAACTACCTCACAAAAGTTTACTAAAAGTAACAAATTTATTGTATAATTTGCAAGTTAAGACTTTGGGTTGATTAGGTTTACCAAATAGGGGAAAAAATCTGCTAGCTTACTTGAGAAAATAATGTTCAGATTATATACAACACAAACGCATTATCACTTGATATTTTGTCCCTATGGGGGAATTCTTCAGGCGAGAGAAGAAAATAACTTTCAGTACCTACAAACAAAATATCTGTTTTTTTTGTTTTTTTTTCAGATTGTGCTTATTGTGCATAATTTTTTATACAGCATACCTGGACAGACTGTAGTCCAGTAGAATCGTCTTCCCACAAGTTCTCTTTGGCTTGATCTGTAAACATATTGACAGAAAAGTTAATAAGCCAAGTTATCCTAACAAACAATATTTTAGATCTAAAGAACAAGTAAAGCAACTAACAGTCAATAGAAGTGGTAGGTATTATTAGCAATCCTTACATGATTTATTTTTAACAGGTTTTCACATTTTGATTAACATCTAAATTATGGACTGGAACCATAACACAAGGTGACTTAAACATGACTAAGGCCGGTTCCTAAGTGAGCGACAGATGCGACGCGACGAGAGCGACAAAATTTCAAACAAATGTATAAGCATTGGAGCGTTCTTAGTGGGCGACAGGAGCGGCAACAATTTACAATGTATAACATTATGGCGATGCAAGCTTGTTGCTGGCGTCGCTTCAGTCGCTCTCGTCGCGTCGCATCTGTCGCCCACGTAGGAACCGGCCTTATTGTGTGTAATTGATCCAAACATAAAACTGGATGTTAGGTGGCATTAAATTTTTTTTGTTATAAAGTTGTATCACTGAGTTAATAAACTGAAGTCAAAGGTGTAGCCAGTAAAAACATCCATAATTATCATGTTTACATTAAAAAGTGTTGGAATGGAAGAGGATTGGAAGAGGACTGCCCATTTTATGATTATTTATAATCCAAACTGTTGAGGAGTCAATCAAAACCCTACAGCTCCCTTCTTACAGCCCTGAAAGAAACTTTGTTAAGAAATAAATTATCCAGTATTTTAATATTTTCTTAGTTGTTGTGACAATATTTAGGTTCCGTATGAATTCTCTGGCATCAAAGAATTCAAAACCATTAAACAAAAAGTTATTATGAATGAAAAGAGGTATCTCGCTATACAGTGGAAATTTCAAAGTAACACGCTATTAAGAAATGATTATTAAAATGTGATGAAATTTTCCACAACGGTAAATAATTGTTAACACTGAAGTCATTTAATGAGCTTTACTAGGAATTATCGACACCAAACTTTCAATCATCAAACCCATACGTAAACTCAAAGCTTCACGAGTAAAGCAAATTCCTGAAAACCAAGATTAATCTAATTAAAACATTAGCTTAATGTTAGACTTTTAGCTAGGTATGGAAAACATAGAAGTAGATCAGAGGGTGACTGACCTTGCTTGTCGATGTTCACCTCGCTAGAGGTCTTCCTCAGCCGCGGCCAGCCGTCCAGCTCTGGACCGACGCTCGAGCGGTGACGCTGCAGCGCCGCTCGGTACGGCTGGGAGTGACGCGGCATATTGGCGGCTAGCAGAGACACATACGACACCGAGCGCTTGATCACCGGACCACCGTTCGTCTCAACACTAAACGAACTCGTTCGCGACAAATTCGGTTCCTTCACTCTCGCTTTCGGTGCTCTAAACACTGCATCGTCTTTAGACTTATCCCGCTTCTCTCCCGTCGAACTTTTTATCGAGTCATCCTCAAACACTCCCAGCGGTTTAGTGTCTTTGTACGTAGTTATCGTGAAATTGTCTAGGGTGCTTCTCGATGATATATCTACTTTTGATTGTTTCGCTTCGACTTCTCCAATATCAATTCTATTGGGTCTTTGGTTTAATGTGGATGACAATTCGTTTATTACTTCCTGCTCTACGGAATGTATCGAGCTTCTTGAACTTTTCCATAATTCTGTTTCATAGATGGAAGATGTGGAACTACTTCTTAACTCTTTCCTTAAAGGCCTCATTATCGGATCGTCAAAATTATTATTTCTGTTTACTTTAGATGGGACTTCACTTGGTTTTTTGAAAACCTCAAAATCATTTTTCACTTCCTCGTCTTCCACAGAAACGCTTTCTGCGACAGTTTCACTAATGAGTTCTTCTTTGACAGTTTTTGAGCAAACGATATCACTGAGGTTACTGGCAACTTCTTCTTTGACTGTTTTTGAGCACACAACGTCACTAAGGTTTCCGATAGTAACGGTCCCGAACTCAGTGACCGACGGTGATTTAGTTTCATCTCTGAAGGTGGGAGGTGCCGGTAGCCGGTACTCCCAGTCCAGCTGGTCCTCTGACAATGGCGTTTGAGGTTCCGTTTCCTCCATTCCCACTACCGGCGATGGTAGTGACATCATTGGCGTTGCCTCCTCCTCTTCATTCTCTGGACTAGTATGGTTTTCGGTCGCATTTGAAAAAATTCTATCTATTTCTTCATCTGCTAATCTTAGGTCAGCATCAGCATCTAAAAATAAAACAACAAAATTTATATATTATGAGAAATTTACAAAATTTAAAAGATTAACATTTTAAAGTAGTAATTGTAAAAATAACATTAGAAATTGAAGCATTGAGATTTAATTATTTCTGTAAATACAAAATAGATCATACTGTAATGGTAAGTTCCCTTGATCAGTAAACATTAGGCTGCTTTTGATTAGGCTGACTCCAGAAAAATAGTGTATTTATAATAAAAATGTTTATTAATATACTAATAAATGCATACATGGTAATCAATTGTTAAGGAGTATGCCATGCTTTTAGTGTATCTTTAAGGAAATGAATCAAAAAAGTTTGCATGCAATGGTTATGAAAGTATTTTTTCACTTCTGTATTATACGATAGACTCTAGATAGCCCGACATCGTTTTGTCCGAGACGTTCTACAGTTTAATCTGAAACAACCTCCGCAGCAATATCTATTGTCAGTGCGAGAGAGCAAACTTTGAATAAACAGATGATGCCCGCAGATAATTTAATTATTTTTTATTTGTTTTATGTGTGTTTTTAAGTCAGTGGCATTTTTAAACGTTTTGACTGGCCAACTCCAGTCTTGTTACTATCTAACACCAACCAGTTATTTGAAAGAGAAAGCATCTATACATTAATATGCAAGCAAGTTTCTTTTCCTCCTTTTTCTCAGCTTGTGTGCATCTTAGAGGAAATCCATGAATACCGTTAAGAAGGTAGCGTGCTGTAGATGAGTAGAATCCCAATTCACATCAGCCCCCAGGGCTGCGCCCTATAGGCTTTCAAAATGTCAATGTTAATCTTATGGAAGAGGTTTAATTAATTGAATCATTAGACAAATCAAAAGAGTTAAAAAAACGGGAAAGATAGATGTTTATTCAGTTATAAAATAATTTAAAACTAATTCTGTCCACATCAACTGAAACTTTGGTCGAATTTTAATCAGTGTCAATATCTAGTCATTAATTAATAGCTGTATGACAAATGGCAACTGGGTCCGGAATAGAGCCTTTAAAAAGCTACTAACTTTTCTCAGGATCGAACCAGCAACCTTTGGATTCAAAGGTGAGCACTATAACCAATCAGCTACACACCCAGTTAGCTGACATTTTCAAGATCTAAATTGAGATTGTATATGTTTTAAACAAATTTAATGTACGGGTGTATTAAAGTGGTTTTTTTGTATGTAACCCATTTAAATAAACAGTTTTAACCTCTTTTTACCCCTTTTTAAGAGGTTATTTAGCATTTTTATACCTTCAGTAACCCTTAATCTTCTATAATCTGACTAGGTTCTGGTCCTATATATGTCAGGTTATCGAGAGTATAATGTGTTGCATGACTCTGGGCTTAAGTTTTTATGATTAAAAGCAACCAGATAAAAAAGCAGTATGTAATTAAAGGTATTATTGTTAAAACAAATATTTAAGGTATGTGTAATACATTTTGAACATTTCTTTGGTTTTAATAAAAAATACAAAGTCTAATCTATAAACATGATTCCATTTTGTATAGCACAGTATAAAATAATTTATTTTTCAAGGAACACTATTGATTTGATTTTGCAAGCAAATTCGTTGAAAGATGGAAAAAAATAATAACTGTTCTCAGAATATACACACATAATTTATGCAGACAAAGATGAGAAAAGTATTATAACTGTAATTTAGAAAACATACAAACATAACTTAAATAACTACGTTATGAAGATAGAGAGTACAAAAGCTTCATGCAAGCCCAAGGCTGGAAAAACTAAAAGTTGACAAAAGAGAAGGAAAACTTCATGACCCTGGTAGTTTTAGTAAAGAAAGTAAGTATGGTGAACTAAGATAACTGAAACCCTTTCTTTTTATATGTTTCTCAAATAAAGAAAAGCAAAGTGGCATAGAAGGAAACTAACCTGCAATATTAAAATTCTGCCTTAATTATCCACCCTGGGAATGCTTTGAAAGCTTTTATTTATTTATCAAAACTTATTATAGTTTCATAAAACAAAATAAAATCTTAAAGAGTATATTTTCATAGCAAAATAGGCTATTACAGAACAGGTTTGACGCTTTGAAAACTAAATTTTTCAATCTGCTAAACCATATTAGAGTGGATTTAATTGTTAAAATTAATAGTAAATTAAATAAGTTTATTTAATTAAGATGTAGAAAAAAGTCTTTGGGCAGGAAGAAACTTAAAGCAATTAGTTAGAAAGAAGCTTAAATGGACTTGATCTACAATAGAATTAGAAATGAGAAGAGGTTGCAAGAGGATTGTTACTTCAAAATGTTATTATTGAGCACTACCCACCTTCAGGTTATGGCAAAGTTTTGTAGAGGAAGGTGGGTAGTGCCCAATAATAACATTTTGATAAATTAGTTACCCCACCTAAAACATGTCTTTTAAAGAAAGAATTGTTATCTATATATTAATACGCAAGCATGTTTCATTTCCTCCTTTTTTCTCAGCTCGTGTGCATCGTAGGATAAATCCGCGCATACTGTTAGAAAGATAGTGTCCTGTAGATGAGCAGAATCACATTCTAATTCACATCGGACTCCAGGGCTACGCCCCACAGCCCTTCAAAGTTCCAATGTTAATCTCATGGAGAAAGGAGAATTGAATTAATCATTAGACAGCTGTTGTAAAAACAACTGCTAGAAAATTAGGAAGAGCAGATGTTTTAGTTCTAAAATGTTTATAAGCTTCTTGGGTACAGATCAACTGAAATTTTGATCGAATTTCGATCAGGAGGCGATCTCTAGTTTTAGTAAATAGACAAACATACTCTACAACAATAAATTACATATCCCAGGATTCAAATTATTGAATTATAATGGGAATTCACCATTTTTTTACGCAATGAAGAAAGAAATATATTAGTTTTTTCAATATATTCCTCTGTTTATATAAATGAGGAAAATTTGCCATAAATTTAGCAGTTAGAATTATAAAATTGTGTAAGAGTGTCAATCTTGTCCATTTATTTCAAAGTAAATTCTCAAACAACCCCTTCTCGTTTTTTATAAAATGGTTTTGACCCTTAAAAGATTAGGAGTGTGCAAGACTTGATTTAGGATCAAGTGCAACTTCAATACTAGTGTTGACATAATTGGGTTGAATTAAAAAAATTACGATTGGATAGGGGTGAAACTATGGCATCAAAATTTTATCAGATGCTATGAAATTTAATTTAAAGAATTTTATTTTAGGATTATATTTGAGTATGACTGTTTGATCATTGGCTGATGGAAATGGCCATATTCCAGCCCACAGTTTTGAAAATGATGACAGACATCATTTTCACCAAAAAAATAACCATAATTCAACACTAAACGAACTCGTTCGCGACAAATTCGGTTCCTTTCCTCTCGCTTTGTGATTTTAAATATGTTTTTTATGTGCTGTAGATGTATACATAAGCTTTAGTATGCCTTAAACTAGTGAGTAGTCAATGGCATATTACAGCTAAAAATTAATAAAAAGGTTATTTTTTCTTATAAAAAATTGGAACGAATCTGTGATATAATATTAAAAAAATTTCAAGACCTTGCACACCCCTAATGGGCAAATTTGATTATGAATATTATATAAGTACTTAACATGCACATGCACACCTGTGTTAGTCCCCACCACCGGAGAGGAGATTTCTCCGTCTGGCTCAGAAGTGGCCTCCCGTACGTCATCTATGGTACTCCTAGGTCCCCCAGCCGTAGCTAACGTCTCATGGCACAAAGATTCGGATGCGTCTTCAACTCTGCCTTTTGTCTCGGCTATATTTTGATTTGCAGACGAGTCTTCATTTCTACTCTCCGACTCAGCCACATTTTCATTCACAGACAAATCTTCAACTTTGGTTTCTGCGCCAGCTATTTTATTATTTGCACATGTGTCTTCAACTCTGCTTTGAGCCTCGGCTGTATGATTCGGAGATCGATTATCGACTGTTCTTTCTTCGTCAGCTTCATTTTGATTCCTATCATGTTTGATTGAACCATTATCAAACTTAAAAGTCATTTCCTCGACACATGCTTTGTGTGAGGTGAACAACGAACTGGGCAAAAATTTACTCATGAAAGAGTGTTTCTGTTTTTTACTTTTATCTTTTTCAAGATTTTCTTTGGTTTCATCACTGGTTTCGACAGTGTGGGTGGCAGGCTGGAGTGCCTTTCTTGGTTTTGGCTGGGGTGCTGGTGCCTTTTTGGGGCTGGCTGGTGGTTTTTTCGGTGCTGTTTCGTCCGACTCACTCAACAGTTTGGACCGAGGGCGGGGCACGGGAGGGGCAACTGAACAGGTTAATACCAACATGCAAAGAAATATAAATAAGCTTCAATGTTGAGAGTAAACTAAATACAACAGAGGAATGAAAAAGCAAGTAAAAATGAAGAATGAAAAAAGATGGTATGAATTGGAAACAAGTTGTCTTTCTCAATACTTTGTTAGTTCAGGGAGCATTCATGTGTTATCGCCTAAAAGAATATTATATTAATATAGACTAATAAAATTTTAAAGATACATTAAATTAATAGTTGTACATGTACATAAGTTAGGGCATTATGGAAAATAATAAATCCAGTAAATGCAGTATAAAAAATAGTACTCTGCTAAAAAATAATCAAAGAAACTAATTATAATAAAATCAATATGGTCGTTCATTAACCAAAAAGCTTTAATATTTTGCTCATAAATGCAAAATGTTAAAATGCATTAGTAGCCTATTATATGTAAAAATAACTTAACTATAAAGAGAAGGGAATAAACGGGGTAATGGATTTCAATTCAATATGAAATCCTAAAATCTTAAATACAGAATTATACATTGATTTTTTTTAAATGTATTTACAAGAAGTTTTTAAGAGTACATATATATAAATATTTTTAAATATTTATAAAAATTCTCAATGTCAATACAGTTATGTTTAAAATTTGATCTAAACAATATTTAAATATCTTTTTTAAACCAAAAAGAGGTTTTAATTCTACCAATTTAATCTCCTAGACAGTACTGTTACTTGGATTGCCTTACTAGCTTACCAAAAACTATCAATTAGTGTATCATTTTAACACACAATTCAAACATAAAATGAATAGAAAACTTGAAAATCTAAGAAGCAAATTTCAAACGAACTCCCCTTCTCTGTTCATCAAAATATCATCTAGCTGATGGAGAAATCTGTTCCAAGACTCAAGTGATTCCGTTCTAGTGACAAGAAACTCTCGGGGAGGGGGGGCAAGTAAATTACACTTTACCTTACTACTTTTACTCGCAAGATTATTTTCGCTTTGGAACACACCAGAGTGAAAATTTTCCTTGTCAAAGTCTTCCAACTTTAATTGGAATTTATGATAGTTTCCATTAACCGATTCTTTACAAATGTTGTAGTTTGTGGGCATAACTTTGAAACTGTGAGATTTTTGAGGCAGTGTAATTGTTGTATTTGATGGATTTGAAAAGCTCTCACTTTTTGAAACCGTGTTTCTGTTCACATTATCAGCCTCGATACATCTGAAAAACTCATCATACTTTTTCAGGTTTGTCGTTTTAACATCACCCAGATACTGATTTGGAGAAGTATTTTGACTAACAAAATTTATATTGTGATCAATTCTTTGAAAGTCATTTATAACTTGTACTCCCTTCCCTTTCCTACTCCCGTCCCAGGTACGACTGAGATATTTGGCAGTTATAGAGCGTTCACTCGCGAATATCTTTTTCCGATCGATATTGATATTCACCTGTTTGGGATGAACCATGAAAGACTGAGACTTCACATTGAAATCTTTCGCATTATTGTTTTGACAATATTTTGCAGGATCAATATTGGTCTTCTTTATAGCATTTTTTCTCACGAGCTTTTTGAATTTACATTCCTGAATCTCACCATCACTTGAAGTCTCAGTATTTCTCTTGAATTTAATAGAGTTACCAAACTTTTTAAGATCCATACCAACTCTTTTCTTCGTCTGCCGGATTAGTCTAAAGGCAGAAAAGGCGAACCTACCTCGAGGAGTGATGGGGGGCTCGTCAACAGCTACTGGCGGGGTGGCGGGGGTGGGGGGCGGTGTGACGGGAGGGGGAGGGGGGAGCAGGGTCGTATTGAGTCGCGTCAAAGGCAGAGTCGCTGACTTAACTGCCGCGTTCGCTTCGTTGCCATCAAGGGTGGTGGTGGAGGAAGCAGTGGACGAGACGGAGGGAGATCTCATGGTCATGGCTCCATCTTTTAGAACAGGTGGCGGTGGGGGAGCGCTTTTTTTCTTACGACCTGTAATTTTAAAAAATGGAACATTAGAATATCTTTATTTTCTTCAATGATCCATTAAGGAGTATGAACAGTCAGATCTAAATTAATTATTTTAAGATCCAAACTGAGAACACAATCTGAGAAACACATATTGTCTTTATAACCAAATGAAAGTAGTAGTATTTAATTGTTTTGTATAATGTTTCCTAGTTATATCTATGTTTCCTTATGGTGAAATACACAAAATAGATTGACAAAGTCAGTTTTGATCAAAGCAGCCACATCAGACATCACGAGTCTCCTTACAACAAATGAATTTATTTATTAATCTCATCTCAAAAATTGTTTCTAGCAATAAAGTGGCTTGATGGCACATCTGAATTTTGGATGAGTATAAATGGCAAAGCGGATATCAGGTTTACAAGCCATGAAAAACAAATTACTTTTGTCCTGTTAAAAACAGAAAAATATCCCAATTTATCAGTGTGAAATGTTAAATTATGGCACATTTGACAAAAGTGGAAAGTTGCAGTTAGCTTATTTTTAACAATTTCAATGTAGGCCAAGTGAAAATGAACTAGTCTACTTGTTGCTCGAAATCAAGCAGTTTATTTTGATACAATACAAAAGTAACATTTAGTTCTAAATCAATGACATCCGACCAATCCAATATTGTGAATATCAGTAATCACAAAAAACTACACGTGTTTACAGCTGTACATTAATACATGTTTAAAATGTTCAACCCAAACCCAATGTTATTCTAATGGGAAACTTTCAAATTTAATTTGTGTTTAGCATCCTTATTTTATGTCTGATTTTCATCAGTTTTTAGTGGAAACAACTAACTACAGACCAAGCCCTATCCCACGACACCAAAAACTTGAATATCGGTTGAAAATTATAGGAAAAGTTCTCAACAAAAAAAAAAAAAAAAAAACCCTTAGCATATTAAATAAGTATAGATTTCCAAGCTGGGACGATCTTTCAATAATTTAGAGCAAACCTCGTGATATTTTCACAACATTCCTATTGACAACTTTTTATTTACAAAGTGATCCACTGTTATTTGATTATTAAATTCACAGCTTGTCATCGAGGTGAGATATTTGTGCTTATGTCGCTCATTTGGCGAAGAGATAAATGGCTACAACCCAAGAGTCAGCTAGTATACGACACAAGAGGAAAGTGTTTATCACCTGTCGCGGAACCAGTGTTGGACGTGAGCGAGGAAATGGAGTTGCAAGACATGCTGGATTGGAGTGTCGTCTGCGGTGGCGCGACGGTTGAAACATCGGACATGGACTGGGACAGCAGCCCAGTCGGCGGAGCTTCAGACCGGCGCGGCGCGTCCACACTGCAAAACACAACAACAAACAGTCAGTCATCAGTCGAGTGTAAAATACATAGCTCATCGCAGCAAGGTAATCCATATGAAGGCAAATATGAAAGGGGAAAGGTGCAGTTAAGGTTACGGATATGATTTATTCCTTAGTTTTTTGTGATTAATCATTACAAAAGTTTTTCCTCGGTCATTAATAAAACATTGTTTAAGCTTAATTCTTTTTGATAAGTGTTGATTGTAACGGAAGTTTCATCATGAACAACTTCTAATGAAACCTTGGAAAAGAAAGGGCCAAAATGTAACCCTAACTGGGAGGGGCCAAATTTTACCAGTGGACGTTGGAAGGGGGACATATAAGTTTGGTTAGAGCAGAGCTGTTTGTCCATGAACGTTGGTAGGAAAACAATATTAGTTGGTAACTCACTCTTTAATAAATTTATTTTTAATATTTTTTTTAACACTTCAAACGATTTTAGGACCAAGAATAATTATAATGATGCAATTTTGCCACATTATTAGAATTTTCTTACTCTGTAATTTCACCAGATTTTTCTTGATACATCATGATCTTTCATTAATTTAACCTGTACTAAGGGGCATAATTGTTTTTTTTTTTTTTTTTTTTTTTAATTATTGGTTTGGTTAATTGAGTAAAATTAAATTCCTTTTAATTTGTGATGAGAATAGTAAATAAGGCCACTTGCTTAAAAAATGACAGCTTCCATATAAATTTAAGTTATTGGGTTTTTAAGTAGTTAAAAAACAATAACTAACAGAACCAAGAAACATTTCCATTCGGTTTTTGCTTTGAAAATTGTTATTTCGTCCTTTTACAGGGGAATAGCAACTTTTTCTACAAGATATGTGCTTTTTCATCTTATCATGTGCTTTTTACAATTAATTCAAATAACAGTCTTCCATACCGGATTTGTTTCAGCCTGTGGAACATTTGTTAAACATTTTTAAACATGCAATACAAGGATGGTTTCCTCATGACATTTGTGTTTCTATCACAAGGGTCCCGCTCTCTCACCTATGGTTCTGCGGACTCTCGCTGAGCACGGAGGCCTCGTGGTAGCCGCTCGAGTCGGAGCTGTTTCTCGAGTGGTTGATCACCGTCTTCGGTGTGATCCCGTTCACTTGATTCTCGTTGATCTGTCACAGATCACCATATTTATCCAACTTGCTGTCAGTTCAAAAACAGGAGAGAAAAGGCTATGAATTCACATTGTCGTTTAGCAAACATCATGGTATCTCGGGCTTTCAATAATTATTTATTTTCTTAAAAAACCTTAGAGTACAAAAACAAACCAATAAGCTTGTGATACTATTTGTTTAGTATTTAGATAACACATTTACCAAATTTGTAAATAATATAGTTAGTTTCAATATGTCTCAGTATTTTAGTGGCATCTCATATTTAAGATAGATTTAGAGCAGACGGTTTGAATACCTCACACACACAACGGCACATATACACACACAGCTTCACCGAGGAATGGTCTGATTTTCCTGGCTTTTCATTGGACTAGAATTGTGGCGTGATGTACAATTGTGGCTATCCCTCTAGGATACATTGGGTACCGCGTCTACCCCCTCCCAAAATAAATAGGTCAGTCTTGAAGAAGAACTCTCTCGGTATACGCGCTCTCGTTCGTTCTTGTTATTTCTCATCTCTATAAATTTCTTTCGGCCCCTGTGCCATTCTCTCAAGTATTGTTTGCTTGTAAATTACATTTCGTAAACTGAAAACTGTGCGAATTCGTTCGTTTCTCGTGTATTTTCCACCGCCGCGCCGCGTAGTGTCAATGTCGTGATCGTGTGAATAAATTGTGATTGACCACCGCTTCTCACTCTTGCTTTAATTGGATGGACTACCGCCCACAACGGACACCCAGATCGACCAGAGTCCCTCAGCAACCCCAGGCCTGGGTAAGCTCCCTCTCCCCAAGGACGCCGAGCAGCCATCCTCTCTACTTGTCCCTCATATTCGAACATATTGGCAACCAATGGTGAGTGAACGACTTTCTCGTTATTGTGTGATTAGAAAAAGGTCGGAACCCGAAAGAACAATTTTTATTTGAACATATTAAATTTCCGTAACAAACTACATATCCGGGAAAATTCAAGTAAATTCAAAATGACGAAAATGAGCATTGGCCCTTTGTTCTGCTACTAAAACATTTATTTTTAAATAATTTTTCTCAATCGTCAAAACCCACGCAACACTATTGTTTTTCAACTAATACTGAGAGACTCTAGCTAATAGAATTGTTTGAAAATGTTAAATATTGGAAAAATAATAAGTTTTTTACATTTGAGTTTTAAAATACTTGCACTACTTTATTATGTTATTTTTATAAGTACTAAACTACACAGAATATAATATAACAGTGTAACTGTTTATTAACACATTATATTATTGTTAAGTGACAGTGCACAGTTGTACTTACAACAGATTTCTGCACCAAGGTGGGAGGTTTGGGCGCAGGTCTCCGTTTCCTGACTGGCCGACTAGGAGGAAGGGGCAGGGGAGGGGGGGAGGCTGACGACTCATCTGATGGGACCGGAGAGAGACTACGACCCTCCAGGCTGCCGCTGCTCACGCTCCCCTCACACTGAGACAACATGGAGGTTATTATGACTTCAGTGTGTACCATGAAATACAGTAGGCCTACACTCCCGATGATTAGGAACAATCGGTGGCTGGATCGTCAATAATTAATTTAACCGTTGATCCACATACAGCCTACGATAACCTAAGAAATTAAAAAAAAACTTTGCAAAATTAAATAAAAACTATTGATAAATAAAGAAATTATTGTTAAATTAAAAACCTTGTTAAAATTTTAAAAAGTGGGCCATCCCCGTAAAGTTTATTTATTTAATACATTAAAGCAACTAGTTTTTCAAGGCTATTTTTACTAGAACCTTAAAAGAAACACTCAAATCGGAAGAAGAGTATATTATGAAAATAACTGGAATCTATGTTAAGCGGTTTTTGAGTTCTGATTCAAAAAAATCAGCCATTTCTGTGAGGATCCCAGCAAATGCATGTAAGCCCATGGCCCCGGCGTCGCTCCACTAACACACTCGGTCACTATTACAGCGGGATGCAGAGGTTAGGTGGACTATGTTATAGACAAATATGACAAACATAGTTTCAAAAGCTATTCACAGTGAAAATAACTTACACACTTTATCGCACGGGTGGGGAGCTCCCGTCAACACCCTTTTAACTATTTATTTGCATATGACATAACCATTTCAAATCATAGTGGTCCAGTTGGCTGGAATTACGTTTCATCGCTTTAAGCTGACTTGTTTTCAATGAGGGAAAGTATTTCGGACAAAGTTAGCAACAAAATATCTACCCTAACCACAGCAGCGCGCTGTGAACTAGTGGTATAACAAACAAACACCCGTAAAGCTCACGAGACTGTACTGTACTGCCGAGATTTGTTTGAGATTTTGAGATGTACTCCTGGATTTTTTTCCAATCCTGAAATGGTTTCCAACCACACTGAACGATATTGAAAACTGGCCCTTGATTTTCAAATGCTACTTTTATCCATTTGTTGACATTTCAACAATCCTCAACCCCTGGCTCTGACATACAATGCAGTCCTAGGGCTTTCAAGCTTGGCTTGCATTACTAAGTAGCGTGTGTAAACTATAATTGCAGACAGTCATTTAGTGCAATAAATTCAATAAAATTATTTCTACGTTGTCAAAAAATGTGTTCTGAATTGGAACTATTTATTAAAAGTTTAGTTTGCAATCCGTAAGTTTATATTTTTATCTTACAACAATAAAAACAGAAAGGTTTAAATGTAGAACATTTTATTTACATAATATTACAAATAAGTCGGTCTCAGCTACAATTTTTTTTTACCATTATTTTTTTATAGAGATGTGCAATTATTAAATAATATTTTAAGATCCACGGATGCACACATGCATCTTGAGCATATAAGCATCTAAACAATCTTTGCGCATCTTAGAAAAAATCGAACACACAAGGAAACAGCTAATAAAATGTAGCAGTCTTAAAAAATTTAATCTTAGGATTAGTAACAGTAATCAAACTGTATACCGAAACCAAGAGCCACATAAAACAATACAGTTTGAGTAAAGCTATAAATTATTTCTGAAGGTCCTAGCACACATTCATAACAATTTTTCATAAAATTTAATGTACTTTGTCTAAGATAAACTCAACTTTTTAAACCCACAATCAATAATCAAGGTTAATGTGGAAAACACTAACCAATTGTCAGTTTTTCACCAGAAAAAAATAAGTTGATAAATAATGATTTAGTACAATTAATTGCACGCTTACTTTGGTATTCCTGTACGCGGGATTCGTGGTCTCCCTCTGCAGTGACATGATGTCCACGGACGACACTTCCAGCGGCCGCGTTTTGTTACAGACTAGAGCCAACTCTTGCAGTTTATAGTCTCCCAATGTGTATTGAAGACTCAGGACTTGGTCCAAATTAACTGGAAAATATAAAATAGTGCCATTTTAGATGTACACATTTCAAACTGCGTAGACTTGCTAATTCAAAATGCGGACCATTTACGCGTCCAATCCAGCTGTTTGTTAAGTTTGATGATCCAAACTACTTTAAAACACTGTCAGTATGAATTTATCATACCTGAGATTTATCTAAAGCAAACTAAGGAATAAAAATAAAAGTCCAATAATCTTGGGAAACAACTTAAGGAAATAACTTTATAAATAAGAGAGTACAACCTAATTTATCAAAGAAAACTGAACGGGCACATCCCAAATGGCGTTCTCATTCTCAGTGGATATTGGGTAATATGACCTAGTTTGAACCTAGTGTTATATGTCACATTAGCACACACCCTCTTCACTCAAGCACAAACACAATACATTAATCAAAGCTTTAAAAGGCCAAAATTACAGATACTTACGAGTCTAGAAAAAATTAAACGCAAAAATAATCTCTTAAGCGGACACGCAGAGCACTTCTGATTGTACTTTAGGTGGCGACTGGTTATCTTTGAAATTTCACCACTCCTAAGATTAGATGGGATTGCAAACTTATCTTAACAATAGCTTATTAAATTTAGGCCTTGATATGATAACGTAACAATTGAAGTTTGTAACGAATTACCTGAGTCAAGTGTGCTTACAGGGTTTGTATACAAAACATTGATTTCCAATTTATGAGGCCTTCAATCATAAAAGACAATTCCATGGATTTCAAAAACCTCAATTCAATAAAAGCAATTGAAAAAAATCATAACTCAAAAATTATCTACGCTTCAGGAACCACTTTACATTTAAGTTAACCTCAATTAATGAGATTACTAGATTTAAAATTGTTCAGGATTTCAAAATATAATGTACTTACTGTTGAATAATTTCTGTATTTTATTGAGGAAAATAGTTTTGTCATTGAAATTCAATATTTTCAATCTATGAGTTTTTGATAAAACATAGAAACAAACAATAGCCTAGTCAACAACAGTGGTTGAGTCACACAAACCGATACTATCTGCAATGACTCAAGGTCACCAGGTAAAGTAAATATCATTAAGTAGGTATGTGAAAGCATGTTTGAGGCTTGCGCTTCAAAGTGGCAAAACCAACTTCATTGTCAAGTTTAGGCATTTATGTTATGGTCAAAGTAACTAATTGTACATTACACATAATGACTGGTTGTTACAAATAATAATTAAGTTTCCTGGCCAAAGTAATTAATTTATCACTTGAACCTATCACTGATCATAAATTCTAGCACAGTTTGGGTAAAGTAATAAATTTGTTTTTAATATCAATCACTAAGACCAGTTATTATACTTAATAGGTAACCAGGAATCAGACATTATGAATAGGCCTAATAGCCAACCATCGGAAGGCAAATGTAATAATTTTCACTAGTGTGTAGGCAGATTGGGGAAAGCGCAGGAAAGGTTAGGTTAGGTTATATATAAGTGAAAAACCACTGACTGACTTATCACGAAATCTCAGGAACCATGGAATGGAATTTACTTGAAACTTTGAACACAGGTTCGTCTTGCCTCTAAGGTGCTCGCTAAGAAACAGTTATTAAAAATTCACGATCCAACCACGAGAATTCATGAAAAACCGTTTTTTATTCCTCCCGAATCACCGAACGGATGTATAAAAAACTTTGTACACAGGTTCGTCTTACCTTCTAGCTGCTTGCTCACTATTAATTGTGAAAGATTTGTAACCTAACTGTGAGAATTTGGGAAACACATATCTTTTATTTATATGGAATTACCGAGTGGGTTTTTATTAAACTTTGTACCCTGGTTCATATTACCTTTTATGTGCTCACTAGGAGACGGTTAAGACACCTCGCAACCGAAACGGGGGGTTCCGCTGCAATACACAAAATAGCTAGGGACTATGTTTTTATACACTAACGAATTTTTACAAAACTTTGTACACTGGTTTGTTTAAGAAATTTTGTATGGACGTTCCTCTTTGTTAATAGGTGCTCATTAAGAAACGGTTTTGCAAATGTAATCTTTCGCCCCAAAGGACATCAAAATTACTATAGATCCTAGGGGGTGAAATTTAAACATAGACATTCCTCTTTGCTAATCAGTGCTCACTAAGAAAAGGTGTTGAAATAGCTATTTGTGTAATAAGAGCGTAAAGAACGTCATTGCCACTCGAGAATTGTAGATGGCTGCACTAAGCGTCAGCTGAAAGCGGCCAAACAATTCGAGAGCGGCAATGACTATTTGCGCTCGTAATACACACAAGATTTTTCCTACCAACATAATTGTTACATATTACATGTTTTATTGTATACAAAATGTCATTTAGATGATTTTTAATTTGTTTCTGTTGGAACACAATGTTAACTATCAAACATAACCTCAAACTAAAAAAGAAGCAATTACTAAACGACAACAATGAATAACAGCTGTAGCATGGTTTGTAATAACAGCTGATTTAAAATTGCTGTTTGATCTAGCGTGCGGTAAAGAATCATTGCCGCTCTAGAGCGGGAAAGAAACGGAAACCGGAAATGAACTGTTTTGCATAGGGGTTACAGGTGTGGCAATGCGATTATTTCCATGCAGTGGTGGGAAAACATAGTTTTTGTAGTCCTTTACGGCTCAGACCCACAGCTAAGACTTCACCATGACAATTTTATTATCGAGGCCTATCAAATAAATTCAGTCAAGAGCAACAGCTAGTTATAATGTAATTGCCAGTTTAAGTGATGAATAAAATTTAATCAATCACATTGACCAACTCGAGTAGTTATCACGTATAATAGCCGGATAAAGAGTAAAAATGTTAATTTATTATTTTGACCAAATTTGCTGGTTATTACATATAATTTTAATGACTGGTTGTTATAAATAATGACTAAACTAATCACTTTGACCGTAAATTTACAAAGGTGTCTTATTAAAAAATATTTTAGAGAATCTAGGTTAAGTACTTACTAGGGTGTCTTAACGAGTACTTGAGGGGATCCAGATTCTTCTCTGAGCAGACTTGCAGCAGGATGTCGGACAGCCTTGTTTTTGGACTGACCCTCGCCACATAGAGCTGGTTGCGGGGCAGGTGCACCTGTAACATCCAGTTTTGTTGTGTAAAAAAAATGAAAATATGATTCTAAAAAGGTTGGCGGCTCCTATAATGATTAATTCCAGTGTAAAAACGTTCCAGGTTTTTAAGATTCATATTTTGAAATTTAAACAATATCAATTCTCTAAAAGTAGTGTTAGACATCAAATCAAAGAACTCTAGTGATACATAAATTGCATGTATAGTGAAATCACAGCTAAACTGTAAAAAAAACAGAATTTCAAAATGTTTACCCCTGGGAAATACTTTAAAATTAATACTGTTGGACGTACATGCAATGACTAGCTTTTATTGCTTTATCATCGAAGATTGATTTTTTGACAATCATACACTACTTTCTCCTTTAAATACTAAAAATGTTGACAAATTTCAATTGAAACGTCACCATAAGGGATTTATTGCTATAGATAAGGAACAAGTTCCTTTTTTAGTCCATAAATGTGGAAGTTACTTAAAAACGTTGAAAAAAACATACTTAGTATAAATTTGATAAATAAAATGAATCAGGGTTGTTAAAAGTACTCTAAATTTGAAATTGATAAATACAAGTGACAACCTTTTTAAGTCAAAAGAAAGATTTACTTGATGCATGCTTAAAAAACTTACAGAAGGAACACCTAATCAAATTATGACCTACTTTCAAAAGATGCAAAACCCCTCCACCCACAAACATCTGACAACATACTGCAACGCAGCAGGTCAGAGTCTGCAAGGGTGGCAGAAACCCTACAAGAAGCCAAACACACCCCATAACTGAATCAATAACTAGACCGTACAACCCAACATCCTGTAAATAACTTTATTATCAATTAAAATGGTTTAAACATTGTACTTTGTTTAAGAATACACAGAAGTTTAAGAATTATTATGTTAAACTTAAAAATATTACAATGGACAAATACTTGTGTAAATTAAGCTGAAATTAAAAGTGTCAATCAATGTTGGAGACTACCAAGACCGGGGTTTGGACAGTTCTACATTAAAACTTTACAAAATACTAAGGCATAGAAATAACAGTCACCACCCCCTCCCCTCCTAAAATAATAAAATTATTTTAACAATTGTAAAGCGCCAAATTTTACTTAAAGAATGATTAAGATCTGGCCACTATGACTTGATTTAAGTTCATTTCTGGGGCCTGTATTTACTAAAGCTCACATTAGTGCAGGAGATAGGTTTTTTTAGTTTTTTTTTTTGTTTTCTATAGTTTTTTTTATAATCATGTCCCACAATGAAAACGGTGAAATTACACCCATCACATGAAACAAAATTTTTTGTTACATTTTTGAATGTTTGAATCTTGACAGGCATATGCAGCACATCCCTGTATAAAGGTGTTTCGGTATTTCCCGTATTTGAAGGGAAAAGGGTACTCAAATGAGCTTCGGAATACAATCCAGGTGCAAAAAGATATTGAAACATAATTTGGCTGAAATATTTTCTGATACAACAGAACAGCTGCGTTTAACCCCAGTGGGTAAATAAAATAAAAGAACAATAAGTCATATTTAGTTTTGTTTTCATAATTTTTCTCCTAGGCGGCGTTTATCAATGGACAATTGAACATGGTCGGGAGCTGACGATAGTGTTATAAACAAATCATTCAAAAAATTAACAACCATACCTGGAGACGAAATGTCTGTTCAAAAGGCTGGTTGAGGAGCTTCAGAGGTTTCTTGATGGCTGGGCATTGGTTGACCTGCTTGGGCACCACGTGGATGGTCCAGGCGTCCAGGGCTCCTGCGACATTCACGGAGAAAAGTTACTAGCAATTAATCAAATAGGAAACAGGTTCTATGACATTCGAGAGAGGCAATTAGTATAGCATGGCAATGAAAAGTATGGTGGAAACGCAGATGCGTTGTGATATTATATTTCACTTTATTGTATTTCATTCTGAAGAGTCATCTTCACTCCTTAAAACAACTGAAACATGCATCCGCATTCCCTTTTTCTGACAGCGATTTTAAATATATGTTAAAAAACATGTTTTGTTTTTGTTTTTGTATACATAAAGCTTTGATCTAAGGCCCTTGTATGTGATATATCAGTAAAAATAAACTGTATTAGAACGAAAGGTAACCTAAAGTAAGAAAATAATTGTAATTTTTCTATGTCACTAATGTATTTTTACATTTTTAAACTTTTTTAAAGGTATAAGAGCTCTAATGTAACTATTCAGCTAAATTATTAACAAGTTTATGGTTTACATTGCCAACAGCGCTACTAGCCCAAATGTCAAGATGACTCTTAACTACTTTAATTCGTAGTTAACTTAATTTCCTTTTATTTGTGCACTTTTTATCAGTATTTACGCATATTTCAACCGGCTCTCACAATGTTTTTGTGAATATATTTTAAACTATTAAGTTACAAAAACAAAAATTTCAGACATTGATGTTAACTAACTGTGAACTGGAGGTAAGTGTGAAAAGAAATAAAAGTGTAACAAGGTTTGAGATACCTATTGGAAAAAAAAATTGATAAAGATAAATCATAGAGTGATTGAAAACCATGTTGATCTTGTGGAAAGATAATAGGTAGAGAGATGCCTATCTAAAAAGTTATTGTTAAATATCTATATTTATAGCCCAGTCAATGAAGGGTAAACACCGGAACAAATTTGTAACAGTTTGAAACCTATACCATTCGATAGTACCCACCTAAGGGGTCAAAACCCCAAAAGTCCCCAAAAATCCCCTGGTGGCATTTCGCACAGCCCCCCTTTAAAAACCCCGTGGACCCCTAATTGCATGAGTTTATAAAAACCCTTGTAGAATCGTTGCGAAAAGGACTAGCCTCCTAAATCTTTTTTTGTTGTATTCCTTGTTAAATTGTCTACAGAAAGTGTCATTATGCATTTTTAGCTAAGGTCACTCATTAGTCAGTTATTTACAGTCAAACTCAAATTTTATTAAAATTTTAAAGTATTATTTTGCTTTTTTTAGGTCTAAGATGAAAATACGAAGTAATTCGTAGAAGTGCTTGGGACAAAAGTTATAGGAAATTTAATAACGAGTAAATTGATATATATAATGTGGTATCTAGGGTTACGAAAATCTTGTAACGGCCGTCCAAAGCGAGAGCGGTGCCGGTTGCGGGCCGGCGCTGGGGTCGCGTCAGCCGCCGCGAGCCAACGGCTGTTTCGCTCATCGTGCACCATGTAGATATGAATAACTTTGACAGTGACGTTGAAAATAGTTTATCTTGTAGAAACACGTATTATGAATATGTCTACCTTCATTCGGTCCACGTTTTGTGACATTGCGTGTAAAAAAGTGTTTGTCATAGTTTTTAATTTCTAAATTTTTAAACTTATATTATAGTTTAGGCACTGTAAACATTTTTGGGTGCGTTAAATCGGGTATTCATGATTTTTGGCAAAGTTGTATAAGATGATTAAACTTAAGGACTTCAACAATTTTTGCCCTCGGGGGACAAACGCATCATGGAAAAAATATGAAAAATCTTAACATTTGCCCACATTTTTAACTTTTTTGTAATTTTTATTTGTAAGTGGGATTTTTCCGAAAAAAAGTTATTCTAAAAACCACTTTTATTACACTACAATTGTAATTCCTACAATTTAAGACCTCAATAATTGAAGTACAGTTTATAATAAGTAATTCTCTTCTTATGCCTACACTAATTCAGTTAGTATTTTTTTGTTATTTCAGAGGAAAATTAAGGCTTGAATTTTTATCCATTAAGGTCAGCTAATTAAATACTATTCATTGTTTGAAGTAAGTCCTAAACAACGGCAAATTTACATTTTTAAATAAAAAAAATAAAAATTTAGATTTTAGTCTCAAATTTTTACATTATTAACACTATTTTTTATGTTAATAGACCCATTTCAATGCATGTGTCCATTTAATTGAAAATATATGCAAAACATGTATCATGCAAAACCTTAACTTAAACTTAAATTTTAACTTGTGTTAAATGCAAAACAAGTATCAGCGTTAAATAAGATATTAAAAATAATCAGTTCGGTAGATCCATGCCTGCAGTTTTTTATATGGGTTTAAAGGGACCAAAAGTAATTATTTTCAATTTTTCATAACTTACTTATTGAAACTTCACAATGTAATTTGAACAGCTCATAAAATAAATATTTTAGTGATTTGAACTTATTAATATGTTACTAGTACACGTTTTGCCCGACATCGGGCAATTTATTTTGATACAATAAAGAAGCTACATTTAGTTCTAAGTCAATAACGTCCGACCAATCCAATATTGTGAATATCAGTCAACACCAAAAACTACAGCTGTACATACGTTAACTGATGATTAAAATGCTCAAACCAATCTCAAAGTTATTCTAATGGGAAATTTTCACATTCAATTTGTGGATCGCGCCCTTATTTTAAGTCCGATTCTCATAAATTTTTGGCTTAAGCAACTACAGACCAAGCCCTATCCAACGACAACAAAAACTTGAAAATCGGTTGAGAATTGTAGGAGGAGTTCTCTGGACAAAAAAACCTTAGCGTATTAAATAAGTATAGATTTGGTGGCAGAGAAAATTTTAAAATATACAATACAAAAAACATGTTTATTTTACGGGAAATAACGAAACCCCATCTTGCTTATTTTTCATATATCTTCATAAAATTTAGTATGCACATTCATACAGTTAAGGATAGTTATTATTATCTCCAAATATTCACTTCACAGTAATACTACGTAAAACACAGTTAGTATTCTTTTTTTATAAATTGCAGCATCATTATATCAGGGTCCGTGAGTAGTAGTTTTTTTTCGTACCATATATAATGTTTATATTTCACTAGTCTAATGCCATAGCAATATATCATACTCGTTATAGAATGCCTGCGTACTAACCAAAATTATACATAATCATGAAGTTTATAAAAATCACATAGGTCTACGTTTACTACTGTAGTAGGAATATGTAGAATTGCTGTGACTGGACCATTTTCGACAAATAAAATTTAATCCTAAATATTTGAAAGTCCATACCAAGTTTAGTGCAGATGTGTGTGTACAAGAGTAGCAAGATAATGGGATCTACCGGTAGTTATTTATAATAAAATAACATTATTTTAAATTGGGTTTTTTGGGTTTTATATGCATCTAGATACGTTATATCAAGAATTCAAAGCAATTATTTGTTTTTATGAGCTCTTTCAAAGGTTTTAAACTGAAGTGATAAGTTTTAATAAATAAGAGAAAGATATTTAAAATACTTTTTTTTATTGATTTACAGATTTCATTTTGAACTGGCATACCAAATTTTAACAAAATCACACGTTTGTTAGGGGGATGTTTTGAATTTTTAAATTTAATGGATAAGCTAGCTAATAGCCCGTAAAAAACTACGGCTAATATATAAGACTTGTTATGTATTAAAAATATATAAATGTGAAGTATTATAATTTTTATTTGTCACAGAGTTCCCTTCAAATTCTGAGAGGGTATTAATCTGAAACAAAATTTCTACCATTTCTTTATCAAACGTTAAGTGTCTGCAGTAAGCGTTTCAGTTTACTGAATACAAGTCAATATGACTATCTCAAATTCTAAACCCAAACAATTAATAAATTATAACCTATATACCCCCTCTTACGTTGTTATTTGTTTATCTTGTATTTGAACTATTTACAGCAGTTATTAAAAATAAAAGTAAATTAACTTGTTTAGTGTCCCGAAAACCACTGTTTCGCGGTCTAGTCCCGAAAACTTTGTTTACCAACACGTTTATCCAACCCACCGGGAATCAGCTAGTTTCGATCACATCTGACCGTTCCGAAAACAACGTTTTTCGCAATGGTATGATTAAAATCCATTAGCTAACGTCATCCTATGCATCATGTTTAAGGTTGGTATTTTCTAAATAATGCCACAAATTCGATCTCAAGAGGTCAAATATGTCAAAAGTTATTCCATTTCAAGTTTCAGCGCAGTATGATTTCCAGTGAAGTTTGACCGCCTGCATATTCCGGCTCGTTCATTCATTTGAGGTTGATTTTGCAGTATTAAAATCTACTAATGCCTTTTCTATGTACAAATCAACCTATCCTTGCATTTAAAATTTTCTACTAACTCCTAGTGGGCCGAACTCAGTGGCAATGAACACTCAGAAATAGAGTTTTAACGTTCAGTAATAACAAAGGTGTGGTTACAGGTAAAAATTACAAAAAATGGAAAAAGGTGAGTAAATGTTAAGGTTTATTATTGTAGGCCATGGTGTCACAAAATATGGACCGATTGGAGGTAGAAATATTCATGATACGTGTTTTTATAAGATACACTATTTTGGCTTCCAACTGAATTTATTTATTTTTTTTACCTAAATTTATAATAACAATATTAAGCTGTCTCCAGACTTCTCCGCAACCTTCGTAAATAGTACTATGGATTGAAACGTAATTAAAATTCTAAAAACTAGAAATTTAAAACAAAATTGATACAGTTGTAACGATATTCAAGTTTTTTTCTATTTCTTAACGAAATGTTTTTTTACCTCAACGAATATATTAAACATACGTTAAAAAAATAGCTTGTCTCTAGTGTAAGTAAGTTCTAAGTCAGGTTGGAATCATTAAAAATAAAAAACTCTATTTATATGTTACCAAAACTTTTATTAAAGCATCACATTTTAAATATAAATTTAAACTGTGTGTTTTTTTTTGTTTTTTTTTGTTTTTTTTTTTTTTTTTATCATTGCTACCTCGTAAAATATTAGTGGTCTGCTTAAAAAAAAGAAAGATAATACTTTGTTAATCAGCAGTGATAGTCTTAGATTGGTCTAAATAAGGTTTAATTGTTATTTTACGGATTTTTCGGCATTTCACAAGGGATTTTTCCTATCATCTAGGGGCCATAAGAAATCCCCAAAATGATCACTATATGTTTAGTAGTTTTCTCTCTAGACGCTTAAATACAATCTTTTATTATATACGATATGCCTGGATAAACATTTGCAAAAATAGTGTTTTTCTAGAGACTTAAAAATGAAAATTTAACATCGTTCCGGGCTTATTTCAAACAATGAATAGTACTGTGTAAGCTGCCAAAACCTCAATTTCCAAAATAACTAATTTTTTAAATAGCTTAAGTAGAAAACTACTTCTTATATTTTTAAATTATTGAGGTCTTAAATTGTATGGTATTAAATGCAGTGAAATACGAGTATAATCTTTTAGAACATCTTTTTTAACTAGTCCTTGCATTTTAAAGTGAAAAATGTGAGAAAATGTTGAGTTTTTTTCTATTTTAGACCTTGATGTCACAAAATATGGACCAAATGAAGGTAGAAAATATGAACCTACCTTCATATTTTCTATATTCATATTTTCTGTATTCGTGGTACGTGTTTTTATAAGATAAACTATTTTCAACGTCACTGTCAAAGTTATTCATATCTACATGGTGCACGATGTAAATATCCGTTGACTCGCGGCGGCCGGCGCGACCTCAGCGCCAGCCCGCAACCGGCACCGCTCTCGCTTTGGACGGCCGTTACAAGATTTTTGTGACCCTAGATACCATATTATATATATCAATTTACTCTTTATTAAATTTCCTATAACTGTTGTCCAAAGCATTTTCACGAATTATTTCATATTTTCATCTTAGACCTAAAAAACAAAATAATACTTTAAAATTTTAATAAAATTTGAGTTCGACTGTAAATAACTGACTAATGAGTGACCTTAGCTAAAAACGTATAATAGCACTTTCTGTAGACAATTTAAAAAGGAATACAACAAAAAAATATTTAGGACGCTAGTCCTTTTCGTAACGATTCTACAAGGGTTTTTATAAACTCATGCAATTAGGGGTCCAGGGGGCTTTAAAGGGGGGCTGTGCGAAATGCCATCAGGGGATTTTTGGGGACTTTTGGGGTTTTGACCCCTAAGGTAGGTACTATCGAATGGTACAGGTTTCAGACTGTTACAAATTTGTTCCGACGTTGGCCTGTTTTTGACCTTCATTGACTGGGCTATTAGATCCCTCAAGATTATATAGCAACACTTCATTCAAATGGGGGGGAAGAAGAAACTAATTTGACAAAATGTCCTGGATTTCATATTGAAAACAAATAAATAATAATTATATCATCATGACATTGTTTTTCATAATATAAAATTTTAAGAGGTAAATTCATAGTAGGGCCTACATAGTTAAAAAATGTCAGATTCATAATCCTTATCATTACAATCTCTCTCATACATCGTAGAATGTTTAACACAATTCCTTATTTCAGTCTGTCACCTCCAGCAGGCCCAATTTAGTGTCAAGGCAATAATGCATTTGTAACTTTCATGAGTGTGGGTGTTCATGGTGAGTCATCACCAAATCTGATATGGCGACTGTTTTGTTTTGATGTTTACATTTTGTTACTCCACAATACTAAAGCAAAGTAAACTATTAAACATTTCACTCTCCACAATTACTGTATTCAAACTGGTCTGGTAACTTCCTATTACCGTACTGTACATTCAAACAGTAATTTTAAGTAAAAATAAACATTTAACTATAAAAAAATAGACTAATTATATTTTACATTTTTGAAAAACGTATTTTACAAAATTATATATATATAATTCATAATATATATATATATATATATATATATATATATATATATATATATATATATTATCTATGTGAATAAAAAAAATATTGATAGATGTTAAACTTATTAGTTATAGTTATGTCAAAAATAGATCCCTGTCTGCCGAATTCTTCTGGGCCGAAAATTTTCTATCTCAAGCAGCTACGGATCTTTTACATAAAATAACTGGAAAAGTAGTTTGCTACAAATTACACTACAAGGCTACAATACTATGAGTATCTCACAACTTTGACAGAATGAATTGTTTATGTTTCAGTACCGGTACTTGTTATTTTTCATCAATTTGGAGATATCTGATGGAGAAAAATCATTCAAAGTAATATATGAAAGTAAAAATAAGTTTAAAAATGAAAACTATTTAAGATAAATTATTATTTATTTTGTAAAACTTGATTTATGAAGAGCACTATTAGTCTGCTAAATTTTAAAGTACAATTGAACTCTGAAAAATAATTTCTTACTTTAAATATAGTTCAATAATATTCCCGTTACAGAAATTTTTCTTGAATTTTTGTAAAGAAAGTTTTGTCAAACTATCATGCAGTGAGTTAGTAATTATGACAGTTAATGATTAAATAGACAAAATTATTTTAGGAAAACACATTTGTTACACTTTTTAATTGCAACCAGTGATAATTTAAGATTAATTACTGAAATTTTACTAATCTGGTTGTCAAAAACTTATTTAGTATTAAATAATATTTACATACTTACAATCCAAAAACTCCAACACAAAACTTTCAAACTAGGAAATTTTAAGTCCACAACAGTCACAATCTAGTAACAAAATATGTTTACCACTACCAATTAAACACAAGCATGGAAAACCTTGTGAAAAATATAAAACCGATCACTCATCCAAAATAAATTAAATTCCTGAAACAACAGTGCACTCAACAACCAACTCGAGCTGACTACAATGCAGGATCAGACCGACATGCTACATGCTACAGCCGAGTACGAGTATGGCTTATCACTGACTGATAACACAGCCCCAGTCTGACCAACAGCAGGTGGGGTTTACCTCATTCACCTGATGCGATTATTGTTTGTTCAGGTAAACAGAGATACCACTTTAGAAAACAATTCAATAGTCCTGATTCCACAATCTATCTTCATGAGAGCGGAATTCACAAACCTCCCTCAAACCTTTCTCAAACCTCCCTCAGGTAGTTTTGTGAGGAAGTTTTGAGAATGGTTGGAGGCTGGTTGGAAGAGCTGTTTATAATTAAATACAGTAAAGTTTGATAAGAATAACTTAGTCATAATAACATTCTTTTACAATTAGCAAAGCTAGTTCAGAACACATAACATTGTCAGTGTACAATACAATAATTAATCCTAAACAACAAAACAGAATTACAGTGGGACAGAACAATTTAAGACCTGTTTAGAATTTACCATTTAAAGATGAGTCAACTGAATAATACATTTTTTCTAATTAAAAAATCTTTTAGCCTATTTCTAGAACAGTTTTTGTTAATAAATTTATTTGAACTCATTAGGTAGTCTGTTAAAAAGTTTTCTTCCATATTGTGGTGTATTTTGAGATAATGTCAGGCGGTGTCTTGGAAGTGGTTTTGAAATCTTGTTTCATAATGATGTTTATGCTGTGTTTTAATTAAATTTTCAAAATTATTCCTAGGGACAGTTAGTATACCCAGTTCTTTAAAAAATTGTTTACATGATTTTCTTTAAGAGGAAAAAGTCATGAGTCTAATGTACTTTTTTGCATTTAAAAAATTTTATTTGCACAAGATGACATACCCCAGAATTTGATACCATAAGTTTTAATCGGTAAAAAAAAGTCCATAATATAGTATTAAATAATTACAGTATTGTGAGGTTGTGTCTGTGTCAATAAACATTTTGTTAATATCAAATTTGTCTTATACGTTATAAAAATAAAAGGTGAAAAACTCGTTGGGACTACTTGGGAGAGTGCATTTATTAAATCATTAATTAATTTAATTAAATGGAAACAGAATTTGTATTATTACTCTAACTTCTTTAATTACTCTTGAATAAAAAATTACGTACATTTTATATTTATTTCTATCGGAAATTTAACATGGATTTTAAATATTTTAAACCCATCGTTTTAAATATTACATTCTGTAAGGTTTATGAAAATAAGCAAACAATACACAAAACATGAAGTTGTGTTTTTAATTTTTAAAATGAGTACAGAACGCTGTAAATAACTGTAGCACCCAAGGAAACTATAACAGTACGCAATTCTTTTACTTAAGAGTTATTTTTAAGTCTTTACTTCTCTGTGTTTTAGTTCATGTAAACGTCATCATAATATTTTATTTCTGTAAACTTAAATTACTTAGGAATATAAACATTTTAGCTAACTGATATTTCACTGCATACTTCTACCGCACAAACAGAAAGAAATATATTACAAAAAGGGCAATTTGCACACAGCCCTCCAAGATACTACCATTGACTATTGAACGTTACTCTTAGGAGACTGCTCAAGCCCATGTATTTGCTGTAACAGCGCGACGGTGCTGCTATCCCTCGGCGGAAGTTTCGCCGGGGAGCTTTTCGCTTGGTTTCAGCCACCGTACGCGAGCGCCACAGTGGTTGTTTAGAGAACTAAGCGCTTTTGAATGAGCAGATGAGAAGTTGGGGACGGTGGATGACACAGCCCCACTTTCACTTTTCTGTACCCTCTCTCTCTCTCTCTCTCTCTCTCTCTCTCTCTCTCTCTCTCTCTCTCTCTCTCTCTCTCTCTCTCTCTCTCTCCTCAAAATTCGCGACTGGCCGGACCAAAGGTTAGGCAGCTAGGGGTGGCGAGGGACTTGGTGTTGGCGGAACGATCTGATACTGTATCGGAGCCAGTACCGCATTTCCCGCTAGGCCCACTAGGCCCAGGCCTAGGGCGCAAAATTTTAGGGGGCACAAAATTCCGAGGGGTTAAAAAGGTGAAATTTGTTATTCATTCGTGTAATTATTGCCGTGTAAACGCTTTCAAAATAGTGCGACGCAAAGTGAAAGCAGGGCTCGTGCAAACCTTTCTGCGTTGCTTTGCGGCGCAGCGGCGGCCAAACGAAACAAATCGTAGACCTACTCAATCCTAGATTTTTTTACATAATCCAAATAAAGTTTTGACCGTAAAAATAGTTATTATTTATTTAAAACCCGCAGTTACATACATTTTTCTTTCATTACAATATGGTATTGTCGATGTTTCACTTCAAGATTGAATTTTTGAAGAAGTGAAGAAGATTGAAGAAATGAAGTAACAGTCACAGGTTATATGCCAATTACTGTGAAGTATAATATGACACTATACACTTTAGAGGATTTGATTTATTTAAAATATCACAATATATATTTGTGTATACAGTATGCCATTAAACCCCGTCACTGACTATGGATATTTGTATTCTACACATAAAAAATCTAAAATTTGTAGTACATTTTTTTATTTTGGCTCCGTTTAGCCTCTATCCGCCACTTTGTTTTTTACACTTAATTTTTATATCCGCAACGGATCACTATATTAATTCATTATTTGGCATTAAATTTTATCACACCAATGTTCATTTTCAAGGGAAAATATTTTCCAAATATTAAAAAAATGGTCGCCATTACAAAAATTAACTCAGATATTTCAAACCCGGTAAAGTTGAATAATATTTTACAGGAGACAAAAAATTTAACAAAATAAATTATACAACCAATCATACCAAGATAAGGATTTAACAAAAGTAACCGAGCTATTCAGGTTTTTCTGTATAAAAACCTGGATTTTTATTTTTTTCATGAAAATTACGGTTATTTTATTGAAAAACTACAATAAGCTAAGTTCGTACAGCGGCGGCACGGCACAGACGGATGGGCGGTACCGCAATTTTTATAAGTTTTTAACATTCGAACTCATAAGAGTGCGCGAACTAGGGCGATACGGCATGCAACGGACCCTCCCCGACAGTTCGCACCTACCGCAGTTTTGCAAAAGATTCGGGAGAAGGAATCTCAGGACATTTCCGAGTTACCGTACACACCGTGACGGCTTTTTCGAGACGGGCGGTACGTTATTTTCGTCGTTCTACCCAGCTCGCAATATAAATTAAGTTGTTAAAACGACTGATCTCTTTTGCCGGAAAGTGCGGAACGCCGGGTTTCCGCTCGTAGGCCTACCACAGAATATGTATGCGAGTACACGCAACCACTCAAAAACTGCGGGCCGTGTCACATGACGCCCGCAGGTAAAATAACTTCAGCAGGCAGTGTTCATAGAAAAGTTGGTTTATTTGTTGGTATGTGATCTACTTCATTAAGAATCATTTTATTTTTGCATGTGTTAACTTCATCAAATATCTTCCATACTCGTTTGTTGATTTTTGGATATCTGAACAATTCTGTACAAACAAATGTTTATTTAGTTAGTTGAGAGGACATTGACCGCAATTTATTTTTGTCGCATACAGAATTGTTTATAATGTGCTTAATGTCAGGTGGTTCATCTTTCCTTTCGACTCAACAGCCAAGCCCGTCCGACGGTCAGGGGCTGCGCCAGCTAGAGGAGCGAAGGGGAGCGAGAGAGAGAGAGAGAGAGAGAGATATTGCTGTATAAGTGATTTGGGTGTTTCGGCGGCACCGGCGAGCACAAGTTGGTCCCACTCCCATACGCGCACCCGCAACCACGCGTGCCCGCACGCGCACGAACAAACAAACTTTTTTTGCGCCCCTAGCGCTCCCTACTGTGACTGCAGGAGAACTAATTTGGCTGCAGCAGGAAACCGCGCTACACATTCTCCATAAGCTTGAGCAGTCTCCTACTTCTAAAGTCAATGATACTACTTAAACACTAACATTTATTTTGGGGTGATAAAGAACATGTCGAATGAATAGCATAAAATAAACTAAATAGTGAAATTATTTACAGTATTCAGTGAACAAAAATGGCTCCATGTAAATTTAGGGAATTGCAAGTCATGATTCGAGAGTTTATAGCATTCATAAAACGAGCATACCGGTATATAATCTTTTATTTTTGCTCTTTAGGTATATTTACAAAAAATGCCAAAAAATGGAATAGCTAGTCAATTATAACATAAGGTACCACAATTAATGCAATTAATGGAACAGCATCATTAATCTGCAGACTGCGAGTTACAGGGCTTACAAAGGACATTGTAACATCTTTTCCGCGTGTGGATAGCGTTAAACCCTAATCAGTTCTTAATAAAATTATCTCTAAACTCCACAAGGTGCATGCCACTGCGTCAGTTGTTCATAGCACACAAAAATCTAAGAGCCACTCATTGAAGGTGGTGAATAAAATTTTAGTGAAAGAAAATTAAAGATGGAATCTGTCTCACTAAGCTTCCTTAAACCAGACATAACTAAATGTTCATCTCCAAAACAAAAGGAATACTACACTGGTTCAGATCACTATCCAGGAGGCCCGTTCGCAAGCCAGAGGTCCCAGGTTCTATCCTGGGCTTGCTGACCGTATCTTGCTGAAGAGCACCGTGCAGTGCAGGCTCATTGGCCCATGGTGACGGACCAAAAGAAAAAAGTCATTAACTGCTCATAAATCAAGTCATTTAAGAAAAATACAACCCAACATGAAACAAAGTGGCTAAAAAATTCTCTACAGAAGATATCTTAACAATCACACTTCCCTGTGCTTAATTTGTTCATCGACCAACAAATTTGAAAATATTGACAACCACCAAAACCAGCAGCACAAAACACGCAGGTAATGTGACACAGCACAAAAACAATCTAAACACAAACAAGGGCCACAAAAACAACCAAGAAACAACCAAGCACTAAACCCTCAAATAAACAGCACAAGGCACTGGACCATCCAACTCACACACGTCTTGTGTGCGTGACTGAGTATGCCTACGTATTAACAAGTGAAAAGTAAAAACTTTACCCTCTAAACATGGGCAAGGTAGGACTGACAAAACTACACATTATTTCTCCATTTCCAATTTTGGTTTGGGATTAGTTGTTTAGTTGGCAACAAACAATGTGGTGTTTGTGAGTTGCTAATGCATCTCTATATTAATTGATTGCTCATATAGTTCTCAATTTTAAATTTAAGTTCCTTAGTGTTTCAGAACTATTCTATTTTTTTCTTTATTAAAATGGAATCTAGTAGTCAAATCTACTAACTATTCGAAATTCACCCAAAATTTCAGTTGATCTGAACCCAACCAGTTAAAAAAAGTTTTATAACTGAAACATCTGTTGTTCCTGATTTACTAGCATTTGTTATTACAACAGTCTCATTGTTATAAAATCAATTATCTTTCTGCCAAATATTAACCTTGAAATTTTGAAGACCTGTATAAGTTAAAATAGTGATAACAAGAACCGTCCAGTCAACGGTCACCTAATGGTAATGCTAATGGTACAGTAGAACCTCGATAGTTTGACTCTCTGTAGTTCGACCCTCCTTATAGTTCGACACTATAGTTGACACGGCCTGTGACAGCGATAATGTCAATGTTGGGGACTGATAAACGTGAAAATGTAAACAAAATTGTGAATTATTTTAGTTTTGGCTGTATTTATAGTTCAATCAATTTACGTTTTCATTATTTTGTATTCCTCAAATTGAACTTTTGATTTTTATGCTCCCTGTATTAAAATTTACAGTAAACTCCCTATAGTTCAACTTTTCGATAGTTCGACACCCTGTAAGTCCACAAAGTGTCGAACTATCAAGGTTCTACTGTAAATAGTTTGATGAGAGTGGATGCTTGAGAATGCTGTTGCCAAAACCCCGCTGAAATGTGTTTCATACCGTAATAATACACAATGTAAACATAACCTTCAACACTACCCAACCAGAAATTTCAACATTTCGTAAATATCTATTCATAGAATGCCTTATCTAGAAAAATCCCTTACTTGCAACTGCTTGAAGATCTACAACAGTTTCCTTAACAATTTAGAGGAACCTTAAAAAGCTTGCCATAGATTATCTTTTCAGAATTGCTTCTATATTCTCTCCGATACCTGAATCACTGCCCAAAGGCTTGACAAACTTGTATTGCTTGAGGGTAAAATTATAATTGAGAGTTTTCCCAGTTGGTGGTTAATTTGTTATACTGTTGTGGTGGGTGTAATGACACATGTGATATAGATTTAATATATTATTAGTATTTAATATAGTATCTATATTTAATATATATAGATAAAGTATTAGGCTGGGACAAGGTTGTGACACGTCTACAGCCCAGGCAAACTCATAAGGCAAACTCGTAAGGGCATCACTAGACTCACCGATGGGCGTGGAGGGCTTGTACGGCAGCGGGCCGCGGTCGTTGAGAGGCTTGAGGATGAACCCCGCCGGGGACATCTTGTTGGCCGTCGTCACCTGCACCAGTAGATCCATCATGGGGGTGCTGCGACAACACAGACAACACGGTCAGAGACACACGACACGCCAGACCAATGTCATTATAAATAGCAGCGGGCCGCGGTCGTTGAGAGGCTTGAGGATGAACCCCGCCGGGGACATCTTGTTGGCCGTCGTCACCTGCACCAGTAGATCCATCATGGGGGTGCTGCGACAACACAGACAACACGGTCAGAGACACAACCACACGGCAGACCAATGTCATTATAAATAGCAGCGGGCCGCGGTCGTTGAGAGGCTTGAGGATGAACCCCGCCGGGGACATCTTGTTGGCCGTCGTCACCTGCACCAGTAGATCCATCATGGGGGTGCTGCGACAACACAGACAACACGGTCAGAGACACACGACACGCCAGACCAATGTCATTATAAATAGCAGCGGGCCGCGGTCGTTGAGAGGCTTGAGGATGAACCCCGCCGGGGACATCTTGTTGGCCGTCGTCACCTGCACCAGTAGATCCATCATGGGGGTGCTGCGACAACACAGACAACACGGTCAGAGACACAACGACACGCCAGACCAATGTCATTATAAATAGCAGCGGGCCGCGGTCGTTGAGAGGCTTGAGGATGAACCCCGCCGGGGACATCTTGTTGGCCGTCGTCACCTGCACCAGTAGATCCATCATGGGGGTGCTGCGACAACACAGACAACACGGTCAGAGACACACGACACGCCAGACCAATGTCATTATAAATAGCAGCGGGCCGCGGTCGTTGAGAGGCTTGAGGATGAACCCCGCCGGGGACATCTTGTTGGCTGTCGTCACCTGCACCAGTAGATCCATCATAGGGGTGCTGCGACAACACAGACAACACGGTCAGAGACACAACGACACGCCAGATAATAAACCCATTTAGGAAGCTTAAAATAGGGAATGAATTGTTTATACAAAATATACTTTCTATATCCAGTTATTGATGAAGACATCTAAGAATTACGTATTGCTGAAGACATATTAATATTTGTCTCATAAACAAGTGATTATAGAATGGTTTTTAAGCTAACCGACCACTCTGAACAAGTTTGTTGATTCGGTAACACTGAGTAGAGGAAAATTGATTTCAATTAATATCTTTTCAAACGACATAAAATAACAGATGTTGTTTAGTTATTTTACTGTTCTGATGTACAGGTTTAGTTTATTCAACACAACAGGTTTTTTGTTTGGAGGTTATATTGGTTCAAGAAACACTGACGGGTGCTGAAATGGCAGGCAAAACCGATAATTAGAAGCACATGTTTTGTGTGTGATAAATTACTGAGCAAATACTGGTTGGTTAATCTCACTTAAGTTAGTAACTAAAATTACAGAAAATCTTTGATAAGAATTTTGGATTTGAATTTTTATGTAATTTAATGAGATGTTTATTGTTTTTGTTAGAAACACACGTTTAGCGCAATGATACCGCACAAAATAGAACTCTTAAAAACTGTTAAATTTTAATAATGCACGATAGGGGAAGGGACTTTGTGAAAACACATTTAAAATCCATAAAACCAGTTTTACTACAAAAAAATGTTGGATCTGTATGAGCCATGATCAAGAAGCACTTCTGCCACCAGTGCAGATTGAATCCAGAAATTCTAGTCAAGTTTAACGTATGAAATGCTCATGTGGTATATGAAGGTATGAGAAGTGAGAGCCACCCACTCCTTTAATTTTTAAATAATAAAGCAATAATAACACCCTTCAAACATAATACTGTAGTATGGGATAACAAAGTGTCAACTAATGCAATCCATAAAAATGTATATATTATATTTCCCAAATTTTCCGTAAAGTTTTCCCGCCAATTTTGCAATGACCCCTAATCAGTATATACTAATTTTTTTAAATAATTGTTACCATACATCAACCCAGGCCTAAGAGGCGCCATTGTGGCAGAGGCAAGCGCCCCTGATCAGCATTAAAAGCACTCTTGATCAGCGGAAACTTGAGCTGTCGACATGAGCGCCTCTGATCGGCGGACCTAGAGCCCTCTATTTGCTTTTAAGAGTGCCCCGATCAATAGAGACGAGCGCTTGTTAGAAAGAATTTTTCCCAGCAGAAAATTCCCTTATTTCCTAGGATTCTCGTACGTTGACACCCAGGTTAAAAGCTGTGTCCAGTTGAAAGGCGTTGGCCAAAAGAGCACTGCCTACTTCACCTTGTAGATTTATACCTACAGTTGTTAAGTGGCAGGCAATGACGTGTGTTACCTGCGCTCGACACTCATCTTGAGCGAGTGCCGGTCCGGCAGCACGACGGTCAGGTCCATGGAGCCGGCCAGCATGTCCGGTGGAGTTATTCCTACAGTTACCAAGTGACAAGCAATGACGTGTGTTACCTGCGCTCGACACTCATCTTGAGCGAGTGGCTGTCCGGCAGCACGACGGTCAGGTCCATGGAGCCGACCAGCATGTCCGGTGGAGTTATTCCTACAGTTACCAAGTGGCAGGCAATGACGTGTGTTACCTGCGCTCGACACTCATCTTGAGCGAGTGCCTGTCCGGCAGCACGACGGTCAGGTCCATGGAGCCGACCAGCATGTCCGGTGGAGTTATTCCTACAGTTACCAAGTGGCAGGCAATGACGTGTGTTACCTGCGCTCGACACTCATCTTGAGCGAGTGCCTGTCCGGCAGCACGACGGTCAGGTCCATGGAGCCGGCCAGCATGTCCGGTGGAGTTATTCCTACAGATACCAAGTGGCAGGCAATGACGTGTGTTACCTGCGCTCGACACTCATCTTGAGCGAGTGACGGTCCGGCAGCACGACGGTCAGGTCCATGGAGCCGGCCAGCATGTCCGGTGGAGTTATTCCTACAGTTACCAAGTGGCAGGCAATGACGTGTGTTACCTGCGCTCGACACTCATCTTGAGCGAGTGACGGTCCGGCAGCACGACGGTCAGGTCCATGGAGCCGGCCAGCATGTCCGGTGGAGTTATTCCTACAGTTACCAAGTGGCAGGCAATGACGTGTGTTACCTGCGCTCGACACTCATCTTGAGCGAGTGCCGGTCCGGCAGCACGACGGTCAGGTCCATGGAGCCGGCCAGCATGTCTGGTGGAGTTATTCCTACAGTTACCAAGTGACAAGCAATGACGTGTGTTACCTGCGCTCGACACTCATCTTGAGCGAGTGCCGGTCCGGCAGCACGACGGTCAGGTCCATGGAGCCGGCCACCATGTCCGGTGGAGTTATTCCTACAGTTACCAAGTGACAAGCAATGACGTGTGTTACCTGCGCTCGACACTCATCTTCAGCGAGTGCCGGTCCGGCAGCACGACGGTCAGGTCCATGGAGCCGGCCACCATGTCCGGTGGAGTTATTCCTACAGTTACCAAGTGGCAGACAATGACGTGTGTTACCTGCGCTCGACACTCATCTTGAGCGAGTGCCGGTCCGGCAGCACGACGGTCAGGTCCATGGAGCCGGCCAGCATGTCCGATGGGTTTGTTCCTACAGTTACCAAGTGGCAGGCAATGACGTGTGTTACCTGCGCTCGACACTCATCTTGAGCGAGTGCCGGTCCGGCAGCACGACGGTCAGGTCCATGGAGCCGGCCACCATGTCCGGTGGAGTTATTCCTACAGTTACCAAGTGACAAGCAATGACGTGAGTTACCTGCGCTCGACACTCACTTGAGCGAGTGCCGGTCCGGCAGCACGACGGTCAGGTCCATGGAGCCGGCCAGCATGTCTGGTGGAGTTATTCCTACAGTTACCAAGTGGCAGGCAATGACGTGTGTTACCTGCGCTCGACACTCATCTTGAGCGAGTGCCAGTCCGGCAGCACGACGGTCAGGTCCATGGAGCCGGCCAGCATGTCTGGTGGAGTTATTCCTACAGTTACCAAGTGGCAGGCAATGACGTGTGTTACCTGCGCTCGACACTCATCTTGAGCGAGTGCCGGTCCGGCAGCACGACGGTCAGGTCCATGGAGCCGGCCAGCATGTCTGGTGGAGTTATTCCTACAGTTACCAAGTGGCAGACAATGACGTGTGTTACCTGCGCTCGACACTCATCTTGAGCGAGTGCCGGTCCGGCAGCACGACGGTCAGGTCCATGGATCCGGCCACCATGTCCAGTGGAGTTATTCCTACAGTTACCAAGTGGCAGGCAATGACGTGTGTTACCTGCGCTCAACACTCATCTTGAGCGAGTGCCGGTCCGGCAGCACGACGGTCAGGTCCATGGAACCGGCCAGCATGTCTGGTGGAGTTATTCCTACAGTTACCAAGTGACAAGGAATGACGTGTGTTACCTGCGCTCAACACTCATCTTGAGCGAGTGCCGGTCCGGCAGCACGACGGTCAGGTCCATGGAGCCGGCCAGCATGTCTGGTGGAGTTATTCCTACAGTTACCAAGTGACAAGCAATGACGTGTGTTACCTGCGCTCAACACTCATCTTGAGCGAGTGCCGGTCCGGCAGCACGACGGTCAGGTCCATGGAGCCGGCCAGCATGTCTGGTGGAGTTATTCCTACAGTTACCAAGTGACAAGCAATGACGTGTGTTACCTGCGCTCAACACTCATCTTGAGCGAGTGCCGGTCCGGCAGCACGACGGTCAGGTCCATGGAGCCGGCCAGCATGTCTGGTGGAGTTATTCCTACAGTTACCAAGTGACAAGCAATGACGTGTGTTACCTGCGCTCGACACTCATCTTGAGCGAGTGCCTGTCCGGCATTACGACGGTCAGGTCCATGGAGCCGGCCAGCATGTCCGGTGGAGTTATTCCTACAGTTACCAAGTGGCAGACAATGACGTGTGTTACCTGCGCTCGACACTCATCTTGAGCGAGTGCCGGTCCGGCAGCACGACGGTCAGGTCCATGGAGCCGGCCAGCATGTCCGGTGGAGTTATTCCTACAGTTACCAAGTGGCAAACAATGACGTGTGTTACCTGCGCTCGACACTCATCTTGAGCGAGTGCCGGTCCGGCAGCACGACGGTCAGGTCCATGGAGCCGGCCAGCATGTCCGGTGGAGTTATTCCTACAGTTACCAAGTGGCAGACAATGACGTGTGTTACCTGCGCTCGACACTCATCTTGAGCGAGTGCCTGTCCGGCAGCACGACGGTCAGGTCCATGGAGCCGGCCAGCATGTCCGGTGGAGTTATTCCTATAGTTACCAAGTGGCAGACAATGACGTGTGTTACCTGCGCTCGACACTCATCTTGAGCGAGTGCCTGTCCGGCAGCACGACGGTCAGGTCCATGGAGCCGGCCAGCATGTCCGGTGGAGTTATTCCTTAAGTTACCAAGTGGCAGACAATGATGTGTGTTACCTGCGCTCGACACTCATCTTGAGCGAGTGCCTGTCCGGCAGCACGACGGTCAGGTCCATGGAGCCGGCCAGCATGTCCGGTGGAGTTATTCCTATAGTTACCAAGTGGCAGACAATGACGTGTGTTACCTGCGCTCGACACTCATCTTGAGCGAGTGCCGGCAGCACGACGGTCAGGTCCATGGAGCTGGCCAGCATGTCCGGTGGAGTTATTCCTATAGTTACCAAGTGGCAGACAATGACGTGTGTTACCTGCGCTCGACACTCATCTTGAGCGAGTGCCGGTCCGGCAGCACGACGGTCAGGTCCATGGAGCCGGCCAGCATGTCCGATGGGTTTGTTCCTACAGTTACCAAGTGGCAGGCAATGACGTGTGTTACCTGCGCTCGACACTCATCTTGAGCGAGTGCCGGTCCGGCAGCACGACGGTCAGGTCCATGGAGCCGGCCACCATGTCCGGTGGAGTTATTCCTACAGTTACCAAGTGACAAGCAATGACGTGAGTTACCTGCGCTCGACACTCACTTGAGCGAGTGCCGGTCCGGCAGCACGACGGTCAGGTCCATGGAGCCGGCCAGCATGTCTGGTGGAGTTATTCCTACAGTTACCAAGTGGCAGGCAATGACGTGTGTTACCTGCGCTCGACACTCATCTTGAGCGAGTGCCGGTCCGGCAGCACGACGGTCAGGTCCATGGAACCGGCCAGCATGTCTGGTGGAGTTATTCCTACAGTTACCAAGTGACAAGGAATGACGTGTGTTACCTGCGCTCAACACTCATCTTGAGCGAGTGCCGGTCCGGCAGCACGACGGTCAGGTCCATGGAGCCGGCCAGCATGTCTGGTGGAGTTATTCCTACAGTTACCAAGTGACAAGCAATGACGTGTGTTACCTGCGCTCAACACTCATCTTGAGCGAGTGCCGGTCCGGCAGCACGACGGTCAGGTCCATGGAGCCGGCCAGCATGTCTGGTGGAGTTATTCCTACAGTTACCAAGTGACAAGCAATGACGTGTGTTACCTGCGCTCAACACTCATCTTGAGCGAGTGCCGGTCCGGCAGCACGACGGTCAGGTCCATGGAGCCGGCCAGCATGTCTGGTGGAGTTATTCCTACAGTTACCAAGTGACAAGCAATGACGTGTGTTACCTGCGCTCGACACTCATCTTGAGCGAGTGCCTGTCCGGCATTACGACGGTCAGGTCCATGGAGCCGGCCAGCATGTCCGGTGGAGTTATTCCTACAGTTACCAAGTGGCAGACAATGACGTGTGTTACCTGCGCTCGACACTCATCTTGAGCGAGTGCCGGTCCGGCAGCACGACGGTCAGGTCCATGGAGCCGGCCAGCATGTCCGGTGGAGTTATTCCTACAGTTACCAAGTGGCAAACAATGACGTGTGTTACCTGCGCTCGACACTCATCTTGAGCGAGTGCCGGTCCGGCAGCACGACGGTCAGGTCCATGGAGCCGGCCAGCATGTCCGGTGGAGTTATTCCTACAGTTACCAAGTGGCAGACAATGACGTGTGTTACCTGCGCTCGACACTCATCTTGAGCGAGTGCCTGTCCGGCAGCACGACGGTCAGGTCCATGGAGCCGGCCAGCATGTCCGGTGGAGTTATTCCTATAGTTACCAAGTGGCAGACAATGACGTGTGTTACCTGCGCTCGACACTCATCTTGAGCGAGTGCCTGTCCGGCAGCACGACGGTCAGGTCCATGGAGCCGGCCAGCATGTCCGGTGGAGTTATTCCTTAAGTTACCAAGTGGCAGACAATGATGTGTGTTACCTGCGCTCGACACTCATCTTGAGCGAGTGCCTGTCCGGCAGCACGACGGTCAGGTCCATGGAGCCGGCCAGCATGTCCGGTGGAGTTATTCCTATAGTTACCAAGTGGCAGACAATGACGTGTGTTACCTGCGCTCGACACTCATCTTGAGCGAGTGCCGGCAGCACGACGGTCAGGTCCATGGAGCTGGCCAGCATGTCCGGTGGAGTTATTCCTATAGTTACCAAGTGGCAGACAATGACGTGTGTTACCTGCGCTCGACACTCATCTTGAGCGAGTGCCTGTCCGGCAGCACGACGGTCAGGTCCATGGAGCCGGCCAGCATGTCTGGTGGAGTTATTCCTACAGTTACCAAGTGGCAGACAATGACGTGTGTTACCTGCGCTCGACACTCATCTTGAGCGAGTGCCTGTCCGGCAGCACGACGGTCAGGTCCATGGAGCCGGCCAGCATGTCTGGTGGAGTTATTCCTACAGTTACCAAGTGACAAGCAATGACGTGTGTTACCTGCGCTCGACACTCATCTTGAGCGAGTGCCTGTCCGGCATTACGACGGTCAGGTCCATGGAGCCGGCCAGCATGTCCGGTGGAGTTATTCCTACAGTTACCAAGTGGCAGGCAATGACGTGTGTTACCTGCGCTCGACACTCATCTTGAGCGAGTGCCGGTCCGGCAGCACGACGGTCAGGTCCATGGAGCCGGCCAGCATGTCCGGTGGAGTTATTCCTACAGTTACCAAGTGGCAAACAATGACGTGTGTTACCTGCGCTCGACACTCATCTTGAGCGAGTGCCGGTCCGGCAGCACGACGGTCAGGTCCATGGAGCCGGCCAGCATGTCCGGTGGAGTTATTCCTACAGTTACCAAGTGGCAGACAATGACGTGTGTTACCTGCGCTCGACACTCATCTTGAGCAAGTGCCTGTCCGGCAGCACGACGGTCAGGTCCATGGAGCCGGCCAGCATATCCGGTGGAGTTATTCCTATAGTTACCAAGTGGCAGACAATGACGTGTGTTACCTGCGCTCGACACTCATCTTGAGCGAGTGCCTGTCCGGCAGCACGACGGTCAGGTCCATGGAGCCGGCCAGCATGTCCGGTGGAGTTATTCCTACAGTTACCAAGTGGCAGACAATGACGTGTGTTACCTGCGCTCGACACTCATCTTGAGCGAGTGCCTGTCCGGCAGCACGACGGTCAGGTCCATGGAGCCGGCCAGCATGTCCGGTGGAGTTATTCCTACAGTTACCAAGTGGCAGGCAATGACGTGTGTTACCTGCGCTCGACACTCATCTTGAGCGAGTGACGGTCCGGCAGCACGACGGTCAGGTCCATGGAGCCGGCCAGCATGTCCGGTGGAGTTATTCCTACAGTTACCAAGTGGCAGGCAATGACGTGTGTTACCTGCGCTCGACACTCATCTTGAGCGAGTGACGGTCCGGCAGCACGACGGTCAGGTCCATGGAGCCGGCCAGCATGTCTGGTGGAGTGTCTTCCGTCACGGTCATCCCCCCGGCCATCATCCTGAACAACAAACAAAACCTGCTGACCAAGTTCACTCTTTTTTGGGAAAATCTTAACCAAATTTTAAAATATAACCTTAAAGTGCAATGAAAGCTAAATTGGGAACTAAAATTAGTTTGTAATGATAATAAGAAACATTTTAAGATTTAAGGGTCAAAACTCGTTTTGTAATAATTTCCATAAATTATTTTAATATTCATATTTAGAACCAAGAATTAGTTGACTTTATTCACTGTATTTAGGCCAGTGAAAAGTTAAAGGGTTAGATATGAAAGAGTCTGTATTTAAAATTTTAAGTGTTGCCATCTGTGGTGAAAATGACAAACTGTCTAATCCAGCTGATTAAAGAGCATAGATAAAAAGGTAGAATTAAATATTCCCATAAGATTAACATTGAATATTTCTTTTACTATGAGGGAGAGCCTTTTTGACGAACGATGCTTTAGAGCAGCTAAAATCGTTCTAATTTCAACATTTAACAATAATAAAAATTTTCATATCATTTACTAAAGCCCTTGTCGTGTGAAAAGAGATTAAAGATTGGTATTTTAGCACAACTTGGCTACTTTGACATACTATGGGGCAAAGCCCTAAGGTCGCTAAGTCAATTAAAGTTGTAATGAACCTTCACACCACTCTAGTCTATGACATGAAAAAAATTTAGACCCCTAGGTAAAGTCGTTATCCAGTGAAAAGAGGACAAAATAGGACCCATGAGCGTTACAGACAGAATGACAGAGAGAGAGACAGACAGACAGAGGGAAAGAAATTTAGATGACACCGAATTTGGATTCTGTTATGCATAAAAAGTAAAAATAACCAAAAATTTCAAAATTCTAAGCAACGTACAGACAAAACTCTAATTTTATTAATATAGATTGCTCGATTTCGAGCAACACGTATACTAGTTTACATAAATGTATGAAACAAACCTAGACAACTTCAACACTCAGATTATTTATATGATAATCATTTCAGTTATTGGTTATTTAATTTCATAAACAGATTACATTATTTATCTTATTTAATATGAAATGTACTATATATTTGTCAAATACCACACACATGTATCAGAGAATCTCCGTTAGCACAGGGAATACAGGGTTGAAATTTGACATGGACGTTCCTCTTTGCTCAAAAATTCTCATTAACAAAACTAAAACTACTTCACGGCTCCGCCCTACAGGTCTTCGAAATTTAAATATGAATTAAGAAAACAACGAATCTAAAAAACTATAGGGCCTGCAGGGTTGATATTTGGAATTATCTCTTTTCTCATAGGTGCTCAATAAAAAAAATGTTTTGCACATTTCCTTTAGGGCTCCACCCCACAGAACCCAAAATTACTATAGAGCCTACGGGTTGAAATTTAACATGGACGTTCCTCCTTACTCATAGAAGGGGGGCCTTGTACAAGTGACAAAAAGTAAGTTTTGAGGAAAACGAAATCTAAGTTTTGAATGTATCCATAGTTCACAATTTATTGAAAAAAAGTTTATAGTTAGTGTTTTTACGACCTACTGTTAACCAAGAACCTAGAAATTAAGGTTTAGGTCTCATAATTTAAATAGAAATTTATATATATATATATATATATATATATATATATATATATATATTTTTTTTTTTAGGGAGAGGCGGAAAAATGCATTACGCACACAGGTGGCCAGCCTGTAGTGTGGGACTCCCCTAAAAAACGGGTTTACCCACTAAAAAACCTCCTCTACTCTTTAGGAATCTAACCTGGAATTGTTTATCACATTACATCAGGCTAGGCCTAAATTTGGCTTACGCCCGTGGGGCTCGCTCCTTATCCAGCCGCTCGATCAAGGGATCTGGGCCACTTCGCGGTCCAGATCGGTTTTCTTTTCCAGGAGGATGCCCCGGACGAACTGTGACAAACAATCCCAGTTGCCCTCATCCTCCAAAATCTTTTGGCAGACCGAGTCCACCGAAAATGCACCAAAGATTTGTGTGGCCTCCAGGCGGGGCCCTTCCCAACGGGGACAGCGGAAGAATGTGTGTTCCGCATCGTCGGGAACACCCGGGCAATAAATGCAGTCCGGTGAACCGGTCTTTCCCATCCGGTTCAGGTACGACCGAAAATAGCCGTGACCTGTCAAAAATTGGGTCAGGTAGTAGTCCACCTCCCCATGCCGCCGTTCCACCCATGGTTGGACCTGCTTGATAAGTCGCGCAGTCCATCGTCCTCGGGTGTCATGCTCCCAGCTGTGTTGCCACTGCTGGAAGGTTCGGGAGCGCTCTTCTGTTCTTGCCGTGTCCTTGCCGATCTCGCCTTGTCTCTGATAAATCGCCTTCCTCTCTCCAGCCAAGAGCTTGACAGGAATTACTCCGGCGACCACCAGGACGGCAGGCTCGGACACTGTCCGGTAGGCGGAACACACCCGGAGCGCAGCTTGACGCTGAACCCGGGCGAGTCGCAACCTGTAGCACTCCTTATCTAGAGCGCCTGCCCACACCTCTGCCCCGTAAAAGGAGCACGGACTGGACCGCGGACATCAACAGACGTCCTCTGCTGGATCGGGGACCCCCGACATTGGCCATCAGCCTACTAAGGTAAGTGACTACCTTAGCGGCCTTGTCCGCCGTACGGAAGATCTGATCCCTCCAGCTTAACTTGGTGTCGGGTAATATATAATTTTTTTGTGATTATAAACATTACTTGTACCCCTTTATACAATGGTCTACAGCCACTAAGCACCTGCTTAACAAATAACCGTTGGAAGCCAAGGGGTACAAGTGGTTGCCAAAGGGGTACAATTACAGAGAAAAGGTGACACATGTAACCATTGGCTTCTAAGGAACACAGCTGATTCTTGAGGTAGTACTTAAAATCAATGCTAGATAACAGTACCTGTCCGAGATTCACTCATATCCCTTTGCCACCAGAAAATATACAATTTTAGCCACAAAACTATATACTTATCTCAAAATCGCCAATTTTGCACTTATACCCCCTTGGCTTCTAGGCCCCTGCAGTTTAACTGAACTGAGTCTGAAACTGTTTTCATTAAGAAACGATCTTGCACATACAGTTTATGAAGTCCTTTAGGGCTCCGCCCTATAGGAATTCATATGGCAATATGGCCTGGGGGGAGGGGGTTGATATTTGACATGATTCCCCAGGACTTCAAAATGTTGATATAATGTTATTCGAATGGCCAATTTTAAATACAAATCAAAGAAACAACAAATTTTCAAAACTATAGGGCCCGACTTGAATGCAATATTGCATGGGTATTCCTCATAGCTCGTAAGTAGTCTCTAAGAAATAATTTCGCAAATTTCTGTAAGGGCTCCGCCCCACAGAACTTTAAAATTTCAATAAAATTTTTTCTTATGGACAATTTTATTACAAAAAGAGGAAACAACGAATCTACGAAACTATTGGGCAAACAGGGTTGGAGTTTGTCACGGGTGTTCCTTTTTGTTCATAGGTGCTCACTATATATATATATATATATATATATATATATACATATATATATATATCGTATGGATCATTCAGCCAGCCACCATGGTTTAAGAATAATAAAATAAATTCTGCGGTGCAGAGCACCTGAGTCAGTATAAGTAAAAATCTAAACACTAAAATAAAAAAATAAAAAATTAGATCTCTCTTTATAGAGCTAAATCCAGGGCGCTAAGCCATTGCAGCCCAGCTTCACTTGAGCTATGCAGACCGGCCAATCCTTCGGGGAAGGCACTCAGTGGGCACTCTTCGACTATGTGTTCCATAGTTTGATACTCCGCTCCGCAGTCGCATGACTGGTCTTGTGTCATTCCCCATTTGTGCTTCCAATAATTACATCTTCCCACTCCAGTGCGGAAACGATTGAGTATAGTCCACTGCTTCCGAGGAAGATTCATACCACCTACCGCCACGGTCGGGTCATCTATCAAGAAGTGGTTCCGACCTTGAAAAACGTCCCAGGAGGAAGTCCAGTTTGTATGGATGGTGAAGTTCGAGTCCATCAACTGGGAGGCTGTTCGTAGAGGTGGTTTTACGGACCTCAATCGGCCCGCATTCTGGGGTAGGTAATCATGGATGGGCAGCTGTGGAGCAGATAAGATCTTTGTGTATTCCCTAATGAGTGCATCCCTTCGTCTTATTTCAGGAGGAGCGATATTACACAGCACCGGGAGCCAGGGTACAGGAGTTGCCATGAGTGTACCACTAATGGCTCTCATGGTCCTGTTTAGCTGGACGTCGATCTCTCTAACGTGCACACTATTTAACCACACGGGAGCACAGTACTCAGCAGTTGAATATACCAATGATAGAGCAGTTGTTCGCAGAACTTGTGTGTTAGCTCCCCATGTGGAGCCAGCAAGGTGATGGACAATGTTAGTCCTGGTTCTCACCTTAGCTGCCGTTTTTTGTAAGTAGCTTTTAAACGTGAGAGACCGATCTAAAGTGACTCCCAGATACTGTGGGTGGCCATTATGTTTCAACTCAACACCGTTGAATACGATTTTAAGCTTTTGGTTGGCCAGTCTATTATTCAAGTGGAAGCAAGCAACCTCAGTTTTTGTTGGGTTTGGATTTAGCTTCCAGGCTTCAAAATATTCACCGAGGGTCGTGAGGTCATTTGTTAGTGTTTCCTCAGCTTGTCGAAAATGCTGGTGTTGATATGCCAATGCAATATCATCTGCATATATAAACTTTAAGGACCGAGTTACAGGAATGTCGGCAGTATACACATTAAAGAGCAGTGGGGCGAGCACTGACCCTTGTGGCAGGCCATCCTTTAGTTGCCTAAACGTACTTTCTCTGCGTCCCAGATATACTTTTATCATCCTATTGGAGAGCATTGAGTTGAGGAGACGCAACAAGAAAGGGCAAGGAATAAGGTCGTAAAATTTAACTAGGAGGCCTTTTCTCCAGACAGTGTCATATGCTGCAGTCAGATCTAAAAAAAGCCACAGAGGTTTTCAGTCTTCGCTCAAACCCATCCTCAATGAAAAAAGTCAGAGCTAAAACTTGGTCACAGCAGTTGCGACCAGGCCTAAATCCAGCTTGTTCGACAGGGATGCTAACATTGAGAATAGGGAGGATTCTGTTATAAATCAACCTCTCTAGCAGCTGATAACAAACACTTAAAAGAGCTATAGGCCGAAGTAGTACCCAAAATCTGTGTGCTATGACAGTAAGGATTAGTAGGATTGCGGCGTTGCGGCGTTTTTATTTTTTATTGATATGATTCAAATATATTGTAAATATGTTGTATATAATATGTGTAATAATAAATTAAGTGTGGGGCTATGATGTAACTATGAAAAATTTTAATTATATAATATATAATGTGATGAGTGTTTTAATTGAGGTGGTAGAAACTGAATAGTAAATATATTGATGTTTATAATGTTTGAGTTTGGATCTTAAATAGTACATTATAATAATTTAGGTTTTTTATCTCCTTCACTATTTTTATAATTTGTATATGATATTATAATTGATTGTGTAGCTGTGAAAACTAGTACAGCTTTAGAATAGTGAGAGAAAGTTGGTAGGGTAGGTCTGTTAGTTTGAAGACAGAAATATAACTGTGGAGGCCACTGGACTGTTATGGTGGTAGTTTTACCACTTAAGTTATAATCAACTCTTTTAAGCAGTATTGAGTGTATAGAAACAGGTGTACTTGGTAGTGAAAGCATAGTTGGCTATCACACCTTGCTGTATTGGTCTGCTATTTTGTTTTTACCACTGCTACTATCTTTGGTGTCTTTTGAAGATAGCAAAATAGTGTATTATTATATTAAGCTTTATAATGTATGTGTATTTTAACTAATATTATAGTTATTTGTAGTTTCTAATGTGAATATTGATGGAATTTTAGAATAGGGAGAGAAATTATTATATGAAAATGTTAACATATAATATTGACATATAATAGGTTAACATATATAGGTTAACATATAATATTGTAATGAGTGTTTTAACTGAAGGTAGTTTAAATTTAAAGTTAAACTCAAACAAAGTGATATTTGTAATGTTGTGTTTAGATAGTACTTTACTTTATTAAGCTTTATGAAATATGTGCATTTGAATGAGTATTTGTAACTAATATTATATTTTTTTAGTTGTTAATGTGAATATTGTTACAGCCTTAGAATAAGAAGAGAAAGTGTTTTAGGTAATATTAGGTGTTAAGAGCATGTAGCAGTGAATAAATGTGTTTTTGTTCGTTCTGCTTTACATATAAATAGTAAGTATGATTTTACTTATATTTGGATGACTTGTGGAGGTTAGTAGAATGTTTTGGTTCTAGTTTTACTGTGTAGTAAGTTTTTTGTTGTTTTATGTTATTAAAAGTTAAATATTTTTATTTGTAATAATAATAAAAAAAATATTTAATTGCAAACTTTAGTTGTTATAATGTTAGATCTAAATTTTATTTGAAAAATTATTAGACATAATTTTGAATTAGGCCTACTATATTAAAACTGAGACTAAAAGTTAAGCAGACTGAGAATATGTAGGTTTTTGTCTCTGATTTTTAGGCTTAGTCCTTTATACTTTATACTTTAATTAATATTTAGCCATAAACTAATGGGTTTAGATGTAAGATTTTTTATATTTGGAATTTTTACTAAAATGTTGAGTCATTTTATTTTTTTGTGAACTTATTTAAAGATTTAAACTGGTTTTTAAACTAAGATGATGTTTGGGCTTAAACTTTTTAGATGTAAACTTAATATTTTAAATGTAAATTTTGTACTTAGACTTTTAGATATGTATAAATTTGAAGAATTAAGTATTTTTGTTTAGAATTTTAGATTTTAACTGTAAACTTTATTGGGTTGTGGACTAATAGATCTTTATACCTATCTAAGATTTTTTATTTAGTTTTAAGATATACTTTAAAATTTAGACTTTGATTGTGAATTTGATATTTAAATTTTTTAATAAGACAAAGTTTTAGAAATAAACTATGACTTAATATTTTTTATTTGGACTTAAAAACTTGGACTTTTAGATCTAGACTTGAAAATAGCTTATTTTTTATGGACTGTACATATAGAACTACTAAATATAAGAGTTGTATAAATAAATGAAATGAACTGAGATAAATATATTTAGTTTTAGATTTTGTTAGTGGTAAATTTTTACACCTAAACTTATTTTTTGGAATCTTAGATTTAGATATAAAGTTCTATATTATTTAGATGTAGATATTTTTAATGAAACCTAGTATTAGTATTTTGATTAGTAGATTTTTATGTTAAACTTAGTCTTAATTTTTGTAGTTTAGTATTTAAAGGTAGACACTTGAACTTATAGACTTCAGATGTGGATGTTTATGCTTGACTTTAGTATGAAAGTTAGAATTATACTTAGACCTAATTTTTTATATTATGTTATTGAAAGTTGATTTTTTACTTAGATTATAGACATAATATTTTTTACTTAGTTTTTTAACTTATAATTGTAGACTTATATAATTTTACTGTTATATTTATATTTAAAATGAAAGATTATTTGAATTAAGTTTAAATTTTGGGATTTTTATTTACAGTGAAAATAAGATATTTAGTTTTAGAATTTTAGATGTTAGGGCTAAGTCTGTTATACTTTTATATGTGTACTTAAATTGGTATGTTTATTTTTATAATTTGTATAAAGGTTTTTAAATTAATTATTTTATAGATCAGATTATTATACAAACTATATTATTTAAATATTTATATTAGACTTTTAGCTGAGACTTTTGGACTTAAACTTTTAGATCTAGACATTATTTATAAAACTAAGATTATTTTGATTTAAAGTTATATACTCAACTTTTAGATATTTAGTTAGAATTTTTAAGTTACAGTATTATGTAAAAATGTACATATTTTAAATATTAAATTTCTCTAATTAAATTATATTTTTTAAGGTTTAAGACATGTATAATAGAATTAGTAATTTAATACATAGATTTATTACTATAAACCTTATTTAACATTGAATTTTAAATTTAGAATTTTACACTTTTGTATTTATATTGTTAGATTAAGACTTGGACTGGAAGATAATTTGGACTTTTGGATAATATTGTTTTGATACTTGGACTGAAAATTGTATATTTAATTTTAGAATTTTAGGTTATTACACTTAGCCTCTTTTACATTTTATTATATTTATACCTGAACTGTTAGATTTACCCCCAAAAATTACTTTTGATTTATACCTTTAAACAGTTTATTTGTTGACTTATATTCATATGACAATATTTTATTTAAAGATTTAAACTAAATTTTAAACTGAAACCTTTGGAAGTTAAACCTTTAGATCTAGACTTGGTTTTTGTACTTAAATTTATTGTTAATTTTGATATAGTTAGACCTAAATTTTAAGAACTAAACATTAATGTTTAAAATGTTAGATTTGAATTTTTAGGTATAGAGTTTTACATTTTACAGTTCTTTATCAATCTATATTATCCCTGTTCTTATTTTAAAAGACATAGTTTAACATATAGATTTGAATGAAGAATTTTATACTTACAGTAGATTATTATAAAACTAAACATTTACGTGGATGTTTAGATTAAGACTTTAACATTTAGGTTGTTAGATTTAGACCTAAAATCATAGACCTGATTTTATATTTTTAATCTCAGTTAATTTTAAAAGTAGGCTTAGATTATTTAATTTAGCTGATTTTATAAATATATTTTTTATTGGACATTTACGACTAACTAGCTGGATAAGTAAGATATTAAGATTTAGTTTTAGTTTTGTAAGGTAAATTTTATATAAAAATTCACATTTTTAGAATCTTTGATTTGGGATTAAAGACATGCATTAAGTAGATGTAAATGTAGATGTGAATTCTGAATTAAACCTAGAATTAGTCTTTGACTTTAAGACTTTAATTCCTATTATTTTTTTAATAGGACATTTGGAATTAAAATTCAACTTAGACTTATATTTTTATAGTTAAACTGTGGATTGATAGTTAAATATTTTTAATTTTAGGTTTATACCCAAACTGTTTAGCAGCTTCTTGTGTTTTGGATCAGATTTGGACTTAAAGTGTTAAATGTTGAATCTTTTGTATGACAAATTAGACTTACCGATTTGGAGTATTAGACTTAAAATTATATTTTTATGCATTTATAGCCTTCTTTTCTATAGACTTAGAATTATAGATTTGTACTTACTATTAATTATTTTTATGTTAAACTTTTAGACTTTTATACTTTTAATGTTATACATTTAGATATTTTGACTTAGAATTAATGAGGCTCAAATTTTAAGATTAATATTTTAAATCTTATTTCTAAGATTAATAATTTAAAGCATAAACTGTATCATAATATTTAGACTTAAAATATTGGTAAAGGTATTTTATACCTAAACTGATATTTTTAGATATACACTTGTAGATTGATAATTAGATTATTAAACTGAAACTCACATTTATATTAAATATATTTGTGTTATTAAAAGCAAATTTTGCATTAAGTCTTTTGTATTTGGATTGATATAGACACCTCATCCGAATTGTAAGACTAAAAAATTGGACTTTAGACTAAGAATATGGATTTTGGACTTATAATTTTAAACAATTGCACATGGACTTATTTGCAGACTTGTGTAACTTTTATCTATTAGAATTACTTAACACTTAAACTGCAGTGTTTCAACTTGTTTTAGATTGTTAAAATTGTGATTTTATTTAGTCTTAAGCTTTTTGACATAGTTGAAGACTTAAGATTCTGAATACTATAAAACATAATCTGTTTCTAGAAAATATAGGTAGCCCAAATATCACTCTTTTGTATGGGTGAGAAACCAATTTACTGTTAAAACTTTGGTGATTTTTTACAAGCTTTGAAATAAAAAAAAAATATGTTTAAGTTCTAATTTTCAATATTTTAGGTTTTTACAATTTTTAACACTTTTACCACCAAACCTGGGTAAATACTTTTGCCATTTAGTAATTTTGTTACACCTTATTACAACTTCATGCAAATCGTAGTAATTTCTTGCAACTTGTAACTTTATTTAATTTTTACAACTTCATGCAACTTTTTGTGTTATTTTTTAACTTATCACAATTTTTCCTAACTCTGATGTTTTGATTTACAATTTATTTAAAATTTTACAATGCACATTTTACAGTGAGCATTCATTTTGAAATCTTATTTAATTGTAAGTTGAGATTTAGAAAATCTTAGTTATGCTATTTTTGAAACTATGAGAAAAGAGAATGATTATTACAGAACTAATTTTAATTTATTTGTAACTAAAATAGTTAGTATAGAGAGTATAGAAATGTACTTGATGTTTGTCTATCCAGTGACATATAAGAGATTACAAACTGATAAATGAGCACTCTGAAATTTTGTAGAGAAGTATAGCATATGTTAATTTACTATATTGTTGGAAAAATGTATATTATAAGCAATTGAAAATTTTAACTGACCAATGTAACTTTTTGAATTGTAAAAATGTAAATGAAATTTGTAAATTGTGAATTTAGAAATTATAGGAGACAACCAGGATATCTCTTTGAAATGCTTACAATTGGATATAAAATAATCGTGCGTTAAACTTTCCATATAAACAATAACCAGTACACTTAACCGTTTACTTTTAACACAAAACCTTTATTGTTTAATTTTTTTGTTTTTAAAACATGGAAAGATGCTATATAGCTTAAATATTGATACACAAACAGAGATTTAAAATAAGCAAATGTTATAATATAATGAGTAGTCCTAGATTTTTAGTTCTATTATAAAGTTAGTCATGTACGATCTATGTTAAAAAACCATCAATATATAATTATCAAAACATATTGATCTAAAGTATAATTTAACTGTGTGTTCATAAGATAATTGATACAAATTCAACTTGTTATGTCTTCTCTTCTTCTGTTAATAGATAATGTATTCAGGGTATCTTTAGAAATGTATTTCTTCGATTTTATTATTTAGTTCCAAATTGACTCTTGGATTACAATTGATACTCTTCGGATAGTAATTTACAAATATCTAATGTGAGATTTTAAAATATTTGGCAATTTTTCAGAATATAAAATCAATGCATACCATTCAACAGGGCTGATAGATCCAATAAAAAACAGGGGGGGGCCTGTTTCATAAAAAGTGACAAATGTGACAGGATGACAGGTACATTTGACATATCTACAATTCTACAAAATTTTGTTTCCTATAAGTTTTAAAATTTACAAAGTTATGTCAAATATTTCTTACAAATATGTCATGTCTTGACAATTTCTTAACATGTGTTTTTGTGAAAATTGTCAACTTGTTATAAAAATATATAAAACATGTGATTATTTACAATTTTAAAATTGTCACCTGTCGAATAGTATAATTTACAAATAATTTATTGTTTTTGACAAATTTGTCAAATTTTCTAAATTGTCAAACCTGTCACTTTTAATGAAACAGGCCCCTGATCCTGTGTTTTGAACATTTTGGATTTCTACTGAAAAGTTTTAATCACTTCTTTTGAAACCAACTATGATTTCTTTTAAAGGTCCTAATGTAAACGAATAAGATTCATTCGCTATTAATGCTTGCAGTTTTCTGTATGGTAGATTTTTTATGAAGGCATTTGTATTAATTCGGTAGATTTTGGTTTCTTCAATTTCTTCCAAATTCTACAGCATATTTCCAAATCTGCTTGTAGTACATCGGATAGAGCAAGATGACATTACGGTAAGTACATGAAATCTTTCATCTTTTTTGTGATCATTTTACTAAGTAAATCCTAAAATGAAAGACGCCTATAGTGGAGAGTTTATTTTATTTTCATAAATATCTCCACTATAGGCGTCTTTCATTTTAGGATTTACTTAGTAAAATGATCACAAAAAAGATGAAAGATTTCATGTACTTACCGTAATGTCATCTTGCTCTATCCGATGTACTACAAGCAGATTTGGAAATATGCTGTAGAATTTGGAAGAAATTGAAGAAACCAAAATCTACCGAATTAATACAAATGCCTTCATAAAAAATCTACCATACAGAAAACTGCAAGCATTAATAGCGAATGAATCTTATTCGTTTACATTAGGACCTTTAAAAGAAATCATAGTTGGTTTCAAAAGAAGTGATTAAAACTTTTCAGTAGAAATCCAAAATGTTCAAAACACAGGATCAGGGGCCTGTTTCATTAAAAGTGACAGGTTTGACAATTTAGAAAATTTGACAAATTTGTCAAAAACAATAAATTATTTGTAAATTATACTATTCGACAGGTGACAATTTTAAAATTGTAAATAATCACATGTTTTATATATTTTTATAACAAGTTGACAATTTTCACAAAAACACATGTTAAGAAATTGTCAAGACATGACATATTTGTAAGAAATATTTGACATAACTTTGTAAATTTTAAAACTTATAGGAAACAAAATTTTGTAGAATTGTAGATATGTCAAATGTACCTGTCATCCTGTCACATTTGTCACTTTTTATGAAACAGGCCCCCCCCCTGTTTTTTATTGGATCTATCAGCCCTGTTGAATGGTATGCATTGATTTTATATTCTGAAAAATTGCCAAATATTTTAAAATCTCACATTAGATATTTGTAAATTACTATCCGAAGAGTATCAATTGTAATCCAAGAGTCAATTTGGAACTAAATAATAAAATCGAAGAAATACATTTCTAAAGATACCCTGAATACATTATCTATTAACAGAAGAAGAGAAGACATAACAAGTTGAATTTGTATCAATTATCTTATGAACACACAGTTAAATTATACTTTAGATCAATATGTTTTGATAATTATATATTGATGGTTTTTTAACATAGATCGTACATGACTAACTTTATAATAGAACTAAAAATCTAGGACTACTCATTATATTATAACATTTGCTTATTTTAAATCTCTGTTTGTGTATCAATATTTAAGCTATATAGCATCTTTCCATGTTTTAAAAACAAAAAAATTAAACAATAAAGGTTTTGTGTTAAAAGTAAACGGTTAAGTGTACTGGTTATTGTTTATATGGAAAGTTTAACGCACGATTATTTTATATCCAATTGTAAGCATTTCAAAGAGATATCCTGGTTGTCTCCTATAATTTCTAAATTCACAATTTACAAATTTCATTTACATTTTTACAATTCAAAAAGTTACATTGGTCAGTTAAAATTTTCAATTGCTTATAATATACATTTTTCCAACAATATAGTAAATTAACATATGCTATACTTCTCTACAAAATTTCAGAGTGCTCATTTATCAGTTTGTAATCTCTTATATGTCACTGGATAGACAAACATCAAGTACATTTCTATACTCTCTATACTAACTATTTTAGTTACAAATAAATTAAAATTAGTTCTGTAATAATCATTCTATTTTCTCATAGTTTCAAAAATAGCATAACTAAGATTTTCTAAATCTCAACTTACAATTAAATAAGATTTCAAAATGAATGCTCACTGTAAAATGTGCATTGTAAAATTTTAAATAAATTGTAAATCAAAACATCAGAGTTAGGAAAAATTGTGATAAGTTAAAAAATAACACAAAAAGTTGCATGAAGTTGTAAAAATTAAATAAAGTTACAAGTTGCAAGAAATTACTACGATTTGCATGAAGTTGTAATAAGGTGTAACAAAATTACTAAATGGCAAAAGTATTTACCCAGGTTTGGTGGTAAAAGTGTTAAAAATTGTAAAAACCTAAAATATTGAAAATTAGAACTTAAACATATTTTTTTTTATTTCAAAGCTTGTAAAAAATCACCAAAGTTTTAACAGTAAATTGGTTTCTCACCCATACAAAAGAGTGATATTTGGGCTACCTATATTTTCTAGAAACAGATTATGTTTTATAGTATTCAGAATCTTAAGTCTTCAACTATGTCAAAAAGCTTAAGACTAAATAAAATCACAATTTTAACAATCTAAAACAAGTTGAAACACTGCAGTTTAAGTGTTAAGTAATTCTAATAGATAAAAGTTACACAAGTCTGCAAATAAGTCCATGTGCAATTGTTTAAAATTATAAGTCCAAAATCCATATTCTTAGTCTAAAGTCCAATTTTTTAGTCTTACAATTCGGATGAGGTGTCTATATCAATCCAAATACAAAAGACTTAATGCAAAATTTGCTTTTAATAACACAAATATATTTAATATAAATGTGAGTTTCAGTTTAATAATCTAATTATCAATCTACAAGTGTATATCTAAAAATATCAGTTTAGGTATAAAATACCTTTACCAATATTTTAAGTCTAAATATTATGATACAGTTTATGCTTTAAATTATTAATCTTAGAAATAAGATTTAAAATATTAATCTTAAAATTTGAGCCTCATTAATTCTAAGTCAAAATATCTAAATGTATAACATTAAAAGTATAAAAGTCTAAAAGTTTAACATAAAAATAATTAATAGTAAGTACAAATCTATAATTCTAAGTCTATAGAAAAGAAGGCTATAAATGCATAAAAATATAATTTTAAGTCTAATACTCCAAATCGGTAAGTCTAATTTGTCATACAAAAGATTCAACATTTAACACTTTAAGTCCAAATCTGATCCAAAACACAAGAAGCTGCTAAACAGTTTGGGTATAAACCTAAAATTAAAAATATTTAACTATCAATCCACAGTTTAACTATAAAAATATAAGTCTAAGTTGAATTTTAATTCCAAATGTCCTATTAAAAAAATAATAGGAATTAAAGTCTTAAAGTCAAAGACTAATTCTAGGTTTAATTCAGAATTCACATCTACATTTACATCTACTTAATGCATGTCTTTAATCCCAAATCAAAGATTCTAAAAATGTGAATTTTTATATAAAATTTACCTTACAAAACTAAAACTAAATCTTAATATCTTACTTATCCAGCTAGTTAGTCGTAAATGTCCAATAAAAAATATATTTATAAAATCAGCTAAATTAAATAATCTAAGCCTACTTTTAAAATTAACTGAGATTAAAAATATAAAATCAGGTCTATGATTTTAGGTCTAAATCTAACAACCTAAATGTTAAAGTCTTAATCTAAACATCCACGTAAATGTTTAGTTTTATAATAATCTACTGTAAGTATAAAATTCTTCATTCAAATCTATATGTTAAACTATGTCTTTTAAAATAAGAACAGGGATAATATAGATTGATAAAGAACTGTAAAATGTAAAACTCTATACCTAAAAATTCAAATCTAACATTTTAAACATTAATGTTTAGTTCTTAAAATTTAGGTCTAACTATATCAAAATTAACAATAAATCTAAGTACAAAAACCAAGTCTAGATCTAAAGGTTTAACTTCCAAAGGTTTCAGTTTAAAATTTAGTTTAAATCTTTAAATAAAATATTGTCATATGAATATAAGTCAACAAATAAACTGTTTAAAGGTATAAATCAAAAGTAATTTTTGGGGGTAAATCTAACAGTTCAGGTATAAATATAATAAAATGTAAAAGAGGCTAAGTGTAATAACCTAAAATTCTAAAATTAAATATACAATTTTCAGTCCAAGTATCAAAACAATATTATCCAAAAGTCCAAATTATCTTCCAGTCCAAGTCTTAATCTAACAATATAAATACAAAAGTGTAAAATTCTAAATTTAAAATTCAATGTTAAATAAGGTTTATAGTAATAAATCTATGTATTAAATTACTAATTCTATTATACATGTCTTAAACCTTAAAAAATATAATTTAATTAGAGAAATTTAATATTTAAAATATGTACATTTTTACATAATACTGTAACTTAAAAATTCTAACTAAATATCTAAAAGTTGAGTATATAACTTTAAATCAAAATAATCTTAGTTTTATAAATAATGTCTAGATCTAAAAGTTTAAGTCCAAAAGTCTCAGCTAAAAGTCTAATATAAATATTTAAATAATATAGTTTGTATAATAATCTGATCTATAAAATAATTAATTTAAAAACCTTTATACAAATTATAAAAATAAACATACCAATTTAAGTACACATATAAAAGTATAACAGACTTAGCCCTAACATCTAAAATTCTAAAACTAAATATCTTATTTTCACTGTAAATAAAAATCCCAAAATTTAAACTTAATTCAAATAATCTTTCATTTTAAATATAAATATAACAGTAAAATTATATAAGTCTACAATTATAAGTTAAAAAACTAAGTAAAAAATATTATGTCTATAATCTAAGTAAAAAATCAACTTTCAATAACATAATATAAAAAATTAGGTCTAAGTATAATTCTAACTTTCATACTAAAGTCAAGCATAAACATCCACATCTGAAGTCTATAAGTTCAAGTGTCTACCTTTAAATACTAAACTACAAAAATTAAGACTAAGTTTAACATAAAAATCTACTAATCAAAATACTAATACTAGGTTTCATTAAAAATATCTACATCTAAATAATATAGAACTTTATATCTAAATCTAAGATTCCAAAAAATAAGTTTAGGTGTAAAAATTTACCACTAACAAAATCTAAAACTAAATATATTTATCTCAGTTCATTTCATTTATTTATACAACTCTTATATTTAGTAGTTCTATATGTACAGTCCATAAAAAATAAGCTATTTTCAAGTCTAGATCTAAAAGTCCAAGTTTTTAAGTCCAAATAAAAAATATTAAGTCATAGTTTATTTCTAAATTTTGTCTTATTAAAAAATTTAAATATCAAATTCACAATCAAAGTCTAAATTTTAAAGTATATCTTAAAACTAAATAAAAAATCTTAGATAGGTATAAAGATCTATTAGTCCACAACCCAATAAAGTTTACAGTTAAAATCTAAAATTCTAAACAAAAATACTTAATTCTTCAAATTTATACATATCTAAAAGTCTAAGTACAAAATTTACATTTAAAATATTAAGTTTACATCTAAAAAGTTTAAGCCCAAACATCATCTTAGTTTAAAAACCAGTTTAAATCTTTAAATAAGTTCACAAAAAAATAAAATGACTCAACATTTTAGTAAAAATTCCAAATATAAAAAATCTTACATCTAAACCCATTAGTTTATGGCTAAATATTAATTAAAGTATAAAGTATAAAGGACTAAGCCTAAAAATCAGAGACAAAAACCTACATATTCTCAGTCTGCTTAACTTTTAGTCTCAGTTTTAATATAGTAGGCCTAATTCAAAATTATGTCAAATAATTTTTCAAATAAAATTTAGATCTAACATTATAACAACTAAAGTTTGCAATTAAATATTTTTTTTATTATTATTACAAATAAAAATATTTAACTTTTAATAACATAAAACAACAAAAAACTTACTACACAGTAAAACTAGAACCAAAACATTCTACTAACCTCCACAAGTCATCCAAATATAAGTAAAATCATACTTACTATTTATATGTAAAGCAGAACGAACAAAAACACATTTATTCACTGCTACATGCTCTTAACACCTAATATTACCTAAAACACTTTCTCTTCTTATTCTAAGGCTGTAACAATATTCACATTAACAACTAAAAAAATATAATATTAGTTACAAATACTCATTCAAATGCACATATTTCATAAAGCTTAATAAAGTAAAGTACTATCTAAACACAACATTACAAATATCACTTTGTTTGAGTTTAACTTTAAATTTAAACTACCTTCAGTTAAAACACTCATTACAATATTATATGTTAACCTATATATGTTAACCTATTATATGTCAATATTATATGTTAACATTTTCATATAATAATTTCTCTCCCTATTCTAAAATTCCATCAATATTCACATTAGAAACTACAAATAACTATAATATTAGTTAAAATACACATACATTATAAAGCTTAATATAATAATACACTATTTTGCTATCTTCAAAAGACACCAAAGATAGTAGCAGTGGTAAAAACAAAATAGCAGACCAATACAGCAAGGTGTGATAGCCAACTATGCTTTCACTACCAAGTACACCTGTTTCTATACACTCAATACTGCTTAAAAGAGTTGATTATAACTTAAGTGGTAAAACTACCACCATAACAGTCCAGTGGCCTCCACAGTTATATTTCTGTCTTCAAACTAACAGACCTACCCTACCAACTTTCTCTCACTATTCTAAAGCTGTACTAGTTTTCACAGCTACACAATTAATTATAATATCATATACAAATTATAAAAATAGTGAAGGAGATAAAAAACCTAAATTATTATAATGTACTATTTAAGATCCAAACTCAAACATTATAAACATCAATATATTTACTATTCAGTTTCTACCACCTCAATTAAAACACTCATCACATTATATATTATATAATTAAAATTTTTCATAGTTACATCATAGCCCCACACTTAATTTATTATTACACATATTATATACAACATATTTACAATATATTTGAATCATATCAATAAAAAATAAAAACGCCGCAACGCCGCAATCCTACTAATCCTTACTGTCATAGCACACAGATTTTGGGTACTACTGGCCGATAACTTTCAGGCAGTTTTGGATCCTTTCCGGGCTTCGGGATAGCTATGATCTTGGATTTTCTAAATATCCCAGGCATGTCGCCGGTTTTCAGAGTGGTGTTAAAAACTTCCAGAAGCCACTGTCTAGCCTTTTTACCCGAGTGTTTTATAAACTCCGGGAAAATGTCATCCAAACCTGCTGCTTTGCCAATTGGCATCGCATCAATCGCCACTTCCAGCTCGTCGTAAGTGAAGGGTCTAGAGACTTCCAAGGGTGCTTGCCGACTCTCCTTTATCTCATTAAGCTTGAAATTAATTTTTCTGTCTGCAGACGTACGCACAGGTTTTGAAAGTACGGAGAGGCGTTTTGCAATTTCACGAGGGCTAGGCTGTGAGGCATCGTGTTTTTCACTTGATTTACCAGTGGAGAGTTTCCTGAGCAGAGACCAAGCTTTCCGACTACTTTTGGTGAAGTTCAGGTTCTCAACAGTTTTCACCCACTTCTCTCTCCTGGAGTTGTCGAGAGAGTTAAGGAGTTGGTCAGCTACATCTCTGTCAGCAGTGTCTGTAAACTCACTGTAAAGATCTTCGCACTGTCTGCTCCATCCTGGTATGTATTCTTTTCTAAAACCTCTTGGGATTGTCGCCTTAGCGGAAGACAGGACAAGGCGAGTGAACCGATCATAGTTTTTTTTATTTTAGAGGGGATGAACCTGATGCCGCTATCAAGCCTTGATGAGAAGGCCTCCCACTCAGCTTTATTAAAGTTCCACCTAGGCCGAGGAAAAGATCTTACGAGAGGAATTTGCATTCCTACTGATATTATTACAGGCCTGTGCTGAGAGTGGGGGAATGCACCAAGGACCATCCTGGAAGTAGGCACGGGTGTTGCTGATGGTTCACGGGAGCAAAAGCACAAGTCTGGAGAGTACCCACGACGCCATCGGGCTGAATGGAAGGTGTGTGGGTCCTTGGCATTATATACCAGGAAAAGGTTGTTATTTTCAGCCCAGCTTGAAAGACGAGTGCCGTTGTCATCATCGGACGAGTATCCCCACTGGGTATGATGACTGTTGAAGTCACCTACATATACCACAGGATGTTCAAAAGTTGGGAGAACTGTGTCTGACCACTGGGTGTTTGGTGGTTTGTATACATTTACAATAGTAGTCGCAGACACCTTAACAGCAACAACAAATGTGTTGTTATCACAACTTTTGTGGGAGACTGATACGTCGTCTATGTCCTGTCTAACGTACGTCGCCACTCCGTAGACCCTGTGACCTATTTCTTCCACAAGCTTATATCCTGGGATGTTGCCCCTCGCACTGTTTTCTAAGTCTTCTGCATGTGTTTCTTGCAGTGCGAGGACATCGACCTCATTTTCCAGGAGCACCTTGCTGAGGCAGTCACTTTTAGATTTGCTCAGACCCTCTACGTTAAAATGACAAACATTTAAAACACAGCCTAAATTTCTAAATTGGCCCTGGAAAGGGCCGTTTGGATTTTGTCTGGCAGCTGGCATAGCTGAGAGATCACTGTGTGTGACAGTTCAGCTGCCAAAGTTGTTGTTCGTTTAGCACCACCCGGGGAGTACGTGCAACTTTAATGGAATGCTGCGGACGCGAACAACATCACCCCCCTCACTAAGAAACGGTTTTGCAAAATTCCTTCGGGGTCCCGCCCCACGGAACTTCAGAAGTTCATTAAAATTCTTGTGGAAGGAGATTTCTTTGCATTTTAAAGAGTTTTTATTAGCCGACAAATTCAATCACAATCGCCGGCGAAGCCGTGACGGGTAACCGCTAGTATTATTGTATAAATTTATTACTTATTCTTTATCTGCAGTTTTCTTGGATAAAAACATTTAGCAGAAAAAAGAGAGGGATAATTTGATATAGCCTGTATTTTGTTGACGTCGGCTAAATTAAATTAAAAATGTGTATCGACGTACCGTATAGATAGAAAAGTTTAACCCTATATTTTCAACGGAATTAAAAAACCTCAAGTTGTGCTTCTCAAAAAAGTAACAGAGGTTGCCGGTACGCTAAAAAAAAAAATATAAAAAAAATAAATGGTCGATGAGTCCGGACACTTAGGTGGAACTGATTTTTCCTCATCATGATAACATTATCAACAATGTCCGCAACGGCCCGGCGCGTCTTCCACGTCATGGGTGAAGCGTTCGTTCAAAACACGCGAAGCCGTTCCCGTTATCATCGGCGCGCACGGCTCAAGGATTTCTGTGAATATCGGTCTCCGAATATTGCTTAGCAGTGAGGAAACTCAAAAGTTGGGCAGTGAGTAATTTCCACTTGGTTTATCTTTAATTGCAGTAAACATTTTCCAAAGCTATTAAATAATTTACTGGACGAAAACTCCAAAGCCAGACCTCTGTAGGTTTTGGTTTACCCAGCGGCAGACCCAACGCACGGATCCACAATCATGCGTAACACTACTACCTCCACTTTACTCTTAAACTGCAATAAATTTAATCCATTGATTAACAAGAACTTTACACAATCTTCCAACAGGCGAACTACAATTAAATCTACTCCTCTGTAGTAGAAGTATTGAAACAGCAACCCAAAATTTTGATTTACCGGTACTTCAGCAGATTATTAATTTGTACAACAATATATTTGAATTGAATTCCTTCTGGTAAAATATGAGTATAAAATCAAACATGTGTTTTGTGTAAGTAATTCTTGAAAATATCGTGACATTCTTCCCAAATAAATCCCCAAGGAATTTTACATTGGGAAACTGCCGGGAGAGGGAGAGAGACAGTTGCACAATAAGTGGAACGGACAGTCTCCATTTCAACTGCGGTGTTTTTATCAGGAAGCGAGAGTCTGGCGTCAGGGTGAGCCAGGCCGGGAACCGGTCACTGATACACTCGTCCGTCTGGTGCCGGTGCCGGTACGACGACCAGCGGCAGTAGATGTGTCCTACACTGGCAGCGACCACCTCTCTCAGGGTAGGTGAGAGCACGGTCTAGGAATGCGGACTAAAGAAAATGACAATGATGACACTACAGAAGGTAGTTGTAATTGGGGTTGGTCTTGCCATAGGATCAGTTTTAGGAAAGGGTGTTTTATGTCTGTGAAATCACTTGGTAATAAATATGTCGGGAGAAATCCAGTCAGTCTAGTTGACTCGACTTGACCAGACTAATGATAATCATTCAAGTGAACATGTGCCGCACATTAGTGGAAGGGAATAACCTACGAGCAAAAAAATGTGTTAGAACTTCGGTTACAGAATGTTTATTGAAGTTGAATAACATTACTCAAAGTAAATTTAAGGCATGAGAAACATAGCTACGATCTTCAAACATCTATAATAAAGGCCTCGACTTCTAAAATTGATGAAGAAAAATTAAAGTAAATAGTCATGTTTTTGACACAAATGCATCGTTCTGTGATAAAATTCAGTGCAATAGCGGTTATGACTCAGAGGCAATATTTAGGAAAATAAAACTGGAGTTACAAAAGATAACGACCGTGAAAGATGACAAAGGCTGGTCTCAGTTGAACGCCTCATTAAAGGCATGCACCGTTTATTGATCGTAAACTGACGTTCAAGTACGTTTAAATCAGCTGTTTATGTTTTAATGAATGTACAATGCGCTGTTTTCAAAAGCACATTTTCTTAATATCATTTTATTTTGACAAAGATAAGATCTTGCCGGATTGAATCAAGAAATTAAGTAGAGATCAAAATGGCAACTAATAAATTAACTAAAGAGAAAACAATTTTTATTGAAAGGGAACACCACCGCTGATCTGAAGAGGGTCCCTTCCAAGTAATTTGACAACCTACTTCGGGGGAACAAAGCATGGACAAATTTTGGGTTTTGTGCGTATGTCCGACCTAACGTCTGTAAAAAATTAGAAAACCGGGCATACGGTACTGTTAGAAAGATGTCTGTAGATGAGCAGAATCCTATTACAATTCACATCGGCCATCAGGGCTCCGCTCTACAGGCTGTAATTAAAGCTCTTGTAATAACAAATGCTAGCAAATCACGAAGAACAGATGTTATAGTAATGAAGCATTTTAAAACTATTTGGCTCAAGATCTACTGGGTTTTTGGTAAAATTTCTACCAGCATAGGCGGTCCCTAGTAGAGGTTAATCACTATTAATGAATACATATTTTTATAATCATTGTCACTACCTATAGGTACCAAATTGTTTCAAGGTCTGGTAATTTTTAATATTTCCTATAAAACCCCAACAAAATTTAACCAAGTCATTACGACAAATAAGCGCGATAGGGAGATTTTTTGATTCCCCATAGAATCAACATTGGAAACGTCTCTTGGACTTTTTCCGTTACTATATAGTAATATAGGTAAAAAAATCAAAGTACCCACTAGGTTATTTGTTTCTAGACCTTTTTAATGTGTTTTAGTTGAAATGGTCAAATTTAAACAATCTATTTTGAAATTAAACCCCTAGGCCCCTTTCCATGGGCCGATCACCCTGGTTTTCAAAGTTATCCTGAAGAACGGTGGTCTCCATATCAAACTTCAGCGAAAACGAACGTTTATTTCAAGAGTTATCATGTAAACGGTGTTTGGCTTCTAGCGACATCAAAGTGAAAAAAGTACCATGGTGCCGAGCTCTGGTCTTACCGTAATAGGTATTCTTTAAAGGGAATTCGTAAAGGCACTTTACGAAGAAGGGAGATGTCTAAAGTCTCTAAACCACCAGTGGGGACTAGTTTTCGAGAGTTTCACCGGTGTACAACATTATTGTCAGCCTCGCCGCCTCATGTATGGATGCATCGCATCGTCAACGGCAACACTTGAGTACACACATTACTTACTGTACATACACCAACTGGCGGCGCCAGCCCCCGCTGACTCACCCACACCAATGTCTATGGAGCTAGGACTTTTTAAATACGGTTTTGAAGTTGTTTCAAAATGAGGAAGATGTTGCAGTAGTTTTAGTTTGGAATTTAATACGGCTTAAATGTTGTTGGTATTTGACTATGAACCTTATTTTCCACAATAAAGAGTTTACTGTATCTGACTCCGATACTACATACACTACGGCCTTTCAAGAGAAATATAATTAGGGAGTTTATGCCAGTGTATGGGTTGTGTATGAGTATGTTAATTAATGACATAAATAGAAAAGTTTGCTTAAAAAAAGGCTATTAAGTAGCATATATGTTAAAATCATCCGGGATCATACATTGAAAGGGTTTGAAGGCTAGACCTATTTTTCAGCTCACACTTAATAACGGCTCTCTTTTATTATAGCTTTAAATCGTTAAATCATTTCTCAATACAAGTGTAGCGCATCTGTCGTTTTTAACTTCAAAATAATAGTTCAAACAGTTCGAGCAGTGATGTTATAGTTACAGTTAGTGAAACTATTCACGATAAGGTTATCAATATGGTACAACGGAAACAAATGTCAAAAGGGTCTAGGTCTGAAATTGGCATTTGTTTCAAGTTTCACAATGTAAATTTAGCTTTTGGATTTCCTATGATCTTGAATGTTGGTGTGTTGGTCCTGTAGAATAATCAATTACATTTACGCAACTAATACGAGCTTACTTAAGATCTGAGTGTCATTTTAAGTTGTTTGAGATGAAGTTAGGTCACATCACAAAATCAGGCATTTTTAAAAGAAGATTAATTTTCGTATTTTTTAAATTACGATGAATTATACTATGAACATCCTATCCACTTTTCAAAACATCTTTTAGGTCAAAAACATGAATAATCTCATCAACATAAACTATGCGAGCAAACAACTTAAAATATTATACTGTTGAAATTTCGTTGTATTAACTTAAAAAACTAGGTTATAGCATTATCTCAATTGAGTTAAACTGAAGCAATCATTCATTTGACCAATATCACACAAATTTCAATTCCTAGAATGGTAGCACCTTAATTACAACATGGCGATTCATTTTAACCAACCGCCGCATAAACAGGTCGAGGACTTTGGGCTATCTGTGGTTTAGAAAATAAACCTTTCCGAGACATGTGCAGCTAATGTATCCTGGATATCACTTCTAAAGGAAAGCTTAATACATCAGCGTGACCCAAGAATTCAGTATGAGGAACTGCTGGAGTACAGCTATAGCAATATGTTTGTGATTGAACAAGAAGAAATTCAATTCTTAAGTTTGGAACGCAACAATATTGTTGATCTCGTACGGTATTTGCTGATTGTTATCTGATATTGAAGCACACATATACGAATTGAGCATTGATGTTATTTTAAATTTCAATCAGCACTATAACAATAAACACCTTCATTTGGGTTGGTGGAGAGCTTTTAAGAAAATCAAGCTTTTCAAGATTTCAAGTCCTTACACAATGGCAACATAAGTGGAAAGAAAAAAATAACATAGATCCAGTTGCTCAGTTGTTAGATATTTTCTAAGTATTGTGAACCCCCAATAAACTTTCCTATTTGCTAATCGTTCCATGACTCAGTTACTGTCCACTCTCAAACAAGAGGACATGACTTTCAAATATTTATTGCCTTGAGTAAGACGATTGCAAAATGTTAGAAAGCCCACGAGCAATTCGCTAGGCAGAAAAACACTCAAAAGTAAAAACCAATTATGAAGCGAATTTGTGGTTAACATGATGGTTAAACCTATTATGTTTTAGCTTATCATCGCTGATTTGATGATCTAGCACCATTGATTGATTAATCAGTGATGACTTGCGAATAAAATATAGATGTTGATCAAGAGATTGAATCGCGGAAGTTTGCCATAATTGATAAGAAAACAAATTTCTGAACGTCCAGAGACCTGGAATCCGATCCATGGTGAAAGGAGATCTGAAATGCAATAAAAGTAGTAGCGACAACCCTGGCAAACCTGAATTGAAACCTAGTTACACAGAAAGTTGTAACAGCACATAGCTCAAGAAAAGTTTAGACGATTTAAAACACGATACCTTCCCTGAATACACAAGTTAATTCAAATCTGTAAAAGACAAGTAAAATTTGGAAATTGGCCCTTTTAGGACCAGGACCAAATGTAATGCAGAGAAGGTATGAAAGTATTTTCGGTGAGAAGTAGTGATACATAAAAAAAACGATCTAAACTTAAAGTGAGTTTAAAAAGTACAAAATTATGTCGTTTTTAAAACTATTGTACTTGGTTGCTCAAAATTGAACAATTTAATTTGACTTATCAAATATAATTGCAAAAGATGTTACGTTCGGTTCTAAATAAATCAAACCCAACAAATCAAATATTGCGCTCATCGGTAATCACCCAAAACTACATTTATTTACAGATGTAAATTACCAGATTTTTCAAATGTTCAACCCAATTCCAATTTTATTCTCATGGAAAAATTTCATCTTTTAATGATGAAAAGGTTTTTTTATTTTAAGTCCGATTATCATCAACTTTTGGCGGAAACAACTTAAGTTGGTTGTAAGAGACGTGAGCCAGCCCGCTATATAATTTGTGCTACATATATGGGCAGGTTGGCTCTATCTCGTGCAACATGACGTGGACAAATCATTACTAGAGATCGCCTCCTGATCGAAATTCGATCAAAATTTCAGTTAATCTGGACCCAAGAAATTTAAAAACATTTTTTAACTTAAACATCTGTTCTTCCTGTTTTTCTAGCAGTTGTTTTTATAACAGCTGCCTAATGATTCAATCAATTCTCCTTCCTAAATAAGATTAACATTGGAACTTTGAAAACCTGTGGGGCGTAGCCCTGGTGTTCGATGTGAATTAGAATGTGATTCTGCTCATCTACAGGACTATACCTTTCTAATGGTATGCACGGGTTTCTCCTACGATTCACACAAGCTGAGAAGAAATGAGGAAATGAAACATGTTTGCGTATTAATATATAGCTAATGATATACAGTAAAATCATTACTAAGGTCTGCCCATGTGTGCACAAATCCTGGCAGGCTGTCTCACGTTTCGTTCAACCAACTGTACAGACTAAGCACTATCCAACAACACAAATACCCCCCGTCGCAGCAGACCTGCGTACTCAGCGAATTTCCAAATTAGTAGACCAGAAGAACTTGTAAACAAAATCTCATTACGTGCTCATAAATAGGAAAATATAGTCTATTCTCCTAATGATACATATAGGGAAAGAGTATGCAGGTATGCTGCCATGGGGAACACTAAAAGTAGATTTTAAGCATAAAAAAAAATTATTTTTGGACCATATAAAGCCATATACTAAGTTTCATCAATATCTATCCATAATTAAAAGAGTTTGCCTATTCTCCATATGATTAACATGGGAAAAGAGTATGCAGGTTTGCTGCCATGATAAGTACAAAAACCAAGATTATTTAACATAAATGGTTAAATCTCAACCAAATGAAGCTATATACCAAGTTTTGTCCAAAAATATTAATTAATAATTGAAATAATAACACATCCTTATTCTCCATAAGATTAACATTGGAGCGCCAAAATACAATGTACTGTCTTTAGAATTTTTAATATCTCGGCAACGAATGGAGATAGAGCAAAGCTTCAAATTACTAAATTGTGTGTTTTTTTGAGCTAAATCCAATGGTCAAAATAAAAATTTAAAATTTTTAAAATTTACATATGAAAAATGCAAAAAACCCATTTTTGGGGTACAAAACCCCCCAAAACTACCCCTTCCGGTAGGTCGATATGTCTGGTTTACGAACTCATCCGAATAAACGTAGGAATACACATCTCTACCAAAATTTGGTGTCGATCGGACCATTTTTACGAGAGTTTTCGTGCCTAGGGACACATATATACATCTATACATATATAAATATATACATATATATATATATATATATATATATATAAAAAATTTTTAATGACTATTAATTTTGGTCTCTGGGCACCTCAAAACGAAAAAGTAACATGGTCTCGGACTTAGGTCTTACCATGAGACCTACGGTAATAGCTTATTCCCTATGGGAAATTCGCTAAAAACTTAGAAATCGGTTGAAAATTTTAGGAGTTCCGATCACAAAAAATTTGTAGCTTACTAATTAACTATTATTGTGTCGTTTCAATGTAATATTGTTGTGCCCTCTTCTTCTCGTCACATTTGTTTCCCCTGCTAGTTGCAGCGGTGGCTGCCGTGTTTCCGTACCTGGTTGCGCTGCGGCGCGGCGCGGCGGCGGCGGGCTAGTGGCCGGCCGGGTCTCCTAACGGTTCACTCGCTGACCTCCGCATCTTCACCTGCGAAACACACCACACCTACATTAGACTGTGCCCTCCTACCGGCGCTATCACCGCGCTCTACCGGGGTCGATCACTGTCGACGACTTTCCGTGGTTTGATGGGTTAAGGGTTTTCTAAAGAAGGGTTTTTAGCGAATTTCCCTATAGGGAATACGCTATTACGGTAGTAGCCATGGTAAGACCTAAGCCCGGGACCACTTTACTTTTTCATTTTGAGGTCCCCAGAAGCCAAAAATACCATTCGTTCATTTTCATATATATGTATATATATATATATATATATATATATATATATATATATATATATATATATATATATATAGTTTTCTGGCCCCCTTGATTGTGGTCCTGGCCTCTATCATTTTACCTGTGATTGTAGTCCTCGAGGACCACAATCGGGGACCACATTTGGGGTGACAAAACACTATCAATTGTGGTCCTATGACGTTTTAAGCGTAATGGCGGTGTTGCCAGTTTTCCTTTGTTTCCACAATGTCGCCTGACGCTCAGAAGTGTCTGAAGAAGGTGCAGGGTATTATAGTATGATGAGCAGTAGAATGAGAGCTACTTACCAGTTGATACTACATTTAATCTCTAATTGATGTTTAACAGTGAAACCTACGAAAGGTTATAACTACAATTTGCAAAAAAATAACCATTTATTTTTTTTAAACTAGGATAAAGCTAAAATAATATTTTTTCTAAATATTTGCTGCCATTGTTACTACAAAATTATCTTTAGTTCTCATTTAAATATTAACCAACTGAGTTTGTTTTACAACCTCCATTAAATTTATGAGCAATATAGAAAAATATGAAGGTCCGGATCCACTAATTGGTAGGCTATACCTTTCCTCTACAAAGGCCTAGTGCACATAAGAGATATGGCCACCTTCCCCCTCCCGCCACTCCTAGCGGTGTTTCCTCTTCGTTCCCTCCCCGAGTGACGACTGATGTCTTCGGCCGCCACGACGGTGTCGGTACCGGCGCCGGGCGGTGGTGTCGGGATCACCGCTGACGTAGTGTTGCATCCGCCACCCGGTCTTATTCCCAGTCTCAACCACGGCTGCGCTCTTATTTCCTCTTTATTTATCATTTACAAACAATAGTTAAATTAATAAAACTATTACATTTTCTTACGATTCTGATAGGTTAAGTAATATGTTTCCCAATTTTTTTTTAGATATATACTTATATGCAAGGGCATATTTAAATTTTATTCCACACGAAGATCTTTTTAAGGACATATTGTAAACATGTTGTTTGAAGTCCCGATTATTGGTGCACGTATTGAAAGTAAACTGAGTACACCAACTCATTTAGTATCCTAAAAATAATGTTTATTTTTTAAATAGAACTCATGGAGACCCAACAAAAACTAAAGAAATTTAGTATGTAATAAAAATTAAATATATAACTATTAAATGTTCATGAATAACACTCACGCTTCCACATTATTTGGTAACATATATTTTAGTGTCATATGTTGTATGACTAACTTGAATCCATAGGTGGAGTATGCCAGACGCCAAGACACTCCGTGCTATATGTATAACTGAATTATATGTTTTTGGTTTTTCTAGCATTTATTATTGCAGTATAGCACAGACAGCAATTTAATGATTCAATCAATAACCTTGTTGCACAAGAAACATAGAAACTTTAAACTGGACGCCAATGTGAATTATAATGGGTTTCTTCTCATATACAAGATACCATTGAAACGCTATCAGTGGCTTAATGCGTACAAGCAGAGAAAAAGGAGGAAAAAAATCATGCTTGCCAACCATTACTTACATCAACTGGGGTTTCTCATGGTGTATACTATTTTTTGGAGATGAAATTCCAGGCTTTTTCCTGGTTTTTTCAAGGTTTTTCTGAAATTTTCCTGGTTTTCACGCAATCTTGAGATTTTTTTCTTTGGCCAATTTTAAGGCTAACACTTACAGGTTTTTCCACTACTTGCGACAAAATTTATTTTCAAATTTGTTGTATTAGTTGGACTAAACATAGTTTTCTTTTCGATATTTGAATTTAGCCCTTAAGTACTCTCGTACTTTTTGTGATAACTACAAACTCAGGGGTCCTTTGGACTCCTATTAATAAATATTTATGTTTTTAAGTAAAAATATTATTGTTAAGAAAATGGAACTTGACTTCATAGATGTTTTTTGTAGCATTTAGTTAAATTTGACCTTTTTATTTCCTTTAAGTTGTTAAAAAATTTTATATGAACTCGTTTTCAAAATCAAACTAACATACATCAACAAATTTAAAATAAATAATAAAATTTGTGGGGATGACTAATTATCTATCTTCTTAATTCAATAAGGGGTTTGTCCGTTACAAATACCTACGTCTCTTGACCAATTTAACCGATTTTAAAAATTAAGGTGTCATTTTAAAGTTTACAATCTTAAGCTATGAATATGAAACATTAGTACTCGTTCGAGATCCCCTGGGTACCTCAATGCACCATTTATAAACCATACACTGTGGCAACTGCCAGTAAATTACCTGGCCAACTCCAGGACGTTGACATTTAAAGGTACTAAGCGGTACAAGAGTATTAAAAAATTATAGCTAGAAAAAGAAAAATTTACGATCTCAGGGTGTGTGGACCCTTATGGGTATGTGTGGTGCCCATAGGCTTCAATTTTTTCCATAGTCTTAAATTTCTTTGATTAACCTTATGATATTTAAGCAAAATATTAATATAAAATATAGCGATTATCATCTTGTAAATAAGAAATAGACAGTAGATAGTTGTATACTAATTTTGAATTACAAACTTTTATAAAGTTAATAGAGGGCAATACTATCACTGCTAACCTGCTCACCTGTGCTCCACCTGGAGTCGGTTTTTCATGCGAATCAAAAGCCGCATTTACACTATACAACTTGTTTTATAACTTTTGTTGTGCAACCAATTATAGTAATCGGTTTGAAGATGTTTAAGAATGCAATGAAATTTCTTAAACAAGTTGTAAAACCAGGGGCGCAACAGAGGGGCCCGCAGAGCCCGCGGTGCGGGGGGGCGGGGCCGACGTAAACTAGTTAACGTTAGTAAGCTAGTTAACGTTTAGTAGTTAACGTTGGCCCCGGGGGGGGGGGGGCGCAGCTAAGGGGGCCCGCAGCTAAGGGGGCCCGCGGACGGGGCCCGAGTATTGGGAAATATGTTATGTTTAATATTTTTTTACTCATGTTAAATAGAAATTTTAAATTTGATATGGTGCCATTATATTTTTAAAATTCCTAGAATATAACTTTTATAAAATATCAAAATATTTTTACAGTTAGGTTTTCGGCAGTCTGCTGGTCTGCCGCCAGCCACTATAGCCATAGCCCTCGTCGGTTCGACCTGCCGACCTGCCAGCGCCGTGCAATTTGTTGCATTGCGTCGCGGCAATTTAATTTTCGAATCCTTTTCAAAATTAATTAAGTTAATCGTAAATTAAGAGATCATAAATTAAGTTAATGAAAAACTATCTATGGAGCTCAATGTACCAAGAAAATCTTGCTTAAGTAAACTAAGTAACAGAGAACGAGACGGTTATAGGCCTACGTTTCAGAGGTACGGTAATCAAATCATTTGCTACCCAAAACTCCGTAAGTGCTGAGAAGTTCCAATGAAGACAAAACAAATACTTTTGAGGAATAGCAGTAGAAACATTTTTCATTAAAATGAACAAAACTATATAAATTATTTTTAAACTGGGGGATTTTAATTTTTTATAGGAAAAACACTTTAAATGCCAATAACAATGATGTCATTAATTACTTTAAAAGTTGGATTTGTTTTTTCCTTCTTAAAACAAGTGTTATTAGTTGTGCTTGGAGTTAAGAATCCATAGTGTTAGCTAAACAATAGGCCTACTATACTACAATACGAGGAATGTCTGTGGTGATGTATTTTCCCGATCTCTATATGTAGCAGATAGGTTTTGGAAACTTTTCATTTTGGGAGTTTTTTGGTCCTAGCGCAATTATAAGTTTAGAAAGGCTAAACCCCAGGAAAAATCTATTTTTAACTAATTTTAATAATTGTAATATTTTATAACATTGGTCATATGAGTTACCAGCAAGTCAAAGAAATATGAAAGTTAAATAAAAATAAAATAATGCTACTTTTAAGCATGGGGTTTGGAACAACTGTCACCTGTGAAAGGTATAGTTGACGTAAACCGCAAAGCCTAATTACCAAGATACTGTTACAAAAGTGAATTAAAACCAACAAGCAAGTCTCGATTAAGCCCTTACTGTAAGATAAATAAAACAAAAATAAGATACATTGAGTTTTGTTACTTTAATTTTTTATAATATGTCCAAGAGAGGGTAAAATTATAGAACAAACAATCAGATAGGCTTAATTTCTTTAAAAGGATAGACTGTAGGCCTAGTTGCAATCTGAATAAAAGTAGGCTATACAAATTTTAAAATATAGTAGATTACTTGCGGCTGCAATTTTACAATTACTGTACATGCATTTATACTTTAACTTTGTATAAATAATTGTCAAAGATTAGTAATCAAAAGAACTCTACGAACACCTTAACCATTGGTTGACACTGGTTAACTGGCGGGAAACAGTTAACGGGTGACTAGAGCTATTGGAGGGGGCCCAAAAATCAGTTTGCAGGGGGGCCCGTAAAAATCAGTTACGCCACTGTGTACAACTAACGTGTTTTAAAACAAAAAAATCGTGTTTTGCAACAGGTTGTAGGTTTCCCGAGCAGTGTCGGAAAGATCAAAGGAAATTTCTGTTTTATAAACTTTTGTTGTACAACATGTTTGATACCTGCTTAAAACGTCAAACTTGTTGACCTAACATTGTTTCTGCTGTTCTGTCTCAAGTCAGAACGCTTCCTGCTGCCGCCTACAACACTTACTTTTATTTGTGAGTAAAGTGTTTTGTTGAGTTAGTGGAGTGGTTAGTGGACCATTTGTGATGGAGTCTGCACTTGTCATCCTTAAAAAGTTCTTGAAGCTACCATCAGTCCTCAATTCCCCTGCCAACAAATCTTGGTTATCCTGTTCTAAATCTTGTAATATTTCACTGCCACTGTACTTACTCCTAGCTTGCAACGAAGAAGTAACCAAAAGCGAAGTTTTGTTCTTTTCTTCCTACACAGCAAATCACAACACATGCGGAAGCAGCCAACACCACATCATCGTCGCAAGCACTCATGGATCAGTTAAACATGTTTGACTGAAGTTCAGCACATAAAATGAAATGTTTAACAACAAAAATTTTATAAACACTAGTTCAAATAAAAGTTGTATAAGACATGTTTTACAAACATAAGTTCATACAACAAGTTGTATAGTGTAAATGCAGCTAAAGGAGGCGAGTAGACCCGAACAGAGCCGAGCACCGAGCACGAACCCTCCCAGTACACACTCGCTTGAGTTCGATGGAGATCGCCTCTGTTCTTTCGCCACGTATGTGTATTTTTCCTGTTGTTAATTCCTCGTTCATACTTTGTTTACCGTAATAGATATTCAAAGTCCGTTAAGTACATTCATGAAAAGTTTTATTCAAACTCCCCACTTGGCTCAACCAATAATTCCGTAAACATTTTTTTACAGGGTTAAAGGGTTAAATTCTGATTAAAATCAATATTGGGACTCCAATATGAATAAATGGAATAATTATCAGTATTTATTTAATTATTGGTAAATATTAAATAGGTCACATTATGAAAAATATAGTCAGTGAATCCGGTTTTCACTAGACAGTGCTGCTGCTAAGACAGCGATGGTAATTTATTTATAGTGTTAATTTTGTTCTTCTATAAAGAGGCATATTTTCTTCCTAATTTTATGGGAAATATTTCTTTAAATTGCCTTTCTTACATTATTACAAATCTGGATTTTAATTATGAACATATAATATCAAGTGTGGGTGTGGTCTTACCCTCAAATAAATTATTTTTCAGTTTGAAGTAATTAAATATTAGTGTGTTTAAGTAAAAATTGAAAAAAACATGCATTATATACTAAACAGTTACATTTATAATTCAACCTATCTTTTCAATTTAATAGTTGAACTTGAATTATTTCAAGTTGTGACATATCATTGCACATCTTAGCTCATTTCAAATAAGTATGTTGAATCAGGAGTCATTTTGACAAATAATAGAAAATTACAGGGTATTCCGTAAATTTATAGGGATGAATTAGTGTTGGACAGTTATGTGCTTTCACTGGCTCCATTTAATTACTCCATTTAGTCATGGTGGATGCCATTTAGTGTAGTAAAATTAGCCCAAAAAAATAGCTGAACCCGGAAGTAATTGCAAACTAATATATTTTTACCGATTCTTATGTAAAATGACCTGGGAAAAACGATGGTGAAAAGTCTACCACTCTCCGACGCTGCACTCGCCTGCTATGGCCAATTTTTTTTTTTCAAAATGGCGGATGTAGCTTTGTAAGTTTTTGCTGGATATCTTTTGGACCTTTAAAGACAGCTAAATTCGGTAAATTGGTAAACTTTAGAAAATAAAATTTTGCATATTTTAATATATAATATGTATCGGTTGTTATATTTAATAAGGGTGATATTGCTCTTTAAAGCTACTTTAAAGTGTGGATTTCTTTTTAAAGCAGCTTTTAGGTGAATTTCTTTTTTTGGGAAAACCATATTACGGTGGTGCCAAGTGTTAGATATAAGCCTTTAACCTTGTTAACTTACTACTACAGGGTCCCCAGATACCAAAAACACCATTCACTAAAATTTTTATATCTGCATATAGGCCTATATAGTTATTAAGATACATATATAAATATGTACCTAAATTCCATTAAGCTGGTAAAACTGTTAACGAAACGTCCGATTTTTATCAAACTAGACATGAAGGTGTGGGACTATGTCTATGTCGATTAGTTATGTTGATTGGGATTATCGGACTATGGGAAAAGGGTGATACACAAGTTCTAATTTGTCTAAAATAAGCTTAAACCCAGATTTTTGGTTGATTTAAAACAAATTTAAACCTCTCCTAAATATCAAAATGTGTAAAAGTTTATTTTCTAAAGTTTACTTCCATACAAAATTTAGCTGTCTTTAATGGTTTATGTCAAATTTTCTTAGTGAGTTTTTTGTGAGATTTTTTTAGCAAAGAGAAAATTTAAACTCTGTTTACCCCATGGGGACATAGGTTCTCTCATACATGAGTGTATTTGGAAAATATGCAGTAGATAAATTTATTAAGGCTTCCATTATGCCGAAATTTAGTTTAAAAAGTATACAGCAGACAATGACAAAATAAAATCATAATTTTTATTCAACCCCTAAAAAAACATTTTATTTTAAATTCTATTAATATGGAATTATTTACATCATTCAGGTGACGTATTTTTCAGTTGGAAATATCTAGTATAGGCCTAAATAAATGAAATCACAACGCAGAAAAAATATAGAAAACCTTGTACGTTTGTTTATGCAACTTAAATATTTTCTATTTTCAACAATATTTAATCCAAACACTTTTAGTAAATTGTTTTTATGTTTGTAATCTTTCAAAATATGTTTTTTCAGCTTAAAACACTGTACTTAGTATAAACTAAACTAATAAAGGTTTTATATTCAATAAAAAAATGTTCTTCTTATGTTTTTAGTTTACTAAAAAAAGCTTCGTGTGAATCATTTCTTAAAATTCGACTGACACAGTAGTACATATTTTAAGGAACAGAAGTCCTGTTAATCAATTGGAACAAAGGTTTTAAAACGCGAGTATGAATAGGAAACAGCCACTTTCACTCGTAGTGATGAAAAATGGCGTTGCCAAATAATTAAAGTATGATTTATATAGTTAGATTTGGTTTCAAAATGTAAAATTTTAAAAATAATAAAACACCATATTTCTCATCAAGTTTTTTGCATCATTTATATTTGTTGCACTTTTAAACCTCGGTGGTTAGATAAATTACGAGTATTACTTTTCTAGAAAGAGAACTCACATTGAAAACCATCTTAGTTATTGCACAAGGCACTCTTCCCCAACCCAAAGATTCAAAGCTCTCCATCACCATGATTCAACTCCACAGTGGGGGGCATTGTTAGTAGTGCAAACAGAGACTATGAAAATTGGCAACGTTGCTTGAGGACCACAAATGCCATGTATAAATCTGGACCACAATCAATGGTGAAATGCTACGCCTGAGGACCACAATCAATGGTGTTTTGATACTAAGCTTATACGCAATGGTTTGAGGACCACAATTGAATGTGAAATGACAGATGCAATTACTTGAAAATGGTCAGATATTTTAATTTGAAAAAGAAACTGAATATACTAAGGGCTATTCCTAAACGTAGGAACTAATAACTATTATTCCATCTCTTGAGAAACAAAAAATACATAGGGTTGAAGTCTGGACTACAATCGATGGTATACTGATAGATGGACTACAATAGGTGGGCCAAGGGAAATATATATATATATATATATATATATATCTATATATCTATGTGTCCGTGGTACTGATAACTTTTGAAGGGGACCTTCGATTTTGATGAAATTTGGTATGGAGGTGTAAGACCAGGTCTATTTTCATGAGTTCGCGAACCAGCATTGTCGGGTTACGGGAACGGGGTTTTATGGGGTTTCAAAGGGGTCAAAAATGGGTTTTTGGCATTTTTGGACCTTAATTTTTTTAATTCATCAATTTTAACTGAAACCATTTAAAAGAGCTTAAAAAAACAAACAATTTGGTATTTTGAATTTTTATCATAGCATAGTTGGTTACGGGACAAATCCAAAAATGTGTTTTCCATGTTATTCTTATGGGAAATCAAGAAAACCCTATATCTTGCTTATTTATTGACATAACTTTATCAAATTTGGTATGTACATTATCTATATAAGGTTTAACTTATACTTGCATACAAAACCCATATTGCGGCGAACCTACATTCTCATCCCCATGGGGTTTATGGGGAAAATAAAAAATTGCCAGAGTTTGGTACAATTTTGTGTTTACATTCACCAATTATTGATCAACTTAGATTTTCTAACAACACCAAATGGCAGAAAACCTACATACTCGATCCTATGGTGTTTTTATGGGGAAAGTAAATGTAATCTAAAATTCCATTGGAAATTCGCTGAGTACGCAGGTCTGCTGCGACGGGGGTATTATTCCTACTACTGTGCCCGTGTTAAAGCAAATAAATCGGTACCTACTTTAAGTAAGTCCATTTCTAATGGGAGAGTAATATCCACATTATGGCAGAAGATAACAGGTCTCTAAAACGGCCTCAGTTGAATCTCCAGTCCACTGCAACTTCACGAAAAGCTAAAAAAATCTGTGCGATCAACGCGCACTACCAGAGTAACAGAGAACTATATCAATGTTCAGGAGTTTCCGTAGTTTGATGGGCAAAGGGGTTTTTTAAGAGGTGCTCTTTTTCCTACTACTGTACCCGCTTTAAACAAAATAAATCGGCACTTAAAGTAGGCTTCAGTGAGGAAAAATTCCACGTTTCTTTATGCTTTCCCATAATCTCTTGAGTTAATTGGAAAACCTTCTTATGACTTGTCATCAGAAAGGTGGAAGTTAATGTTTTTAAGTTTGTTTTAAAGAGCGGAAAAATTAATTTACAGTGGTAGTTTAAGAAAATGGAAAAAAGAATTCTGTATGAAAATCAATTTCATCCTTCGCATTTTTCGCCCTTGAAACGAGCTACAAATCTTAAGTTACCGTGGAGGAAAAATATTTTCAATTAATATTGGTCATTCGGTAGGAGCTGGTAAAACCGTGGGATTTTCCTTCGCTGGGGAAAGGCAAATCATTTACGCGTGGGATGCTGTATGGGAGTATTCAATTTACACAATAACTGAATAGCAATTAATTGTATTTCAATTGGTTGTACACTATCACCAAATTTAAGTTTTGACTATTGCCAGTAACCACAAACACAGCTCCAGACTCGGTGACATCTCTGAAAACGACTTTTATCAATTAATCAAGTGATTAGTAAGCGACTAATTGGCTAATTGATTGATAATTGACTAATTATCCACCAAGTGTGCACTGTGGCCAAGAATTTAGTCAGAAGTTTGACCTTGACAATATAGCGACATATGCAGCGGACTAAGAGTGGCAAACAATTTGGTCTTTGGAAACTCCCATCAAAAATAAACTCTTTTAGCATTTCATCCATGACTTTAATTTCTCAATTTTTAAGGAACAGGGAGACACTGCATAAATATTAATATTAAATGTATGAATCTTCTTAGGCCTATCAAATAGATAACTTCCTTAGCTATTAATTTGATATTTTGCTGAAGCAATCTAGATGCAATTGGAAAGCGATAAGAAAATTTATTGGCAGCTAATGCAAGATATTATCTTATTCAATATTTTATCTGAAAAACAAATCACTATTACCTATCTATATTCTAAATACTGTACAGTGTGTAATCAGTTGTTATGTATTGGTTTGAAAACAAACAAATAATATGGGTATGACATTCGCGTTGCATTAATATGTAAGTTTACTAGAGAACACCCACTGGTCGAAATTCAACCAAATGTCAGTTAATCGGGACCAAATAAGTTAAAATAATATTTTATCATTTGAACAAATACTCTTCCTGATTTTCTAGAATTTTGTATCACAGCACTGTCTACATGATCAATCAATTAATTGTCCTTCGTCTATAAGATTGACATTGAAACTTTGAAAGCCTGTAGGGCGTATAGCCCTCAGGAACGATATAAATTATTATGTGATTCCGTTACACCACCTTTTTAAGTGTATGCGCGGATTTCTCCTACGATACACACAAGCTGAGAAAAAAGGTGGAAAAGAATCTGGCTTGCCTATTATCAGTAAACATAGTGTGTTTTAACCATTAAAGCTCAAAATTAAATATGCTCTAGAAACACTTAATGTTACAACATTCCATGATAAAAAACTGCACTAATCCCCTCACAAAAGGAAATTAAAATCTTGGCTTTAAACCCGGGGTTATTCTGAAAGCCTGCTGTGAATTCAAATGAGCATCTTCGTACCGAATCGAATTAATGAAAACCTCTTGGAGAGCCTAGCCCACGTAGGGTAATGGCAGGCTGAGGTCATGGTAGTATGTTTGGCGGTTCGCTCTCATCTTGCCGAGCCCGCGAGATCGCGTTAGTGACGCTGAGGTCACCGGTGAACTCATGGGCAAGGAATCGGCCGAGGAAAACGTGGCGGAAAAAAAATGCGGAAAGGTATCAAGATCATTTGTTAACCTGCACGTCGAATCCGACGTGCAATCCAACAGAAGTTGCGTAGTACACTCAATTAAACATGTCGGAATGTGGAAAAGTTCCTAGAGAACATTCCACAAAGATTACATCGAATCGTGGCGAAATGGCCGATGGTTCAAAACTCGGCTGTTCAGGTGGAAAGGAAAGTCAATTGATATTGGAAGGCAATAAGCACAATTTAAGTGTTTTGATTTCATTGTTTGGAAGATTTTCTATGATCTCTTAAAAATTGCTAGAAATCAATTGTTTAACCTATTCGTGCGACAAGCTATAAAATTACACTAACGTAAATAAAGCAGCAAAAACTCTAAGCACTCAATCTCTAACTCTAAGCATAGCCATCGGGAGGATATGTAGCCTACCGGTGCCTTGAATAAAAAGAGATCACTCCAAATTTCAACCCCGCAGGTTTCTTAATTCGTATTTAAATTTTGCCATACTTACAACATTATTATATTGAAATTTCGAAGGCCTGTGGGGCGGAGCCCTAAAGGAATTTTAGAAAATAGTTTCTAAGAGGCAAGACGAACCTGTGTTAGTAAATCCGTCGGGAAGTTCCTGAGATTTCGTGATGAGTCAGTCAGTGAGTTGTATTTCGCTTATATATAGAAATCAACTAACGATTTCCATATCTGAAAGTATTTAGTATGAATTAAACTTTATGATTATCTGTGAAATATCTGTGTGTCAGAAACTTTGTCCCTAATCCAGTTAGATGTTATCAAGATCTGCAGCACAGTTTTCACTGTAGTTGCAAGTGTCTCGGTCTCGAGAGTCACAGTTGGAGCTGGTCCAAACGATGGCTTCCGGCGGCGACTCGGCCCAGCACCCTCGATGCATCCTAATGTCCCGTCATCCGCGGGCCGATCTGACGGCCGACGATCGGCGATCGGCAACACATCGCCTGGTGGGCGGGGCGGTCCGGATGTGGATACGAACACCACTCGGGGAAGCGCTCCCCGCGGATTTTGGTGGGCGGGGTTCAATCGGAGTGAGACCCATCAGATAAATCGACCATTAAAATTGATTCCATCATATAGTGAGGTCCCTCTTCAGAATAGAAATATGAAACATTAAAAATATTATTGCAAAACTACGCTGACACGACTTTTTGACGCCAAAACGTTTAAATGTTCAAGTAATGAGTGTGGAGGTGTGTTCACAAAAACAGTTAAACATATTATGTAGAAGGATTAGTGTAATGATATATGTGTGTAAAATCATGGTTTTGTAACCACTGTCCAGGGATACTTCTTAGGTTATTTTTAGATCACTCAACGATTATGCTACTATCAAAAAGTCATATTTCACGAATGACATTGCATCGTTACTTAATTTTTACCATTTAAATACTGACAGGTAGGTTGGATTGCAGTCATTGTTCTCTCAACCAGAAGAAACAAAACAAACAAAATGATTCGCCGGTAAATCATTGTACAAGCAGTATATGTAAAAGAAGTTCCAGTAACCAGTAACCAAGCAAAAACACTTGAAATTGAATTTAAGTTTCAATAACTCCAAGCTTGAATTTTTCCTAGATACCATTTTTTTAGAAAAACACCAGTCAGGATTCACTTTGCACTATTCTGTTATTCTATATAAGCTATTATGCCGTCGTCAAAAACATCCACTGATCAATGTTCCTACGGATAGCTTCATAAACAAGAAGAGCAGTCTCAGCCGGTGTATTGGGTGCCCGCCCACAAGCTGATTGCAACATTACAATTATATACGCTGTCAGATATTTTATACTTATCTAAGTAATAATCATACCTCTAGAGCTGGGAAGTCAAATATCAAAACGAAAAAGGCAAAACTTGTTTGGCGCAACGATGACATCACTATAAAATAAACCATCAACCGGCTTCGAACAGCGACACAAATTCCTCTAGAACAATGCTAGCGTCAATCTATCGGGAGAGAGTTGACACAAAACATAAGATGGCGTATCTCTGAGAGAAATGTTAACAACAATCGGTGATGGAAATGCTCAAATAGAAATTGTACCGTTCTGTTGAGGAATGTGTTGTTTCGCGGATATTGCGGCTGCAGGGCTACTCAACTGAGGCATGTCGATGGGCTGCCTTGAACTTCCAGCACTCAGCACTTACCGTCCAGTTGATGGCTGAGTCTTGATCGTCAAGTTTACTGTCCGGCAGCGGTCGTATTGATTAACGTTCACACTCCCACCCTTCAACTCCCGCTCAACGTAACTCTACAGCCAACTAGAGTGACCGAGGCGTCAGGGAAACAATGCACTGTTGGAGTGTCAGCAGGAATACTACCACAGATGTTTACTACTCTGACCTATCACCTCTACCAGGGATCGACTCATCTACGGTTGATGCGAATACACGAATCAAAAGTTTGACGGTGTTTAGATTAAGACGCCTCCGTATATTCACTATAAAAATTTCTTTGAGTGCGGATATGGTTCAATATAATAAAAAATCGCTCAAGCTTGTAGTTACGTTTAAATATTCGCCTTTGTAACCAACAGATCTTCCAACAGATACAGACTGATCAGCAGTGGCATAATCAAACGCGAATTTCCAAGCGATCATTTGAACGTTTCGTCATCATTTTCATGGACCTGGGGTTTTGCAACTTCATCGCGATGGTATATTCGAGAATTCAACTTCATGTCAGGCGATTATCCAGTGATTGGACCCGGGGAAGATCATACTATTGAGAAATGACTATGACCTCATTACATGTCTCAAAATACAATTTGATCTTGTCATGAGGATTATTATCCTACTCACTCATCTTACGAACAGCTCATTGATGTTCTGAACTGTGGTATAACTTATACTCTGTATAGCCAAGAGTTAGTTTGGAATACTAAGAATTAGGCAGACAACATCTAGACACACAAAAACGATCTTTTTTAGATCTTCCTAAAAAACGACAGTTGTCTTTACAATCTAATTTATTAATTCAGCAATGTACTCCTGGATTCAACCTTAATAGTTTTAATACTCTTCATGATCTTGTCATTTTGATATTGCTTATTTTTGTTTTGCCCATTGTTAATTACACCACGCAATTAGAAAACATTCCCAATATACGACGTAAACACAGGAAAACTACCGACTCCACGATTCCCACACGGTTGCACAGGAATACAAGAGTGTGAACGTTGGCAATCGAAGAAGAAACTCCTCAGCAAACATCTGAGAGGAAACGACCGCACAGTAAACAATGAGCGCGGTTAATTCCGCGGGACAATGGCAGGTTGGCCAACCCAACAAACATTGATTTATCTGAGGCTGGAGGCAGGGCTGCCACCACGGCGGGCAGGAGGCAGGACTGTCAATGACCTTGGGGCGCAGAGGTCACGCGGCACCTGACATGACGTCATCATCATCTCCTCTGGCTCCTCCTCAACACTCTACACTCTCCTCTGCATATCTGGAACAGCTGATTGTAGCGTTTCCTGATTTCACTTGACCACTCGACTGCGAAACCGCACGTGATGAGCGGTCGGAGATTCTGACTTTCAAGGGTATGAAATTAGATGTCGCTTTTACTGGGAATGTGGGTTTACCCACAATTATTTGGGAAGCATTCAATCTCTGATTATGCATGCGTTAACCATCGACAATCTCAACTTTCAGTAGCCTTGAGGAGAGTTTATAAAAGGCAAGACTTTTACAAGATTACACCAAAATCTGACTCCAAAAGTAATCATCGGAGGAACTATTGCTTAGTTGTAAGCGGGACATGATTCCCCGAGCTGAGAAATGATCGTTACCCTCCTCCTCCAAGGAGCGGGTATTGGAGCGGCCTTACATAAAGAGAAACCCGGACTGAAGCTAAATGATATCTAATTAGCAAACACCGTCGATCTCGGGTAGTGAGAGTTGTTTAGACCTTCATTGATATGAAGAATGCTCTTTTTACACACAGCTGGTAAAGTTTAATCATTTAAACTGAATTGGAAACCTTAGTTATCAATAGTCTTCACCTTTATTAGCCAAAATTCACGAGTCAGGATGTAATTCACACTCTAAAATCCTGCAACTTCGTGCATTTTCTTTTTACCCTTTTGTTGAAACAAAAACTTTCACGATTGCCAACTTGAAGCGTCCAAATTTCCCACACTCGAGGAGCAGCCCGGCAGGCCCGGAGCGGCGATGCTGCCTGCCTCATCATTATCGGCGCTAATACCAGAACCGGTATGAGAGTTACCGCCATTCCCGGGACCGGCGCAGCCTCTCGCAGACCCGGCTGCACAACTTATATTATCCTGTAAACCCGCCGCTGCAGCAGTTGACAACGCGGTTTACAATGCGCCGGACAGTAAAAAAGATGGATAAATGAAATTGTTACGACCCAACACGTTGTCTGGAAGATGGCGAAACCGACTGACCTAGGTCGCTTGGATGTTAAAGACCCTGGAATGGGCGTGCGAGTGGTTCATAAAATGAGGAAACGTTTTAAACACAGTAATAAAATTAAATTACTTGACGGAATGACATGTGTCAGTAAAACAATCTAACTGATCTCGTGTTTTAGTTGTTCTCGAGTCCCGAACAAATAATGGAATGAGATAAATACAGTAGAATGGGGCTAAATATTAATGATTTTGAATTTCAATACAACAAAACAATTCAAACAAAATAGGTAAAATCTAGAAAATAACTAGTTCTCGACTTCGTGCAGCCACACCTAGTGCGAGACGATTACCCCTGAAATTGGTTTGGAAATAGTCAAATACTTTCTACTCTTTCCCGCTGAGCGATTAGGGGCATAGTATATCGATTGTGGGCAACTACCGCACTGTACGGCGCAGATCGCACTTTCTCTTCCGGCTCAGGCCCGGGTAAAAACAAAACAGAAACACGAGATTGGACGCTAAACTGTCCTTCCGATCGGCATTGTAATCTAAATTAATGTATTTTGACCACGACTCGCCATAAACCGTTCCGACCGATCGGCCGTCCATGACTATGACTGATGAGAGAGCTGTGTCGCTGTATCGCTCCGCTGGCTCCTTAAATCCAATCGAGTTTTATACGTTTTGCACCTTTGATTACTCTTATAAAACACTACTGACTGATGTTGAATTAAAGCCATGTACTGCGTATATCTAGGTTGCTCCTCAAAATATGTACTGGATTTATCAAATAAAATTTAACACCATGGGTCTTTTCAATTTTACTTGAAAAATATTACGTTTCAAGTATTTTTTATTCCATCACGGATAAATTTCGTCTATTTATTCCTTCTACATTTCATAGTCGCTCGTAAAATCTATCTCATAAACGGGTGCATTTAAGTAGGCCTATCTAGAGAGAAAACTACAGAACGGCTCCAGGTCATTTTGGTGTCAATAACAATAGATTACCCATGGCCCTAGATGATAGGAAAAAATGTAATCCTTGAGAATATGTCTTTTTATTTTTTTTAAGACCAACATAGGCGTTATTTTCTCTTATTTGTCTACTGCTTCAGGTGATCGATGTCCTAAATTGAAATTTGACACCACTGCTGATTTAAAAAGTAGTTTTTTGTAAGCGAAGCAGGCAACTGATATTTCACAATCAATGCAAGAGGTAGCAAATGAATGTATGTAGAAAGTCAGTAAAATGTATATTTAACATCTGAGGCTAAAACAAAATTAAGGAGAGAGTTTATTTTTGCATGATTTCATCTTAACTTACAATAGATTAACGGTTTATATGATTTTTTTAATTAACCACTAAGCTAAAGACCACCTGTTCTTTTTGACGGGCTATCAGCTAGTTTTAAATAGCAGTAGCAATTTGTAGGGATATAAACCAAGTTTTGACACACGTAGTTCGCTGGTTCAAAAACGCAGTTGGTTCCAAACCGAAGTTCGCCGGCTGGTTCTGCCATGACCCTGCCAAGTACTAATCTCATGGACGTCCTAGTCCTGCCTCTGGCGTGATCTTGCCTCCCCTCAGCCTTTTTGTCCGCCGATAACCGCTATTACGATCCTGTCACATCCTCTCCCCTCTGCTTGTGGTTTCCGTATGTGTGGGTCTTCAGCGGGCAGCCGATCGGTAACTTCCGCCCCTGATTTTTGCGCATGAGCGTTTGACCATCCTCTAACCTAACAACATTTCGGTTGGATAGTTATATTTGAAGTTGTCTCAAGTGTCGACAACCCCACTCACCGAATTTGAATTCGCAAACATTCATTCAGCAAATCGGTGCCACCTTTCTGTGAACTCACGTTGCATTTGATACAAAATACCAGATTTGTTGTCGAGATAGAAATGTTGCAACTATGGATATAAACAGATAGATAAATAGATCGGTGGTCCTCTGACCGAAGAAGATGACCCCATCGAAGGTCGTCACCGAATTCACGTGTGAATTTCGCTTGCGGTCAGCTCGGGTCCTTGGGATGCGGTGTTGGATTCCGACACTGGTCAGCTGGGCATATTCCTGTAATTCATCATTCACTAGAGACTAGCGGTGGATCCGATGCTCTGTGGTTCGACGATCGATGGAAGTAATCTGTACAGGAATGCTCTTAAACTGTCGGCGGCGCGGCGGCAACCCGATCCGACCCAATAAGCTTCAAACAAGTAGTTTGGATATACTTTGTACATTAACGGCGGTGTAGTCGATTTTGAAATATGTAAAATCTGAACACACTAACCCTTGCAAGTTAAACTTCTTCAGGTGTCCACATCGAGTGGTTTCACATATAGTATAAAACGTGTATATTTCGATAGAATGTGTTTTGCATTACGGAAAATGATCTAAAAGAAGTAATCTTGTCGATCAATAAGAAGTGGTCGTCCACTTAACAATGCAGCCTTTCTAAATATTTTTTTTATACTTCAACCATTCGCTTAACAAGTTCGCCGTTCATTTTAACCACTTCCCCATCGGGAAATCTTAATTCTGCAGCACACGAGTTAGACACCGCAAAAGTGTATATACATTTCTAGTTTAACCGAGAGATTCTCCCTTGCATTAGAACGAGTGTCTAGTAGTCAGGTGTGATGTCAATTGAGAGGATATATTTACAGGAGTGGTGTTGGAGACAATTCTTGTCAGCGTTAACTAACTTTCCCAGGGAGAACCAGTCGGTTCGTGTGCTTTTTCAACGACCATTCACTCCTTCCCCGTAGGAGTGCAAGTCTAGTTACCTTTCGCATGGCAGGTGAAACCTCTCCTCTATGTTGTGTTTTCTTTCTTTTTTTATTGTTGCACATTACTACTAACTCAAATGGTTCATGTTGCGAATGGTCGTAAGTTGAAGGATAAATGTGAGAATTCCGCTGTACAGTGATTTTCAAACTAATTTTTTGTCAGTTAATGTACCAAACAAACCACTTCCTGCTATCGAAAATCTATAAGAAATAAAATGTAGTATATTTGTGACTAACTTAAGATTCATGTCATGATAACAACGGTTCAAGATCGTTGTGGGGAAGTGCTTCATGATTTGTCCACAAATCAATTAAGAGATCGAAAACTCTTTTATTAACTACAGCGTTCTTGATCTTTGCCTACTAGGCCTTTAAGAATCCAATTATTTAATCACGATCTGTCGAATCAAAGTGTCCCTACTAAACTGCACTGTGTAGCTTTGTTGAGTTTGTTTTATATAACTCATTACCGAAGTGCAAACAGTGAAATGTTTGAAGTTGTTAAAAGAGATACAGTAGTTGATTTATGAAGTTATAATCTACAACCATAAAATACCCAATTTTCTTTTACTATACGCACATACAAGCAAATCCCATATTATGTTAAGACCCAATTTTAATTTTCGCAACAATGTTTACATTTTCGGGTTCAGGGTGTCTACCGGTCAGGAAAAATCGAGAAGTCGTAATAAGCCGGGAGTTGTGGAGGTCGGGAAAAGTATAGAGTAAAATAGGGAAATGTTGCAAACTTAACAAATACTGTAATATTTTTAGAGATTTTTACGTAAGTAGGCTACAGATGTTGTGGCTGGTTTTTGACCATGACTGTCAGAAACATCGCCTGGAGAAGTTGAAAAAAGTCGGGAATTTCATTTGTGAAATTTGGTAGACGCCCTTTGCACCCCAGAGGTTCTTCATGCCGCCGCGAGAAGCCGAACCTCTCCAGTTCCACCTGGCTATTCGCAGATAATGCGATACCCGTTGCCGTTACGGTTTCTCGAATTCACAACGTTTAATGAACAGTCGGATAATTATTGGTATTGTAACAGGAGCGGCCGTTACGTGTGTAATGATACAGAGGAGAAACTTGCGACGGGCAGCGGCGGCGGCGCGGAACACTACCGCATACCTCGGGATGGATGATAAAATGTCTTCTTGTGATAATTTAATGTAGTATGTCTCCCAAGCATTAAGGTATTTTGGTTTTATTATTTCTTTTGGAATTTTCAGGTAAGGTCATGACAGGATCGGTGGCCGGTCTAGCCCTAGAAGTTAGCAGGATTTGGTTCACCAGTGGTTCACAATGACATGATCTAGTGGAATCATGGTGGTATCGCGGTAGTATTTTTTGGATTGGTGGATGATCTAGACTCAGGATATGAGAGCAGGATTTGCCAGAACCATCGCGAAAAGATCATGGCAAGATCTGGTAGAATCATGGTAGGATCGTGACAGGATCTTGACACAATCGGTATATGGTCAAGCCCTAGGAGAGGATAGCAGGATCTGATAGCATCATGATAGTCTCGTGGCAAGAGCATGGCGGGATAGGTGGAGGATTTACTCTAGGATATGAGTGCACAGTCTGGAAGAACCATAATAGTCTCAACCATCGTGGCAAGATCATAATAGGATTTGGTTAAATCATGGTAGTATCGTGGTAGGGTACAGGTATACGACTATAGCCTTAGGATAAGAGAGCAGGATTGGGTAGAACCTAAATACAACCAGGGGCCCGTTTCTTAATTAACTATACAAACTAATATTATTAGTAGATCGCCAAATGCAAATCTAATGGAAATTACAAGTTACAGGTTAAAACTTGTAACTAGTAGATTATTATGAAATGGGCCCCAGGTTGTATTATGGCAAGATCAACAAAGGATCTCGTGGAATGGTAATCGTGGTAAGATCATTATTGGATCTTGGCAGAATCGATTGTGGGTCTAACCCTAGGATGGGACAGCATCTGTTATAGACTAAAGGTAGGGTCATGGTAGGATCATCGCAGAATTACGGAAGGACGATGATAGGTGGGCAGCATCTGGTAGGATCATGACAAGATTGGCGCACCAGTGAAGGGACGCAGAATCGTTTGACGGCCTAGCTTTAGTGATAGGAGGGCAGTATCGGCCGGCAGTATCGCGGCAGGATCGGAAGACGGCATAGCTGCTAGAGATAGGAGGGCAGGATCGGCCGGCAGTATCGCGGCAGGATCGGTAGACGGCATAGCTGCTAGAGATAGGAGGGCAGGATCGGCCGGCAGTATCGCGGCAGGATCGGTAGACGGCATAGCTGCTAGAGATAGGAGGGCAGGATCGGCCGGCAGTATCGCGGCAGGATCGGTAGACGGCATAGCTGCTAGAGATAGGAGGGTAGGATCGGCCGGCAGTATCGCGGCAGGATCGGTAGACGGCATAGCTGCTAGAGATAGGAGAGTAGGATCGGCCGGCAGTATCGCGGCAGGATCGGTAGACGGCATAGCTGCTAGAGATAGGAGGGCAGGATCGGCCGGCAGTATCGCGGCAGGATCGGTAGACGGCATAGCTGCTAGAGATAGGAGGGCAGGATCGGCCGGCAGTATCGCGGCAAGATCGGTAGACGGCATAGCTGCTAGAGATAGGAGGGCAGGATCGGCCGGCAGTATCGCGGCAGGATCGGTAGACGGCATAGCTGCTAGAGATAGGAGGGCAGGATCGGCCGGCAGTATCGCGGCAGGATCGGTAGACGGCATAGCTGCTAGAGATAGGAGGGCAGGATCGGCCGGCAGTATCGCGGCAGGATCGGTAGACGGCATAGCTGCTAGAGATAGGAGGGCAGGATCGGCCGGCAGTATCGTGGCAGGATTGGTAGACGGCATAGCTGCTAGAGATAGGAGGGCAGGATCGGTAGACGGCATAGCTGCTAGAGATAGGAGGGCAGGATCGGCCAGCAGTATCGTGGCAGGATCGGTAGACGGCATAGCTGCTAGAGATAGGAGGGCAGGATCGGCCGGCAGTATCGCGGCAGGATCGGTAGACGGCATAGCTGCTAGAGATAGGAGGGCAGGATCGGCCGGCAGTATCGCGGCAGGATCGGTAGACGGCATAGCTGCTAGAGATAGGAGGGCAGGATCGGCCGGCAGTATCGCGGCAGGATCGGTAGACGGCATAGCTGCTAGAGATAGGAGGGCAGGATCGGCCGGCAGTATCGCGGCAGGATCGGTAGACGGCATAGCTGCTAGAGATAGGAGGGTAGGATCGGCCGGCAGTATCGCGGCAGGATCGGTAGACGGCATAGCTGCTAGAGATAGGAGGGCAGGATCGGCCGGCAGTATCGCGGCAGGATCGGTAGACGGCATAGCTGCTAGAGATAGGAGAGTAGGATCGGCCGGCAGTATCGCGGCAGGATCGGTAGACGGCATAGCTGCTAGAGATAGGAGGGCAGGATCGGCCGGCAGTATCGCGGCAGGATCGGTAGACGGCATAGCTGCTAGATAGGAGGGCAGGATCTGTAGACGGCATAGCTGCTAGAGATAGGAGGGTAGGATCGGCCGGCAGTATCGCGGCAGGATCTGTAGACGGCATAGCTGCTAGAGATAGGAGGGCAGGATCGGCCGGCAGTATCGCGGCAGGATCGGTAGACGGCATAGCTGCTAGATAGGAGGGCAGGATCTGTAGACGGCATAGCTGCTAGAGATAGGAGGGTAGGATCGGCCGGCAGTATCGCTTCAGGATCGGTAGACGGCATAGCTGCTAGATAGGAGGGCAGGATCTGTAGACGGCATAGCTGCTAGAGATAGGAGGGTAGGATCGGCCGGCAGTATCGCGGCAGGATCGGTAGACGGCATAGCTGCTAGAGATATGAGGGCAGGATCGGCAGGCAGTATCGCGGCAGGATCGGTAGACGGCATAGCTGCTAGATAGGAGGGGCAGGATCGGCCGGCAGTATCGCGGCAGGATCGGTGGACGGCATAGCTGCTAGATAGGAGAGCAGGATCGGCCGGCAGTATCGCGGCAGGATCGGTGGACGGCATAGCTGCTAGATAGGAGGGCAGGATCGGCCGGCAGTATCGCGGCAGGATCGGTGGACGGCATAGCTGCTAGAGATAGGAGGGCAGGATCGGCCGGCAGTATCGCGGCAGGATCGGTAGACGGCATAGCTGCTAGAGATAGGAGGGTAGGATCGGCCGGCAGTATCGCGGCAGGATCGGTAGACGGCATAGCTGCTAGAGATAGGAGGGCAGGATCGGCCGGCAGTATCGCGGCAGGATCGGTAGACGGCATAGCTGCTAGAGATAGGAGAGTAGGATCGGCCGGCAGTATCGCGGCAGGATCGGTAGACGGCATAGCTGCTAGAGATAGGAGGGCAGGATCGGTAGGCGGCATAGCTGCTAGAGATAGGAGGGCAGGATCGGCCGGCAGTATCGCGGCAGGATCGGTAGACGGCATAGCTGCTAGAGATAGGAGGGCAGGATCGGCCGGCAGTATCGCGGCAGGATCGGTAGACGGCATAGCTGCTAGAGATAGGAGGGCAGGATCGGCCGGCAGTATCGCGGCAGGATCGGTAGACGGCATAGCTGCTAGAGATAGGAGGGCAGGATCGGCCGGCAGTATCGCGGCAGGATCGGTAGACGGCATAGCTGCTAGAGATAGGAGGGCAGGATCGGCCGGCAGTATCGTGGCAGGATTGGTAGACGGCATAGCTGCTAGAGATAGGAGGGCAGGATCGGCCGGCAGTATCGCGGCAGGATCGGTAGACGGCATAGCTGCTAGAGATATGAGGGCAGGATCGGCCGGCAGTATCGCGGCAGGATCGGTAGACGGCATAGCTGCTAGAGATAGGAGGGTAGGATCGGCCAGCAGTATCGTGGCAGGATTGGTAGACGGCATAGCTGCTAGAGATAGGAGGGCAGGATCGGCCAGCAGTATCGTGGCAGGATCGGTAGACGGCATAGCTGCTAGAGATAGGAGGGCAGGATCGGCCGGCAGTATCGCGGCAGGATCGGTAGACGGCATAGCTGCTAGAGATAGGAGGGCAGGATCGGCCGGCAGTATCGCGGCAGGATCGGTAGACGGCATAGCTGCTAGAGATAGGAGGTCAGGATCGGCCGGCAGTATCGCGGCAGGATCGGTAGACGGCATAGCTGCTAGAGATAGGAGGGCAGGATCGGCCGGCAGTATCGCGGCAGGATCGGTAGACGGCATAGCTGCTAGAGATAGGAGAGTAGGATCGGCCGGCAGTATCGCGGCAGGATCGGTAGACGGCATAGCTGCTAGAGATAGGAGGGCAGGATCGGCCGGCAGTATCGCGGCAGGATCGGTAGACGGCATAGCTGCTAGATAGGAGGGCAGGATCTGTAGACGGCATAGCTGCTAGAGATAGGAGGGTAGGATCGGCCGGCAGTATCGCGGCAGGATCTGTAGACGGCATAGCTGCTAGAGATAGGAGGGCAGGATCGGCCGGCAGTATCGCGGCAGGATCGGTAGACGGCATAGCTGCTAGATAGGAGGGCAGGATCTGTAGACGGCATAGCTGCTAGAGATAGGAGGGTAGGATCGGCCGGCAGTATCGCTTCAGGATCGGTAGACGGCATAGCTGCTAGATAGGAGGGCAGGATCTGTAGACGGCATAGCTGCTAGAGATAGGAGGGTAGGATCGGCCGGCAGTATCGCGGCAGGATCGGTAGACGGCATAGCTGCTAGAGATATGAGGGCAGGATCGGCAGGCAGTATCGCGGCAGGATCGGTAGACGGCATAGCTGCTAGATAGGAGGGGCAGGATCGGCCGGCAGTATCGCGGCAGGATCGGTGGACGGCATAGCTGCTAGATAGGAGAGCAGGATCGGCCGGCAGTATCGCGGCAGGATCGGTGGACGGTATAGCTGCTAGATAGGAGGGCAGGATCGGCCGGCAGTATCGCGGCAGGATCGGTGGACGGCATAGCTGCTAGATGGGAGGGCAGGATCGGCCGCCAGTATCGCGGCAGGATCGGTGGACGGCCTAGCTGCTATAGATAGGAGGGCAGGATCGGCCGCCAGTATCGCGGCAGGATCGGTAGACGGCCTAGCTGCTAGAGATAGGAGGGCAGGATCGGCCGGCCAGCGTCCAAGGTCCCGTTGCGGCCGTGTCAATTGCCCGGCGCGGCGGCGGCCCACTGACACAACATAACCACCAAAATAATCACACCTGACACACTTCTGCCGCTACCACCGACCAACACTGCTACCACCATTTACTAGAGCAGGAGTTGCAGGTTATAGTGCAATTGTTTACAAAATAACAAACAACTGTGTTCCTGATCGGAAACTCTCGGAATAACGAGTCATCTTTTAGGACCGGCGACGGTGCTGAAAATAAACAGAGGAAATGAAAAAAGCTACTGTATACATAATTTGTTGAGATTTTAGAGTGAAATATTTACATGAGGATCCAATAACGGCACAACTGAAAGTTTAAGATTATTCAAGTGAAGGTCTTCTAATGCTTTAAAATAATTTACATACCAATTAGTACCTTCAAACAGACCTGCATCAATGAGAATTTTCTTATTGGACTCACTTCACGTCACGTGTAAAAACTGAACTCCTAATCGTAAGACAATCTTTATAAAAAAATGAGATTGTTTCTCAAGTCTGAGAACAAGATTTGTGTTACCGTTATCAACAGCTGAAATACAATAACAATATTTGGTATTCCAAATCCGACCAAACGTCGATAATATTAATTGAAAACCATGAGCTGAACAAAAATAGTAAATCAATGTCAGCGCCGAGTTGACACGGCTATAACTCATTTCACACATAAATATCCCATAATCAGCAAATAACTGCCATTTTCTGCTCATTAACTTTTAAGTATCTATTTCCGAACAACGGCTCTTTCACGGCGCTGAAGACAGGAAAACAAACCTTGCGGACAAACCTTGCCTGCAGCGAGCAGCGAGTTTGTCTTGCACGACCGAAATCATCGTCAAGGTCAATCTCGTCACCGAGGACGCCAGCTCCATAATGAATAACCGAAATGTATTTGCATTTTAAAACCTAATCGTTATCGTGTCGCAATCCCACACGAGTGAAATTTTAATTCGCTGTGAGATGAGTTTATTCGGTTGTAAATATTTTTACCGATAGAGCTGGGTGATAAAACCTGCATTGCTAAATCCACTAGGGTAACAGTGGATTTATAACAGATTTTACAGTGGGTTGTTTATTATAAACTGTGAAGCCTACTTATTTGATCGTATCCTTGAGCTTTCTATGTTGGAATGTTTAGTTGTTCTTCTTGGAAATTTCTTAGAGAGGAACTCTTGCTCATCCTGCCGTACATAAAACGTCTTAGTAAACAATTTAAACGTCTGTACACGCATTATTTTATTAATACGGCCATAATGGACCTAAAGTGTACAGTTGTTCAATTTCAGGATGCAGCTTTACAACAACGACCTCAGTGATATAATGGTATGATACAACGAGCTTATTATCTGGCTCGTTAGAGCTCAAAAATGACCAGCTCATTAATGAAAATCGGATCTGGGATTGAATCTGATAAATAATATAGCAGTGGGTAGTGTTAATGGTTATGGATATAGCAATGTTCATCTTCAGAAGAACTATAGTAATTACAGAAACTAATCTGAGAGAGATTATTTCCTCACATTCTAATGAATTCTTTCCAAATTGTTAACTTCGTTTCATACAAAATAAAAAAATGGAGAATTAAATTATTATTGTATTGAGGTATGCAAAAGTTTCTTGCAGCAAATAGAGAAATCCGACGACGAAAGACTTTTTATGTCAAATGTTCAGTTATTATTCGTGATATTCGACAACACACAACAATGATAGGCCTAATCAAGAAGAATAACTCATAAAACAAACGACTGCTAATGAAGGAATCAACATCCCCACGTTATACAGATGTAAGGCCGAAATAGATACGTGGTGCCTAGATTCTTTGCAATGTGATGCAGAGAATCGGTGAACCATCAACTGTATGATCAGGTTTGTTTGGTCCACCGACCTTGCATGAATATTAAATTACGAGGTGGCCCGTGCGCAAATTGCGCATTTTATGATTCTGTATGAGTGGTGAAACTCATCTACAGTACGTGAATGTTGTTTATGAAGTGACAGAGATCTATTTTTGTTTACTATCTGGCTTTTAAAATTCATCTGAAGGTAATCAGCTTTTATTAAAGAACTTGCAATAAAAGTTGGTCAACATTTTAAAGCGCCCTCTAGTAAATAAATCAAAGGCGAGGGAGGTGAAGACCAAAACAATATGACCTTTTTAATGGGCCACAAATCCCAGTCCCCCAATCCCAATCCCAATCCCAATCCCAGTGTTAAAAGGTATTTTTTAACAATAAAATGCCTTTTTAATTATGACGCAGACGATTCGTCACTGCGGTATATCCTAAGCTTTAAAATTACACCTCAATCTTAACAATCGGTTCAGTAGGTCGAGAGAAAAAGGGACGTAACAGCCGAAACCCTTATAGAAATAAGAACAAGGAATCTAAAATAAAATTCCTTGAATAAGAAGATAGATAGGCCTAAATATTTATCGGACCATCGGTCGTCGATTGAAAACTGTTTTTATACTTGTTTTTACTAAGTGGTAGATAAAATCTAATTTTATTCCCATTGGAAGATTTGTGGGGGAAACGTTGAAATTCCAAAACGACAGATGGCCTGTCTCTATATTTAATTTTTATCCACGATCGATGTACCATCAACATGATGTGCCATTCGACCCACCCCCGTGGTAAAACACCAAAATCAGCTCCGATCTAACCACCACCGCCGATCCGCCGAGTTCCCATAATATTCCGAGAGAGTCTCGCATCCATCGTCGGTACGCGCAAGTTAAGTGCCGTGTAAGAAACACAAGTGACAGTGAAAGGGTTCAATTATTTAAAAATTACGAGCAGCGTCTGGCATCGCCGCTCCATTTCCTAAATTGATAACGGGCGGTGCGGCGCGGCGGCGGGGAGAAAGTCCATCCGGAGCGGCCGGATGGATCGTTGCGGCAGCGGATGGTGATCGTACCGGATTGTGTTGGGGTCTGCAGCGTCGCAACGCCCGGGTATTGTCTGGGATTGATCATCGGCAACTGTGAGTTGATAGTACTCGTACTCGCCAACTGGCGGGGCAACGCAACCCCGCCGGAACGTCTCGAGATCAAAACAGTTGACGTCGATTCGTGATTGCGAGATCACGGGTTCGATAGAATGCCAACTGGAAGTATGAGTTTGGTTTGCCAAAAACTTAGGAAAATGCGTCAGGCGTGGCGCATAGAAACTGCAATCAGCTTACGTGATAACTCACATTTTTCTACAAACCCTTAACCACCACAATTCTTAATCAAAGAATTTAATATATAAGAATAATTTTAGCTTATACTAAACCCCAAAAACGGTAAACCTTTAGAGACTTTATTTGAAACACCGACGCACTCTGTGGTGCGTATTAAGGTGAGTATGACTGAAGGGGTGAGTGTGGATCAGATGAGGTGTAGCTTTGTTACTACTTTGCAACCTTCAGATTCAAAGGCTTTACCATCCTTTGTGGTAAAAACGTTTTCGTCTACTGCGGCATACACAATGTTATAAGTTAGTCATAAATTTCCTAATGAATGCGGAAGTCTTAATTCACTTGAAGATTTTAGGGTGTTCATAAAATAATAAAAACAAAAGCTCTCCTTTAAGTGTTCTCATTAGTAAGCTTTAGTAGTGTTCTCATTTTGGGCACTATAACCACCAGCCTCATACATTCAACATCCCACCAAAAACATGCATTTTAGAAAGAACCCTCTTTACCTGCTACCGTAAAGTTTTCACTTACTTTATGATAACCGGAACGAAACATAACTGTTTTGATTGTTTCTACACAACTGCATGACTCACACAATAAATGCAAAGTTATGGCATCGGTGTCAACAAATAAATTACGATACACTGAAAACTTTACTTGCAAATAACGTGCAATAAACCAAAGGATTTAACACATCAAGAGTATCAAACCTTTACATCGATCAATGATTGGTGACTGGGAAAATAAACCAAACATGTTTTATATGTTTTAAAATGTCCCTACATGTTTCTCAATATTTACTATAGCTACAGTAAAAACTCAGCACCGCAGCTTCTTGTAACACAATGTTGAGGCAAGACTGAACTATACGACAGAAAAATACGCAGGACTACCTAAACTTATAGTATCGATAAGATTTTCCACCAACTGTAAGGATTCCTTTCCTCCAAAAAAAAAATTTACAATAATGAAGGTTACAAAACATGACCAACTGAACCTTGCGACGTTGGCCACTTATTTGACAGCGACGTGAGACAATGAATGGCGTTGTTTGCGTGGTCAGTGTTTCCATCGCCAAGGTCGGGAGCTTCAGTAGGTGGAACTAAATTATCCATCGGGGGCGGCCTTGCCCGTGAAACCACCTTGCCGACCACGCACATACCATAATGTGGAATTCAAATATAAACTGTATTCATTCCCTAGATTCTCCTATATCTAAGATTGATAAAGGATAAAATATGTTAGTGCCGAATTGTTAGTGGGAAAAATTCCATTTATTTATATCCCTGACGCGAAGTTACTTTTCTGTGATGTATGTCTATTTAACAATGTTGTTTACTTTCTTTTAAGCTCCGGTATCTTGCAATGATAGTATTTATGCGGTCAATAAATTTTATTCCATTCTCTGAAGTGTTTAAAGTCCGGGAAAATGTCACCATCTGCTAATTGAGAATCGTGTCTTGAGCTGCACTGCACTCCAAAACCTGTCAGGATTAAATCAAGACGTTTTCCAGCTAAATTCTCAGAGAAAGATAGATTTAAAAGTGCAAGACAATCACAACTGTGAGCTAAAGCTTTATTTTAAAAAGCTTTGCCATTAAGCCATAGAATTTTAGCACAAAGGCACGAATAGGTTGTTCCTTGCCAATTAAGTGCATGGTTGTTTGCAGCAAAAGAGAAAGAGCAAGAGTTGGAAGAATGATCTTTAAAATTTTAATGAAGGAATCATCACGTGTCTTAAGATCCAAGTATTAAATCCATCTGATGTCACTAAGGATGAAAACTCTGTTCTTTATTAGATCTGACTGAAGTTTATGGCACTGTCCTGAAGACACTTTCTGATTAAATTTTACTGTCTGATTCCTTGCCATTTCTTTTTGCGTCTGAACTCCTTGCTCTGCAACAGGATGATAAAAGTATATTTGGAAACGGAGTATTAAACTATTACAAAGTCAAAGAGGGTCCACTGCTTTACCCGAAGGGTTGAAAGGCCTGCATTGTGCAAGTGGAAGCTGGGATGCCGGCGACACACTACCGGACTTTTCACCGGACCGTAAGGAAAAGATTAAGTCCTGTAGTGTGTCACGAGACCCGTACACCGAAGCAGACGCCGTACCAGACACCTTACGGAACAAGTCGAAGAAGCTTTGAAGGCGGTTTTCTGGCGAAAGAAAAGATCGGTCCGGTGTACAGTAGTGTGTCAGGGTCAATTTTTATTCCGTACGACGTTTACATTACAACGACAGTGTAGAGGTGATAAGAGAAACGAAAAACTAAGACAAACAATGAAAGAAAGAAAGAAAAATACAATATCGGAAAACTATAGTAACTAAAAAAAGAATTCATTTTAATAGAAAAATAAATAAATCAACAAACGTAAATAAAACCATCTGGCAAATCATAAATTCTGAAGTAAAAAATTCTAAAGAAAAAAACTTTTGATAATATTATGTTAAAAGATGGTGATACTGTTGTAGATAACCCTGAAATAGTTTCAAACATCCTCAATGACAGTTTTGTAGATATGGTGGAGAATCATGTTATTCCTAAATTAAATACAAACTCAAACTCAACCCAAGTTGTAACACAATGCTTCCAAGTACCAAAATTTTACTGTATGACAATTGATGAAGAAACCCTAAGTAAAATAATAGATTCAATTAAGCCTAAATGGTCTTCTGGATATGACGATATACCGATGAAAATACTAAAAGATGTAAAAGTTTTCATTTTAAAACCTCTATTGCATGTGATTAACGCATCATTCATCACTGGAATTTATCCTAAAGAATTAAAAATTTCAAAAGTAGTACCTGTACATAAAAAAGGAAACCGTTCTGACCCTTTGAACTATAGACCGTTGGCAATACAACCCTCACTATCAAAAATTTTTGAAAAATGCATGCTTTCTCAATTATTAACTCATTTTGAAGATAATAACTTAATTGACTCAGAACAACATGGATATAGAAAAATAGATCCACCATATCTGCTATAATAGATTACATTGAAAATATTTTAGAAAATCTAGATGAGGGTAAGCATACTGTTGGCGCCTTCCTTGATTTGACAAAAACTTTTGATAGAGTTAAACATTCTGTACTTTTGAATAAACTTAAAACCTATGGAATTATTGGCAAAGAGCTTAACTGGATAGAGACTTACTTAGAGGGTCGTCAGCAGTATGTGAATATCAAGCATTTAAATAATAACTGCATAATAGAAGTTAGGTCAAAATTGAAATTTCTTAACTATTCTGTAACTCAAGGGTCAGTGTTAGGCCCATTTTTGTTTTTATGCTACCTGGGAGGTATTCCAAATCACATAAAGGAAAAAATTGAACAAAGTAAGATATGTTTATATGCCGATGATATCAGCTTAAGTATATCTGATAAGGATTTAACTTCCACAATAAATACATGTTTTAGTACAGTAGATATTTTGAATGAGTTTTTAAATGATTCAAATCTTTTACTTAACAAATAAAAAACCACTTTTATTCGATTTACGTGCAGGAACACAACAGAAGTAAGCAACAATAATGATAACTTTGTAAATGAAACAACATTTTTAGGACTAAATCTAGACAACACTTTAAATTGGTCATTACATGTAAATAAAATCTGCAACAAAATTAGTTCTGGGATATTTGCATTAAGGAGATTGGCACCTATTTGCAATAAAGAAACAATAAAATCAGTATACTTTGCCACCATTCATTCACATATCTCCTATGGAATTGAAGTGTATGGTGGTACAAGTGAATATAATTTGAATAAAATATTACTTTTACAAAAAGAAGCAATAAGGTGTATTGAAAATTTAAATTCAGATGAATCTTGTAGAGATTACTTTAAACAGTTAGGATTCATGACAGTTTACGGCCTATATATATATATATATATATATATATATATATATATATATATATATATATATATCGAACTGTTATGCATATTAAAAATAATGAGACAAAATTTCAAAGGCAAGTTGATTTACATAGTTATAATACTAGGAACAAAAACAAATTTACAATTATGAAACATAATAAAGAAAAATACAAGCAAAAACCCACTTATAAGGGAATGAAATTTATGAATTACCTTCCAGTGAGCATAAAAGTTGAAACAACCATTTTAAAATTCAAACGCAAATTAAAAGATTATATTATTAACTCAGTTTTTTATAACTTAAAGGAGTATTACACATTAGTTGAAAATTAAATTTATACCCAAAATATGGCTTAAATTATTTTACAAAGGATGACGAGGCTTACGATTAAAATTTATATGTAAGTTGTTTTCTTTTATCTTTACATGTTAACTATATAAAATTTATGTATTTTACATTGACGCTTTCTTGTACATTGTTATGTATGTCTGAATAAAGATATATTTGAATTTGAATTTGAACGTCCCGAGCGTCGCCCCAAACGCTCGCGATGGAACGCTCCTCCCCTCACCACATCATCTAGCGCTCTCACTCACTCACGCTCTCCCTCTCTCTTTAAACTTCCTTTACCTCGGCGAAATTGTCCGGTCTGATGTCTTGTTGGGGGAAATGTTTGGAGTTAATTTACCTCCCTGCACGGTGTAATGTCTGGTCCGACGTACAGTCCGCAGCAAAGTCCAGCAGTACTTTAGCACCCTGGATTTACGACGGAAAGCACCTGCTTCACCCTTACCCGCAGTGCGCCGCACGTTACGGTTGCATGTACTGTACTATACACTGTACCCGCTAGGCGCTTAATTGCGGCCATCCCGTACGACAGCTTTATCTTTCCTGGCCGTTTAACGCTTCATTAATCTTTATGCGAGCCAATGACGGTCGAAGCGTCCCCTGGCTGTGGAAGCGTACAACTGCAAGTGTCGTCTGCACGAGTGGCTACGCCATAAGGCTATAAAAATTATAGGTCAATGAGCCATTCACAAGCAGTAGGCTCTAAATCTGTAAACAACCGTAGATGTAATTTTTACAGATCTTTGGATGGATCTTTTACAAAGAACTAGCGTTGAAACCTCCAAGTCCTAGGTATATAGGTTTAGAAGCTAAGAGATCTTCGCTTCTGGGCCAAATCTAATGGTTTGGAGGTGCTGGGTAGAGATCAATAGTACAATAAATCCTACCATTAATACATGTCCTTCAAAGCAAAGAACTCACAATTTATAAAAAAAACTTTTGAACGGATAGGCGTACTGTAGGCTAATATAGCTTCCTCCTTATTTCCTGTGGAAATTTCGAGGTACGAATGCAGAGAACGTGTTGCATAGGAAACATTGGACGCCCTCCAAACCACGTGGTTCCGCTGAAACAGGACACGAGGAGCATTATAATGATTGGTTATGAGTCATCGTGTTGTATGGTATTGATTATAGATTATTGACGATTTGAAAACTTTGAAAAAACATAAAATACTTTGACGATGTTTGGTTTGCGAGAAAAAGCTTTTACAGATTTGGTTTTACTTGAAAAATTCCAGCGGAAAGAAAATGAAGAATGAATCGTGTGACAAAAGAACAAAAAATTGCAAAATTTCACAAAAATACTATTTTCCATTTGAGAATAGTTAAGGCTACAAAAAATACACGGTCAGAAATTTACACGATGAACACAAGAGACGCAATACGTGAGCAGGAAAAACTCAAGAAATTTCCAGAGATTTTCCCATCATTCGAGTCAGAAATTGTCATAGTTATAGGTCAAATTGATTCGGCGAACTAGAAGAGTTAAGGTAATCGGTAACCAACTGCCAGCGCATGGTTCTGAATACGAGATGAACACACTGTTGTCGAGCTACTGTACTGTATTTGCATGGCTTTTGTGTCGAGAGAAAGAGCACCACTGGTGTGAGGATGACTGATAAAGACGGAAAAATTCTTCAGCCTTATTTTGCAAAATGATAAAATCGGAATCTCTCGTTATTGCAATACCTATCAAACATTACAAATTAAAGGTTTTTTAAGTTTATCAAGCACAAGAATTTTTAAGATTAGGAGGGGGGATTGACATTAACAAGCTATAAGCCTACAAACAAATGCTCAGCATGTGAAACTTGTTAGTGAGGATAAACCCGGTTTATAAGCATAAGTGACGTCTAAAATGCTTTTCATTCTGAAACCTAAGCACTGGTGATGACTCTGACTTGATGGACAAGGAAACAAATCACGATTATTTATACCACAGAAAACAAATTGATACAAAACTTATACGGAACTGCGATTTAAAAAAGGCAGTGATACAAAATTTATCAGGTAGCGCAAAACTTTGAAATAAAACTACAAAAAGTAACACAGTTCCTTATCCAATAATTTCATACACAAAGTATAAAAGGAGAAAATGCCTCTTCTCAAAGACTAGGTATTAATTTTCAGATTATAAAACAGTGAAAAACTATACTTCTGAGATAAGAGAACGAACAGTGTACAAAAATTTAACAAAAATACCAAAATGTATTTCATTTCTGAAATTTCTTGTTTTGCTAAGGTAAAAATTATTTACCGGATAAAATACTTTGGATTTTACAAATATTTTATGAATGTCCAAACTTGTACGCGTCTGTTTATTGGCGAGAAGCCATTCTTTGGCGAGTTACGAAATCCTCAATAGTTAGTTGTTGATGTGGAATACGATTGTGATATATTTGTGGTTGCCACACCTGACGACGTCCATATCCTATTCCACAACTGTATTCACAGTGCGCGGGCATTGCGAAAACACACCCCACATTCTTCGCCTGGTTACAACATCGCAGATAAACCGACAACACATTCAACTTGTCTTATCTATTTCACACCGTGTGTAATGTGTATATAAATATGAGATACCAGTATAACTCTGCAACCGTTTGTTGTACAGAGAATTGTTTTACGAGTAACTAATTTAAATTAAAACAGTATTGTTGAAAAATGTCTTACCACTTATTACGTCAACAATTTCAAATTCATAGCGACTTATCTAGCGTTCAAACGAAAGCTACTGGACCACTTCTACTGAAATTTTGTATAATGTGATTTGCAGACATTTATTCAATCCCGGGGTTCTTTTAGATTTAGCCTCGTGGTTTGGAAAGGCCCAGCAGTGGTATTCTCATGGCAAGTTGATTAATAAGCCAAGCGCTTACTTAAATCAATCAATCAAAACATTTATATCATAGAGTGTTGAGGTGAGCGAGCTTGAATCACCATCACCATCAAGGTTTAGATTTCTTGTAGGCCTACTTAAAATTGCGTGGTTAAGCACGAAAACACAGCTACCAACCAATAAGACGTAGGCCTATAAAGCCACTGTGCTATAAAAATTTGTAAAAATAGCTCTACAGTATCATTCTACACTTTACGTAAATATGATATGTAATTATTACTCTTTGTTGTATTTAAGCGAGTAGACGAGTCGTAGTGTGATTGAACACGTCAACGTTAACTTAAACACACACAGAGGAATGTGATGTGACGCAAGCGAGTAGGCTTATTGGCGCAAGGTCGTCGAAAAGAGGATGATCGAGGCAGGTAGTTGGAAGGCTTCATGCAATAACATGGCCGACAAAACAGCCCATCCCCGGCGAACCGACACGGCCGTTCATTTCATCATCGTAACCTAAATCCTAATCAACCGAGATAATATTACCCTTGGCTTTCAAGGTGTTTGACATGTTTTTGTGGCAGGTTTTGAGTAAACACTTTTCAGTATTCAAACACTAGACACAACACGCAAACACAAAGCAAATAAGCAACATAATCCCAACTTTTCAGAGAACCAAAATGACGTTTCTCGTTGAGGTTTTGTTGTATCGTTGGAAGGCGAGCGTCTGACCACTGCTCCACGTGATTACACGAGCGATTTTCTCCTAGACCGCAAAACGGACATAAACACAAACCTGACGACAGGAAATCCAATTCCACTTAAAACACATAATTTAAAGAAGAGAAAATGAATTTCTCTAAATTATTTCAACAGTAACCCGAAACGATAGTCTCTACGATTGCCTGAAATGTCTGAACATTTAATCCAATGAATGTCCCAGGTTAATCTACTCGGGGATGAACAACTAGAAGATTCGATCTCGTCGTCCAAGACTGCGCGGGTGAAATCCAAGAAATATCATGGTATGGCGCCAATTATACAGAGTGTCCCGGAACTCTCTGGAACCCTTTTGTATATTTGTTCCTTGCATCGAGACAAGAAAAAAACATCATACAAATAGTGGTCTAAAATCCATCGTTTAGCCGCTAGCCGCCATTTTGTTTTTTTCACGTAATAATTTTTATTTCCGTAACGGATAGTTGTATTCAGTTCATATTTGGTATAAATCTTTATCATACCAATGTACATTTTCAAGAAAAAAAAAAATAAATTTTTTCCACAGTGTATTTTCAAAATGGCGGCCATTGTAAATATTCTAACTCAAATATCTCAAATTTAGTAAATTTCAAAAAAATTTTACTTCGTACAAAAAAGTTGTCAAGTTTAATTATCTAACCAACGGTACCAAGTTTGTAAGGATCTGATTACAAATAACGGAGTTATTGCGATTTTTCTGTGAAAATTTCCATATTTTGCATTAATTATAATGCAAAATCAATGTTTTTTTTGGAGAAAAACCGCAATAACTCCGTTATTTGTTATCAGATCCTTACAAACTTGGTACCGTTGGTTAGATAATTAAATTTTGGCAACTTTTTTGTACGAAGTAAAATTTTTTTGAAATTTACCAAATTTGAGATATTTGAGTTGGAATATTTAAAATGGCCGCCATTTTGAAAATACACAGTGGAAAAAAATTATTTTTTTCCTGAAAATGTACATTAGTATGATAAAGATTTATACCCAATATGAACTGAATACAACTATCCGTTAGGCCTACGGAAATAAAAATTATTACGTTAAAAAAACAAAATGGCGGCTAGCGGCTAAACGATGGATTTTAGACCACTATTTGTATGATGTTTTTTTCTTGTCTCGATGCAAGGAACAAATATACAAAAGGGTTCCAGAGAGTTCCGGGACACCCTGTATAACGGGGGCTATCCTGAAAATCATCAAACTGCTTTGCAATAATTTTATCAGCTCGCAGCCTCCAAAAAAGACTTGCAGACGTTTACGCGGGCAGAAATTACTTATCTTTCACGTTTCACGTTATTTTTGAACTGAACATGTAATGTTTATGTACTGCACAAATACAAATCTAAACCAATGGAATCGCTTTATTACAATATTGTTTTATTTCTTTCTCGCTGTTGTACGACTACAGTGTGTTCAATTAAGTTGTGGATCAACAACCATAGGTTATTTTACGATTATATATTTCCATCGGTCCTTAATTTCAATATGCTTCTAAACTGGTTTACTCGCCTAGTCTGGCGCATCCACAATTTTGTTGGGTTACTTTCGGGAAAACATTAATTATTTCTAACAACTAAGGTGTTTTTACTTTATTCGCGATAACCCCACATCATGATACCGACCGCTATCCCGGCCAGGTCCCGATTTCCATGACACTGGCCGTGTAGCCGCCCTCCTTTAACCGTATCCAAACGCAAGGCCGGTCGCGGTCGGCTCCGGTTACCGCGTTAACAGCGATTGTGTGCGTTTGTCGCGGCTGTCGTGTCGCGGATTCCTCGCGCGATATACACATCACATGTCACGCGGCGGCGGAAAAACGCACGCGAGTTATGCAACGACGCGGTAGTACAGTCGCATGTGATGTCGCCGAACGCTGCGTTTGAAAAGTTTGGACTTCTAATGGAGCTCTCCTTTTATCGGTTTCATCCAAATGTTTGCTCTTACAGTTTATGCAAGGTTTAACGCCATGCTCCGATTCAAAAATCGTTTGGATCATTCGCTTTTTCATAATATTTATTAATTTATAGGACTGTTCGAAATTTCGTGTTTAATTCACAATTTCCATAAAAATTGTATATCATATAGAACGAACTTCAGAGTAGATTTCTTATCACCAAAAACATGAAGGTGTAGAGAAATGATCTTATTCAATGCCTAAAGTAGTCTACTACGAACGTTAATTTTGTAAAATGTGTAGAATAAAATATCTTGAATATTCTTCCTCCTGTACTTTTTCACGACCCAGAAGTATTGCCGATTGTTTCCAAAGAACCGCTCGTCGCACCTCCGCAAAGGCAGAACCAACTACAGCATCCAATCCAATCCCAACAATTCAATGGCCAGAGTCAAATTTGACAAAAATGTTTACTCTACAGTCAGTTAAACTAACGGCGAGTTTTTTCACGAACATTAACAATTTTCCTGGATTTGAATGTTAAATTCGCCGTTAACACTGCTGTCTTCTAATGTCTCCAGATCTTAATTTATAACCAAATTCTGCGTATGAACATTAATAGGATTGATCCTTAATCAAAATACACAGTGGTTTATACTGCTTGATTCATACGATTTAAACAGTTTCACAGTGAAGCTGAATTATCTTTGAAGAAAAGTACGGGCTCTACTAAAACTATCATTTGGCGAGTAAATCTCACAATAAATACAGCAATTCAACCAATAAAATATTTCACGTCGACCACCATTCCCCCTCCAACGAGTTGCAACATTATTTCTGATCGATCCAACGGAACCGCGTAGATGACGAAGAACTACGATAACCGTCTTCGGTGTCCATAAACAGCCTGTAGACTCTACAGCGATGGCAACGATGTTCATCTTCCTATAAACCTATAAACTCTGCGGCCCTGGGACGACCACGGTCCTGGGCCGATCCTCTTCGGTACTTGTAGACTGTGGGCCGATCCGATGATCGGCCCACAGTCTACAAGTACCGAAGAGGATCGGCCGATCGCGGGGACGATTCCCCGGTCCGCGATCGGCTATGATCGGCCATCTCCGCGGCGTCTCGGTTTATCGCGCGACGTGACGAGTCACGCCCGGCGACCGTGAAATGCACCCGGCGTTTTTATACGTAAACACTCCGGTGATCAGGAGGATAAACATTGGAGCGTCGAACAAAGTCGGGGCTAGAGGAGACGGAAATCTGTAGTTTTTAGACCATAGCCTTGTAATGTTTATTTAAGTTTTATAAAAATGTTCCTTGAAAAACAGTTTGTTGTAGCCAAGTAAAAATTTTTCGTATCTATTTTTATAGATGTAGATAAACGCATACTTTTCTATGTTAATACTTAAGCTTTAATAGTTAAAATTTAATTTAGTTTGTTACACACTGTGGAGAACCACTCATAGTTTAGCTTTGTTGTTTTTTGTTATTTTTAAATAGGCTAGCTAAATACACTGGAGAAATGGCTAGATTTCCCATGAACAAATTGTAAATATATGTTGTGAATAATGGAATAAAAAACATTCTTATTATTATGCAGCAAGAAGAAGTATATGTTAAGGATTCAGAAGATCAGGAAGATTGCTGATCGAAAGTCGAAAACTAATAAATTATAGGAAAGAGAAGTAGTAACAAGCGAAAAGTAAACAAAAATGTGATAGGAAAAGGACGACCGGTGAGAACTTTGGAGTTTCACGATGGCTAATCGTTGTCTAGTTAGCTCCGGAAGAGTTTATTGTTTGACGTTCCCGTGTGCGTGCAAATTAGATGTTCTGAGTTGCGACTGAAATTAAGGTTCGTTTATAACGGTTCGCCACAATCGCAGATGGGCTGATAAAACTTGGGAGGGAACGCAAAAACCTTGGGAAAGTCGAAACATTCCTGCGGCCTGCCCCTACGAGGCAAAAGCAATGATTCGCCAAAAATGTTAACTACGCCGAACTCTATTGAATTATACAAGACACAACGCTACCAACACATTTTAGATAGCCTACTTTATTTGAGACACCGACGGATTCTGGTGTAGGGCATAGACACCTGAAGACAACGTAAAAGCGATGAATGAGGGTGGTGGGACAATAGATGCCAGTCTCTACAAATTTTGATGGAGTTTGCTCTGAAAGGTCAATAGTTTTCCCAAAAATAAAAAATAAACCTAAAAATGTTAATAACAATAGCTTTATTTTACACAAACACATAACTCCAGATGTTATCATGATGGTAATGAGCCATGACTCCAGAACACCGACTACTCAAAGAAATTGAAACGTGCGGACGTTTCGGAGGCATTACTGACCCAATCGTCAAAATATACACGTTCTGCAATCGCATTGATCTTGATGATGGTAGATTGCAATGTCTACCGCAGCAGAAGCCATTCATACAGCAACAGAAAAGCTTCCGCGCGTTCTATAACACGAAATCATAAGTGGAACTTTGATTATACGAACTTCTCTAATTTGAAATATTTTTCTGTTCCCTTATAAGAATGTACACATTACCGGTAAGAAGAATATTGAAGGTTTAGGAAGGTTTGCACCGATCTCTTGAGGTACGAATGTTCGAATCACCCAGGTTTCATCCACCGAAGTGTTAAAAAGTTACAAGAGACCGCACGATAATGTTTAATAATGTCAATAATGTTTAGCGCCCGCGTTTCAATCAGCCTCAAACACGTCTGGACCAATCGCACAGCGGCAGCACAGGTGGCGGCCGGGTTATGCAAGCTGCGCCTGCGCGAGCACTACGCCTGCGCCTGGGTGCAGGTGCAGGCAAGGCCGTATGTAGGTTGTGTGTCGGCCGTCCCAGGAATGCCGCGCCTCACCGTTATCCACCCGGCCCTCCACCTCTCTTCTCTACACCGTCCGCAGCGACGACGTGTCCTCGCTTTTTGCCGCCGAACCCCGCACGGTCACCGACCCAACGATGACTTTGAGAATGAGATCCGCCCCGGAATGTCCAAAACAATAAAAAGCGCACCGGGAGTTCTCAGAAAAATCAAGCCGGAATTCAGAATGCCGAAGAAATTGTGGCTGCGAAAAGGTATTTATCGGGAAGGTGAGCGGCGCAGAGGGGTTTCGAATTCCTTCATGAAATTGGTGGTAACTCAAGTACCACTATTAAATACCCCACAATCACACGAATCAGTTAATAGTTTTGACAAAAAGAACTGTGCAAACTAATTTGTGAAGGAATCGAACATTAAACCATTCGTACTTAGGCTAAATTAGTTCAACCCCCAAACGTACAACCCCAGAGATCCTAATATTTCTTAGATCTAAAGAGCGGGTCTTTAAATTTCAACTCATATGTGATGGCACATTGAAAAATCCTTAGGGTAAATCAATGATTCATTTGCCCAATTTTAAAAACTGATTTTGTCGCAATACCTGTACATGGCTGTGTCAAGAGACTTCAGGTTATGACGCTTTCAAAAAGAGGAAGAGAACGTAAAGACAATAACAACTTACTTCCTAGTTATTACATAAAATATACCCGAATCCACAATCAAAATTAACAAGAAAGCATGAACACTCACAACAGCACGGAGAATGTACAGTATTTAAACTTTCTCTCCTATCTAATTTTAAACAGCCCGTCGTCTGATGTCATTAGGTCACATGTCCCAAATGCGTCGACACTTCCAGGGTCTAATGCGTTCTTAATATGTACAGTGCGGCACGGGATGTTGTCACATGTAGCGGTGCGACATACATTCGGAACTACCGGTTTACGGTATGGCTGCGGTTTATTATATGGGTGGTGCGCAATCAGCAGAAGCCTACTTCCATCACAGGAATAGATGACTGAAATGTGACAATGTGATGAAAATATGTGGAGTTCCCCAAGGGTCGGCATTGGGACCGATTATATATTTTCTTTTTTTAATGATATGTATCATATCCTGGGTTGACAACAGTCTTTTGCAGAGATCATTCTTTGTTAGTCTGCAGTAACTGCACCAGGTTTTGAAATGGAGGTATTCATTAAAATTGCAATAGTATCACAGAGGACATCCGAGAACAACTTTTGACAACAAATAAAAATTATACACTTAATTTTGATAAGTATTTCACTCTGAAAGAACCCGAAAGTATTTCTTCTTATGCAAGGAAACATATAGGCAAGAACGGAATGACATACTGTCATTAAAAATCCTTAAGGCTGATTATTGATATCCGTCTTGGTTTTATCGGCATATTGATAGTTTCTTAAAATTTAAAAGCAAACCCTTCATTTTTCGTGGGCAACATATTCACATCTTTTTCTTTTGCAGACCCTGCTATCTGGGGAGCACAATCATCTATATCAAATCTTACGACTGCAAAAAGAAACAATTATCTTCCAACCCCCAAACAGCTCCCACGATTTCCCGAATTCCTCCCATTCTGTGCCCATCCAGCACTTTCGTAGCAACAAACCTTTCCAACAAACATTTCCACACTCCTGCGCCTCTTTTGAAGAGATCCATCAGACATGTGTGACGGTCAGTGAACACCGGCACATTCGCAGCATGGAAAGCTCAGCACCATTAGTGTGGATGCTCTTGTGATTGTGCTGCCGCGGCTGCGAGCCGAATGATTGTACTGTGAGACGACTGATTGTGCTGTGAAACGACTGATTGCACTCTCCAATTACCCGGCTCGCATGATTTTCCCAAGGTCGTTAGAGAACAGAGGTTAATTTCACTTCCGGCCCTCACCGGCGGCGTGTATGCGCTTCCGGGACATACGCGAAGACGAGTTCACTTTACTTATAATGTGGCCGCTTTTACTGGAAGCTCTCACTGGCGGAGACCACTTAAATTTCACTAATGAGCCGCTAGTGAAATTTTAATTTGAAAACATATGGTTTCTAGGCGAGTTGTCTAAATAGAAGATTAGAAGGAAAATCTGGTTATGGATTAGAGGACAGCAATTATGAGTGGTTTTGTCGGCAAATTAGGACGTTCAAAGACGAACGTCCATTTAGCTAGAACTTCCATTTCTTATGTTAAATATATCCAATGTTATAAAGCATGATTTGCTACAGTGTAAATAGCCTTGACTGCTCAACCGGTAGCCGGCACCCTCTCCGGGAATTTACAACCTCCCTGTGATCTAAACTGTTTACTGTACTCATACACTTTATGGTTTGTTAAACAACATGTATATTTTTCACGAAATAATTATGACAATAATTTTTGGGTCAGCATGAATCAAATAGTTCTGACTAGTTGACATTCTGTGGTTCAAGCGAGTTAGAACACAAGACTAACATTATTAAGTAATCAAAATGCTAAAAGTTGCTTAAAGAATCGTATGAACAAATGCCAACAAAACTCCTGTGGAATTTGCAATGGAATACGGCACCCCCCGCACTTATCTTAGGGGATATGTTTTTCGATTTCACACCAGTCTTCTTAAAATCCTCAAAAGAGGTTGGTTGGAAGGTGTAGAAGTCGATATTGAAGTGACAAAGAGTGTTTGTACAAACGGATTTCATTTAGATTTTCAAGCTATGTACGATAGTGGCATGGGAGATTGATATGGACAGGGAGAAAAAATTTACCATTCATATTCTTCCCGAATATTTCGTTCTTGGTAGAGCCTACCTGCCACAGCGTTCGTAGATATTTGGACGTTTCTTTCCCTGCGAGCTGACCAGCTGACCCTCCCTGTCCCTGATCGTCGCTATTGGTCATTTCAGATAAAACAAAAAAAGTGGCTAGGACTTATTTATTTCGTATCAGTCCGGCGGTGACACAAGGAAGACGAAAAGGAAGACGAAACACCGCGTTAATTCAGATAACGACTCGTGGGTATTTTATTTCCGACGGTAATTGCCGACCGGGAACATCGCGACCTTGCATTATTCTCGTTATCGCAGGGCCGCCAACAACGCCGTGATAGCGAACAATTACCTACGCCACCGCGGCCGCGGCACAAACAAACATAAAGAAAAATCTAAAACGTGTACTTTTAACTTTATCTAACTAAGTAATTAACTCATGTTAAACTAATTATTGGAAATACAGGAATTGTAACAGTCATTGAGTTGAAAAAATAAAAATAAAAATAAAAATGACAAAAAAATTTAAAAATAACCTTGAACAAACCCAAAATGTCACTAAACATTCCAAAACCGGCGTTTTATTGGTTCTTTCCAAACTAATGTATTTCAAGAATTACAAGTCAAGCGAATTCATACTGCTTAAAATAGCAATAAATCATTATACATTTAGCCTAAACTTATTATCGAAATCATGAAAATCTATTACCACAGAGTACAAAGCTTTAGGTTCCTTACTCTGTGCTATTACTCTTCAGGCAGAGAATGAGAGAGTTACTAAATATTACAACATTTTAATTATTTAAATTGGTTAACCGGCCCGGAAATCTACTGAATTCATTCATTAATTGTTGAAACTGGATAGTTTGACACTAACTACAATCCGTAAAAAACAGATTGAAGCGGATAATTCCCCCTCAGTTTAAATTTCCTCCTCAGTTTAGGTTGACAAGTACCTATCATAAACCACAGAAAACAGGAATTATTTATTTAAACAATTTTTTTTTTAATTTTAAATAGCATTTAACAATATGTACGAATAAAAATTAGTATAAAGTCACAGGTCTTAAATACAGAATCGAATGTACAAAGACAAGAATATAAAATAGATGTCCATTTTGGCTTTAAGTTACTAACCCTACCCCTCTTCATTGGGGGTATTTTATAAGTTTAAAAGTTTGACGAGATTCATCAAAATCAATCAATAAAAATGTAATTGCCCTAAAAAAATCAAAATCCCCAAAAAATAAAAACTAACCAAACTCCAAAAAATAACCAAAACGAAAAAAATAACAAAAAAAAACCAGTCACAAGCCCTGGAAATACAAATGGGAAATAGCAGAAGACCAGTCATGCCGCTTTGGAGCGGAGTTGTTCCAAGACTAAGACTCACATAGTCACTGAGTGCTCATTGAGTGCTTCCTAACCCCGAAAGGTTGATCAGTCTGCATTGTGCAAGTGAAATTGGGCTGCAATGGCTTAGCACACTGGATATAGTTTTATCATAAATGAGAGAGATTAGAGAGATCATAAATGTTTATTTTGGTTTCTTAGTTTTAAATGTATTGATGCAGGGTGCTATGTGCTACAGAGTTCTCTCATGTTTTTTTTTCTTTTTTTCCTAGAAGTTTAATGTGGCTGGCTATGAAAGCCATAGGCTATACAGGGTGTTCGGAAAAAACGTTTCAGGAATTCAGGAGGTTATTGCCCACATCAAAATAAGCAAAAAAAGTTCCTGTAAACATATGTCCTAAAATGCTTCGTTAACCCGCTAACTGCCATTTTGTATTTTACACTAAATAATTTTTAATTCCGTAATGGATCATTGTATCAAGTTAATATTTGGCATGAACCTTCATCATAGCAATACCCATTTTCAATAAAAAAGTTATTTTTTTCCAATGTGTATTTTCAAAATGGCGGCCATTTTAAAATTTTAAACTAAAATATCTCAAAACCGGTAAATTTTATAAAAATTTTACTAGACACAAAAAAGTTGACAAATTTAGTTATCTAACCAATGGTACCAAGTTTGTATGGATCGTACAACAAATAACGGAGTTATTGACATTTTTCAATTAAAATTACCTTAATTTGCATTAATTACAATGCAAAATCAATGTTTTTATGCAGAAAAATCATTTGAATGCAGAGCCTTCATTCGAATGACTGCCAGTTATCATTTGAAAACCCAGTAGTATATAGGCCTAGGGTCTATGTTTAAAAATAGCAGGCAGAGTGAAGGAAAACCTCTAAATCTGTTCAGTCTTGTGTGTGAGATGTTATTTCTTAGCGCATTAAAATCTTGTTATACTTTCTTTGAAGCTATCTTGAAGATTTTACTAAAACCGATGCTTTGCACAACAAACATTAGGAATAAGTTAGTAACTGAGGGTTGTCTAAAAACTTATAGACTAATAAACAGGGTAAAATTGCCAGTATTCTACATAGGCCTAGAGATAATGTCACGCCTCGTATGCACTGGGCCATTGAGTAAATATGGACGTTAAGTTATTTCATAACGTATAGAGTGGTCAGGAGATAGGGAAGAAAGAAATGCTTTCTACAAGTCTCAAACCTGTTTCATGGCAACTATCAATTGTTAAAACCAACTGTGTGCTTTCTGTATTTACTACATATTGCGTCAAAACGATAGTTATCGCCTTCGTAGAAAACAATGGAGTAATCAATCAAGCTATCGATTGTTGAAAGCTTTCAGTTAATCTCATTGGTTGCCAGTTAGTGGAGCCCCTGGCGGACGATCTTTTCGTTCAGCGTTTCAATATTTTAACATTACTTGACCACTCTCTACGTTATGAAATAACGACCATATTTACTCAATGACTGGGCTAAGTTAATTAGACAAATAAAACAGTATTTGATTTTCATGTAAGCTAAGAATGTCTGTTTTGGGAATAAATTACTGTAATCAAGGAAAGTTTTTAAAGTTAGTCTAAGCTAGCCTTTCCAGTGACGTTTTTTAGAAGTAATGGTAGGTCTACAATGTAACAAAACTGAAGAAACATGAGCTTCACACAAGTCTCATCGGCGTAAAACTAAAAAAAATAGTATACCTTTAGGAGCAATTTAAAAACATTTGATCCTAGCTTATGATGGAATAAATTAGGCTATAAGCTAAACAATAAAAATGTAACACAGTCAGAAATAAGAGAATTTACTGAACTACAAATAATTTATTAATTGTCATTTATAAGGCTTAATTACAATTTACTGTCACTAGCCTAAATAATAGGTTTGTTGTACTCACAAGAATAACATTCAGTATATCGAAGAACTTTTCTTCACGTCCATTAACAATCCAGAAGAAATACTCCTCACTGATCAATAAATACACAGTTTGAATGGTTTCACAAAAAACCGTTTCACTGATAACACAAAACTTCAAACTAACCGTCAATTTAATTCAAACATAACTGCCATTACCGTTCATCAGCCCAACTGTTTCTCACCTGTTGCTCGTATCCCTTGACAACAACAAATTCCAGAACCGAACAATCTTCTGCTGCGACCAGAGCGCCTCTATTAGGAGTTCCCAGGTTAGCCAACATACCTTTTGGAAATGAGTATTACATTTTTGCGTATGTGTATGTAGCAAAAATTATAGATAAAAAATTAAAGATAACAAGAACTCTCCAAGAGGGGCGATGATCATACTAAATCGTCTCAAAATACAGTTTCATCAATACTCTCTTTCAAATATGGAAATCGGTTTATATCTGACTACGTGACATTCAACATCCCTACTGATGCAATACTATATTAATAAAACATAGGTACATTAAATTTACATTTCAGTATATCTTTCAATCAGCAATCTAGTATTTCTTTGTGAATATAAAAATATCTAACACAAATTTACCACTTGTAAGTGAAATCTATCTTCTTATTTCTATAAGGGTTTCGTCTGTTACGTCCCTTTTCCTCGCGACCTACTGAACCAATTTTTAAGATTGAGGTGTCATTTTAAAGCTTAGGATATAGCGCAGTGACGAATCGTAATTAAAAAGGTCATATCATTTCGGGCGTCGCCCCCCTCGCCTTTGATTTATTTCTAGAGGGCGCTTTAAAAATGTTGACCAACTTTCATTGTACGATGTTTATAAATGTGAACTGTAACTTAACAGCTGATTACTTTCAGATGAATTTTAAAGCCAAATAGTAAACATAAATAGATCTCTGTCACCTCATAACCAACATACATGTACTTAAGCTTAGTTTCTCTCATACAGAATCATAAATGCGCAATTTGCGCAAGGGCCACCTCGTGTATTTTAATAAGTATATGATGCATACATAGATAACTATTAGAAAAATATTAGTCTTATGGTGCGTTTACACTATATAGTTGGAGAGCTATGTAGCTGTGCTTTATAACAGAGCTATAAATACAGCAATTTGAGCTTTTATCAACAACGATGGCCTCAGTTTTGTCCAAACCGGATGAGCTGCTTAAATGCGTCAATAAGATCGACTGCATTTCTAATAATATTCTCAAAATAAAGTCTGATATATGTACCATAAACACTACCTTGTTCAGCCTTGAATCTTGGATTGCAGTTGAGTCGAGTCTAGGGTATCTGAAATGACCATGAGTATCAATGATGTTGTCTCCAAAGCTGATGCAGAGTCCCGTATCCTCGAACTTGATAATGGACAGGTTGACAGATTCGTGCATTTCTAAAAAGAGCTCAATGAGAGGATATTGAGGTCCAAGAATATTATGTTATTTGGTCTTCCAAAAAGCTCTAAGAAAAGAAAGGAGGACAAAGATAAAGATGATAAGATGAGACTTCAAACGCTTTACTCGACCATCGATAGTACTTTTGACATGAACACATCACTCAAGTCGTTCCGCATCGGGATGAGGAAAATGACAAACCCCGGTTTTTTTAAGGTCGTGATTGGTTGCGAGAACCATATGTGATCAGGCTGTTGAAGAATTTTTCCAAAGACATGATCAAGAATCTTGGCCCAGATTATGCTAGTGTAGGTCTTGCAAGAGATAGAACCAAGAATGAAACTGCTTATCTTGATAATCTCAAAATTGAGTTAGTCAGACGTCAAGATAACGGAAAATCAAATCTGACAATCAAGTTTTTGAGACAAATTCCCAAAATTGTTGTTTCAAAAAACGGGTAAGATCCTGCGGTAATACCAAGCTAAATGTTCTCTATCAGAATGTTAATGGACTACGTACTAAATTCAATGTTTTAAATGAGCTTGCTCCACTTTGTCTTTGAATGATATTGTCATTTTCACTGAAACTAATCTTAATCCTTCAATTTTTTTTAACAATCACACGTGATCTTATCGTACAGACAGATCCGTCTCAACCAGCCACAAAAAGGACGGAGATGGGGCCTTAATTAAACCTTAAAATCTTTTGAAGTCATCCTCCAAGATGTTCACTGTGAAGTACAGGTTGTCGATGTCATGATTGGTTACTCTTGCAAGCTTCTGATCTGTGGCGACTACGTTCCCCCCAGTCACCATTAAGAATATACCATGACATTTTTGTTTGCCTCTGGAAAATGTTTGTGCTGGTACAAGTGACTTATACTCCAATACTCTTCGTCCGGGGACTTTAATCTCCCGGATTTTGTCTGGCGAGCCTCTGATTCGAGTGGTAACTCTGCTACTCAGAGGAAGCATTCATTATTTAATTTCGCTTCTTGGGTTACAACAAAACAACAATATTTTAATCTCCAGAGATGTTTGGCTGGACTTAGTATTTGCATCTCCAGATATATTCAAAGTTTGTGCCACAATGGACCCTCTTTTTAAGCAAGAGATGTGTCATCTCGCGTTATGCATTTCTGATGGCTATTTCCCTGGCACTGATATTGCTTTCACCACAAAGCTCAAAGCTATGTCTACGATTTCACGAGATGCAATCTCGACCGAGCAAAGAAGGACCTTCAACATGTCTTAATTCACCTGGATCTCGCCAGTGATGATGTTGATTCAATCTTCTCCAGTTTCTTCTCAGCTTACTGCCTGTGTCAAATGCCACTCACCGCAGAAAAGAAGGCTACTCTCCTTTCCCCCAAAAATGGTTTAACAATGAGCTTAAGGAGATGCGGTGATATTGAAGAAAACTCTACACAGACATAAGGAGTTCCCGTGTGACACCACGTACCTTTCCTTTTGTAGAGTGCTTGATCGATGTAAAGATCATAACCAGAGAGTGCCGGTCAAACTATACTGTATTAGATACGTTGACTCCACTACTGTCTCCCCAAACGCCAAGATCTTCTGGTGCTTTGTGAACTAGCTTAACTGCAAATTACATATACATGAGCTTCTATATAGAGCGTTGATGTAGAGGCCTCTACACCTGAAGAGATGTCTTCGATGTTTGCAACTTACTTTGCTTCGTCTGAGTACGCACCTGCCACTCAAACTCCTTTACCTGCTATGGATTTTAACTCTCTTACTGTTTTACCGAGCATCACACAGTATTAGTAAGCTCTGTCGAATATAAACTGAAGAACCTCGATTCAAAGGCTGTGGACCGGATGGCCTTCCTCCCAACGTGATTAAATTAAATTTTGCTACAACGAACTAGCCCCTATGCTGTAGATACTGTTTACCTGAGTTTGTCTAAATAAGGATTTTTTCCCTGAAGTTTTCAAGGAGGGGCTGTTTGTTCCAATCTTAAAGTCTGGGGACATAAAAGACGTCAGTAAGTACCACCCAATCGCCACCCATCCAGTCAGCACAAAATGTGAAAATCACGTTTTTTCCACGTGAAAAATGTAAAAATTATGTAAAAGTGAAAAGAAGAATATTTTTTTCACGTGAAAATTACGTGAAAAATGTAAATGTGAAAAAAGCTGAAAATGAGAATATTTTTTCATATCAAAATTACGTGAAAAATGTGAACGTGAAAAAATGTGAAAAGAAGAATATTTTTCACGTCAAAATTACGTGAAAAATGTGAACGTGAAAAAAAGGCGAAAAGAAGAATATTTTTTCATGTCAAAATTATGTTAAAAATGTAAATGTCAAAAACTAATGAAAAATAAATATCATTTTTACGTGAAAATTATGTGAAAATGTCAAATGAGAAAAAAAGTTGAATAATAGAATATATCTCATGTACAAATTATGAGGCAAAATTTAAATCTAAAATACCCCCGTCGCAGCAGACCTGCGTACTCAGCGAATTTCCAAACGATCTTAAGATATTGTATTTTCCCCATAAACACCATAGGAATGGGTATGTAGGTTTGCTGACTTGGGATGTAGTTAGAAAATGTTAGTTTTGTTAGGAAATGTAATAGTTACGTTAGGTAAATGTCAAACTGTCTCAATATTCGGCACTTTTTAATTTTCCCCATAAACTTCATGGGGGTGAGTATGTAGGTTTGCCGCCATATGGGTATTGTAAGCAAATATCAGTTACATCCTCCCTAATGAATGTACATACCAAATATTATCAAGTTATGGTGTTCTTTTCATTTTCCCCATAAAACCCATAGGGGTGAGTACGTAGGTTTGCCGCCATGTGGTTGTTGTAAGCAAATATCAGTTACATCCTCCCTATTGAATGTACATACCAAAAATTATCAAGTTATGGTGTTCTTTTCATTTTCCCCATAAACCCCATAGGGGTGAGTACGTAGGTTTGCCGCCATGTGGGTGTTGTAAGCAATTTTTAGTTGAATCCTACCAAGTGAATTTACATACCAAATTTTATCAAGTTATTCCAATAAATAAGCAAGATACAGGGTTTCGTTGATTTCCCATAAGATTAACATGGAAAACCTATTTTTGGCTTTTCTCCGTAACCTGTTAAGCCAAGTTAAAAATTCAAAATACTAAATTGTTTATTTTTTTAAGCTCTTTAAAATGGTTTTAGTTAAAATTGTTGAATTTTGAAAATTATACTCCAAAAATGCAAAAAACCCATTTTTGACCCTTTTGAAACCCCATAAAACCCTGTTCCCATAACCCGATCTTGCTGGTTCGCGAACTCATGAAAATAGACCTAGTCATACACCTTCATACCAAATTTCATCAAAATCGGAGGTCCCCTTCAAAAGTTATCAGTACCACGGACACATAGATATATATATATATATATAGATATATATATAGATATATAGATATATAGATATATATATATATACATATATATGAAAATGAACGAACATTGTTTTTGGCTTCTGGGGACCTCGAAATGAAAAAGTAACATGGTCCCGGGCTTAGGTCTTACCATGGCTACTACCGTAATAGCGTATTCCCTATAGGGAAATTCGCTAAAAAAACGGGTTAACTAGAGAGTAGATATTTTTGCATTTAAAAGTGAAAAATGTAGATTTCAAAAATTTTAATACAAAAATTGATATTCCAATTTTATTTTACTTTTTGGCTATTGATAATTTTATTTGACTGTCAAAATATCAGATTTATTTATGTAGAGATATTGTCTAATTATAGCTTTCGAAATAACTATTTGAATTTAAATTTGTGGTATCAACAATTTATAATTATTTTTTTAGCCTTTACATTTTTTTACAACAGTATGTAATTTCATGCGCTGTTATACTAATTTTAATAACACTTTAAATATTTAATACCAATAGTAAATATATTTACAAAAGATTTAAAAATAATAATTATTAACAAACACATAGTTATTTCAAATTGGGCCAGATTATTAATTTTGACTACTTGCTGAAGTACAAGGAAACTGGAGTATTAAATGTATAAATAGTAATTTAAATCCACCATAGTTGTAGTTGAAGTGGGACACACTTAACAGAATTATTAAGTGATAATAGACTAATAAACACACAAAAATCATTACAAAATAGTGGAGTGGTGGTTTCGTTGACTGAAAAGTTTCTCCTCGTGAATTCATCCTTTAAAGGAGTAGAACATAGTCATTGGTATAACCATTGCCTCTAAATACTTAATGTCGATTGTGCAGTAGAACAAATGCACGACCATATAATAAAAACAGTCTTAAATTTCTTGATAATGCCTTATGGCCTCTAGCAGTCCAAAATTATCTTTCAAATAAAGTCAAAATAATTGTAACATTCAATGAAAACAAGTATAACAGACTTCGTTAAATATATGGAGCCACAGAATTGAGGTATAGAATCATTTTAACTTATGCATTTAACATATTACATCGGTATGGCCTCTATGCTAAAGTATGCTATGGCCTCTAGCAGTCCAAAATTATCTTTCAAATAAGTCAAAATAATTGTAACATTCAATGTATGGAAACAAGTATAACAGACTTCGTTAAATATATGGAGCCACAGAATTGAGGTATAAAATCATTTTAACTTATGCATTTAACATATTAGATCGGTAAGTATGACATAAGTATGACTTTACATACTTTAAAGTATGTAAAGTCAAAGTTGTAATACAGTATATCCGAAAATATATCAAAGTATGTACCATGACAAATATCTTTTACACTTTCATAAAAACATCATAAAATTAAAGAAATCAAGCAAAAAAAACGAACTTATAATATATTAGAATAGTGAAGTTAACTTTTCATCAGCTTTGAAACTGAATTGTAATTACATTTATATAGTGAAAAAACTATTATTTCATTTTAAACTTTTTCTCATTTACTCTCTTAATGCGGTATTTTCCCGCGTTCCCGCGCTTCTCCTCCTCCAAGAAGCATGCAAGCTGCAAGCACGAGCTCTCAAAGTGGTCTTTTGTCCTTGCTGTCAGTAATATTGTTTACTTTTTATTGTTAGAAAGTGTTAATTACCTAAATCAAGCTAAATAGTTGCTTTTAGTTTATTTTTAGTGTTCAAATAAACTCTGGTCGCACAAGATGTCGGTGAGTAGTTTGATTTATTCCACTTTATCTTATTAGTTAGCCTACTTATTGTAGGCTATTTTACCATACTTCGGCTTCACTTTTGACTTACAATTTTAGAGACATTTTTAATTGTACAAACAACCATTTAGTGAAATTAAAACATATTTTAAAAAAACTGACATCGGAAAAACTTAAGTAAACCTTCTCAGCTCAATGATGTTGGAGAAACCTGGCCAACAGCCTACCTTAAGCCGCGTTTACACTGGAGTTGCAGACTTTTGTCTGCAATTTTTTGTCTGCAACATTTTGTTGCCGACTTTTTGTCGCCAACTTTTTGTTGCATACAAAATAAATTGTCACTTGTTCCACTGCAACTTTTATCGGCAACAGAAAGGCAACACTCCTCCAGTCAGTCAAGTTTGCTTTTACAATTACCTTTGAAAATGCGGATAGCTTATCATGTGTCTACCATATTACCCTTGAACCATCCTCTACATGAATGTCCCAAAGAGGAAGTTTAAAAAAGATTTTCTTAGTCCATCGCCATGCTATACATAATTTTAAAGGTCTTAGTAAGGAGAGTACATAGCCGAAATCCAGACCTCAAAAGGTCAAATATGTCGGAAGTTATTGCATTTCAAAGTTTTGATAATATAATTTTATTATATAAACTTTGAACGCCGCCATTTTACTCCCGACAGTTATATTGAATTCGGGTTTACGGAATTGTATTCTACGTTTTAAGACCTTTCATTTTATGTATATAAACCTTCTGGAATGTATTTAAATTTAGTATGCTTAATTTCAAATTTTAATGTAACTCATAATGGGCCAACACCTCATTTTTAAGCGTAATCCCCATATGGGATTTCTGGGGACTTTTCGGAGGAAGGTCAGGGGATGCCATAGAACACATTTCAAAAGAAATTGGCTTTCCAAAAGTTATTTCATTTTCCCGACTAATTTTACTACACTATAGTGAGCGATACTGAATGCGGCATCACCAGCGCCAGGACAGTCACGTGGTACTGGCAGGCGGTGCGGGGGGCTGAGGGGATGTCTGCAACTTTTGTTGCACCGTAATTTGTCACTGCAACTTTTGTCGACAACACTTGTTGCCAACATTTGTTGCAATCCTTTGATCTTTACTGACTCTCAGTGGAAAACAAAATTTTAGTTGCCAACACCCCAAATCTGTCTGCAACTCGAAATGTTGCAGACAAAACTAGAGCCGTTTTCATCCACGCAACAAAAATCGGCAACTTTTTGTTGCCAACACGTGTCTGCAACTCCAGTGTAAACGCGGCTTTAGTTTTGATGATGATCAGTCAATCTGGTTGCTGCAAATGGCTCAGTATATGCCTAATAGAGATGTTGTTTTACCATAAGCCCTCCTTTCCTCGGACATGTAATCTTTTGAGAGCATTAAAAACTGTCTGGGTGGATTTTGTAGAAACCCTCAATTTGTCCGACTTTTCACATTGGATCAGAAACTAATTGTTTTGATTTAGCCTATGTTTTTAAAACCCCTAAGAATTTTTTATACCGGTATTGTTTACTTCGGTGAGATTGTTATTAAATCGTAATTTATTTTGTTTAAAATTGTTAATGTATTGTAAATTGTTAATACTCTAAAATTATTAAAATTGTAAATAGCCTAGGTAGGCTAAGTAATAGGTTTATTGTTCTCAATCTTTTAGCTTTTTTGATTTTCTTTTGCTTGTAGGCCTATGTAAAAATGTTTCTGTCCCATATAGGAGTGATGGGTATACTTTCAATTCTAATTATATATAGGCCTAAGTTACAGTAAACTGTTTTTCTTAACAGCCAGAAGCCTAGTGTATTTTTTGTGTTATTGCAGGTTACTCTAGGCATTTGCATCGTATTAAATTGATTTATAAGTAAACTGCTTTATTGTAATTAGGTATTGTAGGTACCTCTAATAAAGCAAGAAAATAAATAAATAGAAAGTATGGTAATCCCAAATTGACTTTTTACTTTATAGAAATATAGTTAGACATCAGCGCAAGCATTCGAGGAATAACGCGGCCGGACTAGAAGGCTTCTACAGTATGTATATTTTTAAAATTATCTTATTTTTTCTTCCCCTTCTTTTAGAGTAACCGCAGTTCACCGAGATCAAGGTCATCCCCTCAAGGCAACCGCCGTGATAATGATGCCGTTACATCACCGCCTCGTGAGCTTGAAGAGCCTTTTGAAGACGAGAGTGAATTTCTTGGCGGAGGCCCTCTTAGTGTTGGGCCTGAAGAAGAAGAAGATGGAGAGGAGCTGTTTGGAGACAACATGGAGGCGTAAGCCTAACTAGCCTAATCTATTAGCCTAATGATGCTTGAAGAAATAAATTAATTAACCCTCCTTCTGGTCATTACAATTTTCTGTACTGGTAAGGTATTTTTGACAGCCGCGCAAACATTTAGTAAAATCAACATAAAACATATAAATTGCTATATAAAACATACAAATTAGGCCTATAATATAATTTTTCTGAATGAAATAGGCTATTCAAAAATAATGTTGTTTTTAGTGTACTTACAAAAATTTATCATGTTATCCTCCTATTTTGTAACAATAAAGATTTTTTTCCTCATTTTTTCCTTTTAGAGTAGTATTATGGTAAGGTATGTTGTCCATACAACAAAACTAAGATAGCCAAAATGACCACAATTTTATTGGCTTTTTACTGATGTATAACTCTTGATTGTTTATATTATAAATAAAATATTACAAAGCAAATATGTGAGGTAAACACAAACCACCCTTTCGCCACCATATTTTGTTTTTATTTTTTATATGTTTATTTTATTAATTTTTAATGATAAAAATTTTACTAGGCTTATTTATAAATAATAAATATAACTATTTATTATGTATATAAATAATTTTATTCATTTATAGTAAATAAATAAAGCTAGGCCTAGGCTTATTCACTCACCTAGGCCTAGGTCTAACTCACAACTTTCATGTTCACTGACAACTTCACTTTGTACTCTGAATCTTCATTTAGAAGGCCCTAATAGCACTATAATTACTCAATTCACTCATTATTACATTGCAAACTTACTATAATTCACTAAAATATGCATTTCAAGCAAAAACATAACCACAAAACAGCGCCGTCTCTACGATACGCGTAAACAAAAACAAACACCAGAAATTCAGTCTTACCAACATACTGATATTTCAACAAATACAGCTGAACATACGATGACTAGATTGCGCATTATTTCCTCTTTAATACTATATAAAAAACATCGATATTGACCATTAAAATAACTAAGTAGAATGCATTTTACTGAACCCTTGCAAATGGATCGCGATCGCGATCTTACCAGTACACGCATACGTAATTGCGTCGCGATCGCGATCTTGACCAGTTGGAAGGTTAATGTTTAAAAAAGTGTAAAATATTTAGTTTTTTTTTACCAATTAGAATGGAAACATTTAGGCCTAGGAATAAACATATATGTAGCCAGGGGTTTTTTTTATCGTAGGATTAGCCATAAATAGTAGTGGGGTAGATTTGTTTATGAATATAAAGACTTAAATAGGATTGCATTAAAAAGTTTCTACTTTGTACCATTTTGAATTGTAGCCATTAAAGGTTTTGGTCTTAAATATCTCTAAAACTAGCCATTTTACAAACAAAAAAAAAAAAAATAAAAATAAATAATAATAATAAAAGAATAACTTTTCGTAGCAAATTGTACGACAAATCTAATAATGCTCAAATAATTTAGTTTTCGCTTCGTAATCTTTCGAGATATTGCAATTATTGTATGGCCAGACATAGCCAACATTACGGGTTTCTCAAATTCACCAATGAGGGCATTCACAAGCATTTACTGCAAAGCGGTTTGTTTATGGTTTTGCCTATCACGTAACTAATCCCACATATAAAATGTCTGGAATTAGTCACGTGATTGGCAAAACTTAAACAAACCTCTTTTGCGGTGGATGAACGTGAACAGGTCCAATGTGTTTAATTTCGGCTGTTTAATATTAGGGGTTTATGATCAGCTGTTTTGTATTATTATAACAACAGTATGGATGTCTGGACATTATAGTCGGGGGCAATAGAACAGGCGTGTCAAGTTCAAGTCTTCTAATAAGCCAGCTGATTTTTGCTCATTTAACTACATGTTAATTTGCTTGACCTTCACCCGCCTGTTCTATTGCCCCCGACTATAGTTACAAGTTTTTACAGATGTAGGCTATATGTTATTCTAGCCATTCCAATTAACATTAAAAAACTAAACAACTCCTATAAAAATGGCTAGAATAGTGTATACAGCTATAAAAACTTGTAAATAATGCCCAAACAACCGTACTGTTAAAATAATACAAAACAGCTGATCATAAACCTCAGTTGAATTGTTAATGGGTAAGGTTGGTTATAAAGATTGCAGTATTTCAATTGTTTATGAAGTGATTTTAATAATTTTAGCATTAGGCCTATAATAAGTTACTTTGCTAAAAAAGTTATTCTTGAGAATTTTTTTGTAAAATGTCTAGTTTTGTGATATTTATGATTGTAAATTTTCAATGGCTGCCATTCTTAAATGGTACAGAGTAGAAATTGTAGGCCTATTGCAATGCTAATTAGATACTGTCATTCATAAAACATGTCCCAAGTTTGAAGTTGATACCTCAAGAGGTTCGAGAGATATGTTAAATTATTTTTAAAACAGACAGACGGAAAACTATGCACGGCAGACCCACGTTTATAGTGTAAAATATGTTTGTAATGACCCAAGAAATAATGCTATTTAAGTTTGTCCAGAAAGTTACGGGATGCCCTGAGTAAATAAACAGTTGGAACGCTTTGTTCTCAGATAGTAAATTGTACTGACCCTCATGATTTAAGTGTCAAAGGGAAAGAAGTGAAGATTTGCAGATTTTCCTTGTATTTTGAAGATTTTCCTATATATATAGCCTTATAGCTTATAGCCTTTCAATTTTTTGGCCCAATGTACTTTTTATAGAAGATCAAAATTTTGTTGAAACTATTATGCAGCTCTTTAACAGCTGTGAGACGTTTGTAATTGTTTTTATATCTCATTAAAATTTTGTTTAAACTATTATGCAGCTCTTTACAGCTGTTAGACGTTTGTAATTGTTTTTATATCTCACGTTCTATAGTAGGCCTACAGAACTAATTTATTTCTACCTATTAATGCTTTCCCTGACATTTAGTGGATGCACAGCATTCAATAAAATAAAAAATTAAATGTAGCCTATTGAAGGCGTAACTAATATTTTTACTACTCATTTCAAAGTAAAACTATATCTTTGTAATGAAGCTAACCACCATAATCCATAACCAACTTGTTGTAATCAGTATTCATAGTTCTTTTTCTTCAAAGGGATTACCGACCTATGCCTGCGCTGGATCGTTACGACCCCGATGCCTTGGATGATGATGACTACAGTGAAATCTCTCAGGGCGACCGAGTGGCGGCCGAGGCAGCCATGAGGAGGCGCGATCGTGAGGAGCACGCACGGCGCGGTGACGTCGACCTGCTCTACGGTGAGTGAGCGTTACACATTTCCAGCTGGTGTTGTACAACATATGCAAATCCATGGAACTGGTCTATTCTGCTTTGTAAATTGTTTTTATAAAAATAATATAGACTTGTGAAATTAACACTTTCAAATTTTAACTATGAAGGCCATTTCTTAAAATAAAATGGAATTCTTTTATGTTTTTGTTGAAATTCAGAAATGAGAGTTATCTTTGACCCAAAATTAAATTTTAACCATTGCTGGTAAAAAAGTGAATGAATTCTACTGGATACAAATTTGAACAGTGCAAATTCTGAAGAAATTCTCCACATTATTACATTATACTTCAAACAATACTATGGCGAATTTTTTATATGTACTATGAGATGATAGTTTTACCTGAATTCTTGATACAGTAATTAACCTATTCACCAGGAAAATTTTTAGTTACACTATCTGGCATTTCTTTGGTAAATTATTGATATAAAAATAACTACTAACCACCACTATAGTTACTTTTTAGCAATAAGTTCAGAGTTTTAGTGTATTAAAGTTGTATTTTGTCAAAAGTAATATCCCCTGATGTTTTGCCATAGAGCCCAGTGATGACGAGGAGGCTCCGAGACGGAAACGCAGGAGAGCTGCAGAGAAAGCTGCTATGGGAGACATTGAGGAGGAAGAGGTTAGTAAACAGTTTATTAATAAAATGCTATAGAATAAATGTAGGTTTTCTGTATCTAATAGAAATATATCTATTTTTCTTTTATCAGCCCCAGTAGAATTATTGTTACAGTAGAGTCAATTATCTGAATTAATTAACTAATAGGTCTTAGGGAGGGTTCGGATTATCAAACACAAAAAGTATTTAAAATCCATTGTTTAGCCCCTGAACTGTGAATTTAAGACTAATAACTGGTTACGTACCTCTTCTTACAGTTCAAACGTTATCGTATCAAATTACGACGTGTTTCGCCGCTACATCGGCGAAATAATCTTCAAGTAATCAGAGCTTAGCTGTAAGTAATCAGAAGAATAGCTTCAAGTAATCACAAAAATGCTTCATCCGAAAAAGAGTTGTTAAAATTGACGAATACAACCCAGTCACAATAAATAAATCAAACATACACAACACAGATACAGTTAACATTCCGGGTAGGCCTACCAAGCACACGTACATCGCACCATGACCGGAACGGAGAGCAGATGGTCTGCTCCTGAATGGGTCTGCTCTCCGTTCCGGTCGTGGTGCGATGTATGTGTGCGTGGTAGGTGTGGCGGAATGTTAACTGTGTCTGTGTCATGTATGTTTGATTTATTTATTGTGACTGTGTTGTATTCGTCAATTTCAACTTTTTAACAACTCCTTTTCGGATGAAGCATTTTTGTGATTTTCTGAAGATGCCGCTGTAGTGGCGAAACATGTCTTAAATTGATACGATAACGTTTGAACTGTAAGACGAGGTATGTAACATATTGTTAGTCAAAACGTATTTACCATTTATAGCCACTAATGAGTTCATTGACTGTTTTTTTCTCAATAAAAACACATTTAAATAAGATAAAGGCTTCAATTAAAGGAGATTAAAATCCAAAATAGTACACCTTTCGTACTTTAAGACGCTTTTGCTGTTTGCCATTTACAACAGGTTATTTTAATACTGAACACTGAATTGGTTAGCCTTTCAGGGGTTCGGATAATTGACTGTTTGGATAGTTGATGTTCGGATAATCAACTCTCTACTATAATTGGGAAGTATGTTAATCCATTAAATTTTATGGACATCCTGGAATTAAAGCTATGACTTATTTAAACGACATTCAAGATGACAATTCTTAGGCAATAAGATATCAAGAATATTATTAATTTAGGTAACAACTCTAAAAACTGAAAGAGCTTTGTGTTAGGCTAGTAGGATGCTGGCATCGGGGATGCTAACATACCACTTAGAGTAAAAAATTACGTGATTTGCGTTGGGATGCTAGCCTCTCGGACATTCTATTTTATTTCAATGTTTTATCAGTCTTCAATATGGCCCCAAAGAATAAAGAGATGTTGCTGGTGATTTTACTAACCAAGCAAAGAAGGTGTTTTTGCAAAAAAGTTTACTGTAGACCCCTTTTTAGCTGCCCGTTATGTTAAAAGCCTGTATTTTCCATTGTTTGAAGAACTTTGCAATAGTGAAACAAGATTTTTAAAATTAACTATAATGTTACTTCCTTCTTTCAAAGAGCTTCTAGGCTTTATCCAATGTGACATCTTTAAACAAGATACAAGATTTCTCAGACCAATTTCATCTGAAGAAATTTGAAATCAAGAATTTTGATTGATTGACCTGAAGAGAAACTAGTCATAACTCAGACATGACAGAGCGTTTCGGATGCTAGCAGCCCAGTATAATGCGCAGCATTTTAACTAATGACCCATAACCGATTTTGTACACCCGGGGTGGCAAAAAGAGACCTGCTGCTTGAATTTTAGCATCCCAGCTGGAATGCACAAAATCGAGTGTCCGGTGGCTGTTTAAGCATCCGACGCTGGCATCCCTAGCATAATCGCTTCCATTTCATTTAATGCCCTGCTAACCTCCCAAATGCCAGCATCCTAGTATAATCATTGCCTTACTATGCACAAAAATTGGGTTTCTATTAATATTAATTTTACGTAAATCATCAAACCTATTGATCTTAGCTTAATATTGAACAAAACTGAATAAATTTTACCCCAAAGCATAAATATTTTGTAGAAATGTAATTGAATTAGTTGAAAAATAACTGTACTTACCATTGCGTTTCAATAATGCAATTTACGATTTATCTCTGGACAGATGATCGAGTCCATTGAGCACCTTGAGGACACCAAGGGCCACAGCGTCAAGGAGTGGGTCTCCATGTTGGGCCCTCGCACAGAAATCGCCAACAGGTTCAAGAACTTCCTGCGGAACCATGTCAACTCCAAGGGTTCCTACGTATACAAGGTCAGTTGAACAGTAACCTATGAGATGTTGCTGTAATAACAACAAATTACCTTTTGTTGAAATATGATGAAATTAGCTTAGTTGAAATTAGAATAATTAGACATCTGCAAACTGATTGGAAATTGATCATGTCTCTTTACATATGACTATACTGTGCTCTTGACCTACAGGCAATGCACAGAACTAATGCATAAAATAAAACGGCTCATGAGTATCGTTTTACATGAACACTGCTGATTTCCTGAAACTTCTAAATGCTATTTGCATAATTGGGATTACTACCATAACACAACTAGTGCACAGAAAAGTTACAGCAGATTTAAATACTGAAATCACAATTAATTCTGCTTATTTATTTTCCTTGTATTGTCACTTTTATGTAGATGTAACTTAGACATTGTTTTCGGCTGACCTGTCACCATCGAAAATGTAAATACTAGGGGTGTGCGAGTACTCGAGTGGTCGAATAGTTGTGGTCGAATACTAGCACTATTCGGCTCGGCTCGAGGTTATGCCAAACTATTTGAGTGGTCGAGCTGAAAATAATTACAGAAGCAACAATTCCACAAAAGAAAAAGAGTTAAGAAGAAAACTCTGTACTAACAATTGATTTATTAATTAATGGAAAAAAGCAGAGAAACACGGCAATTTATAATTGAGCTGTGTGATCGCAAACAGGGTTAGGGAGGCAAGACGATGGCAGGTGCGGGGCGAGGTTTGTTTACGACGCAATAGGACCAAGCTAATGACCTTGACTGGTGGAGTCAACACACGCACACACGCACGCACTCTTACATGCACCCACACACACACACTCTCACACACCCTCACCCAAAGAAAGGTCCTATTAGTTTCCACTTCATTGTGTAATTATCGTTTTGATTCGTGTGCTGTTCAGTGACCCTTAGTAATTTTGGGTTATATTATGCAAAACAACACATTTCAAAATGCATTTGATTTGCATTTCAAGAAATGTTTCAAACAATTTACTGTTCTTAAAGAAAACAAGAACAATTTATTGTTCTTAAATTTTTACCAGTTAGACAAAAAGATGAACAATAACTTGTTTTTGTTTGCGTGCTCTTATCTTGAATAAATTATCCCAAGTGACCCTCCCCCCTCACCCAGCGCCGGACCCTCCCCCCCCCTTCACCTTACCCACCCATCCTTGGTTTTTTGTCCACGTTGGACCCTTTTATTGTTCCTTGTTCACTCAATTAGAAGATCTGTCAACCGTGGTTTTGGGTTATCCGGGATCCTTCAACCAGTCATTACCCCGGTTAATCGGGAGTTGACTGTGTTTTACTTTTTTCATTTAATGGCCAAAAAATGGCCTTTTGGGAAGATAAAAGCTGGTATTTTTACAGAAAAAATTACGATTTTTTTTTTTTTTTTTTTTTGCTGTCTGGGCTCGGCTTGGCTCGGCTCGAAACTCGAATATTTTATTTCCAGCTCGGCTCGGCTCGGCTTGGCTCGACCAGAAAAATCACTATTCGCACACCCCTAGTAAATACTACTGAAATAGTGGAACTTGAGCTTTTTGTCACGCATACTATTCATGGGCTGAAAGGCCACAGGCAGACTACAGTCACAGTTGTTGTGTTTAAAAAGATCTACAAGAGTTTATGTTAGTTTGCAAGTCTAATTACGAATTTATCTCTAGTATAACAATCAGATTTGTTGTTATTACTCCCATCATTAACTTATAAACTTTCCTGTAGTCTATTCGATTAAAGTTATTTTTGTAACAAAAACGAATGTTATATTTCAGGATAAGATTAGACGCATGTGTGAGAACAACCACTCCAGTTTCGAAGTAGAATTCCCAGTGTTGGCTGGTAAAGAGAATGTCCTCGCTTATTTCTTGCCGGAAGCTCCAATTGAAATGCTTCAAATTTTTGACACAGTCGCTAAAGAATTGGTGTTGACAATCTACCCAAGCTATGAACGTGTTACCAGTGAGATCCATGTGCGAATCTCCGACTTGCCACTTATTGAAGAGTTGAGAACATTCAGGTATGACAACAGTGCTAAACTGATTTTAGGCTATAGGATTTTCTTCTCTTGTGGGTAAACCAAGAACTTGTTTTAAAAACCCCCAAACCTGCTTTATTGCTTGAAACATGTTTACTTCTTTGTATTACAACGTACAATGATAGAAAAACTATTGGTATTTGACCTTCTATATTCTTGTCAGTTGCAAGTTTCAATCAAGATTGTATGTCACTTAGTCATTTAAAAACACTGTAATTGGTCTGGTAGAATAGTACTTAAAATCATGTTAGTAGCCTACTTAAAATATTAATAGTGAACAATGTATAAACCCCATTTTAACCCGCATAAAACCCCTCGTAGCAAAATCGAAGACAGCCTAAAAAATAAGTTTAACCCATTCTTAAATTTATATTATATTTGTATATTATATTTGTATTTTAAATAATAACTTATATTATTATAGGCCTATATTATATTTGTATTTTAAATCTCTGTCATCAAACTTACAATGGTTTCAGCTATCTACTGACTAGTTGAATAATCTAGTCCAACAAATATAAGCTGTTACAACCAATTTCTGGTTGTGACATATTATTACTAGTCATTGTTTTCATTCAGACTTAAAAATTATATGACCTTGTAATTTCTTTTCTATTTATCTGCCTGCATATCTCCTGAGCAGAGCAGTTGTTGCAAGTTTTGCTCATAAATATTAAAATATTGTACTTGCATTACCCCAGGGGCTACTCATCAATTTTTACTAGAAATGTTTATCACTTAGTTTAAAGTGAAAACTGTGATATTCTAACAGTGATGCAGGCACTTGATTCTTACATCAGTGTCTTACCTCTATTTGTAACTGTTGACAGGAAGATCCATCTGAACCAGCTGGTGCGGACGACGGGTGTGGTGACGGCTACGACGGGCGTGCTGCCTCAGCTCTCTGTGGTCAAGTACGACTGTAACAAGTGCGGTTACATCATCGGCCCCTTCGTCCAGTCGCAGAACAGCGAGGTCAAGCCAGGCTCCTGCCCCGAGTGTCAGAGCACCGGACCGTTCATGGTGAGGTTCTCAGAGTATCTAATCACTATCTTGTGGTCAGTACTTGTCTAAAAAAGTATCCGGATACTGGAAAGCATGGTTTCCATATATAGAGTATCAGTGAGTACAGTGAATACACGTATTGATTCCTTACAAGAATTCGTTCAAACTAAGTTATTAGATCACTTGTAACCAAATAGCTATTTCTTTTAGCAGAATAAGTGTTTCCATCTGTACAAAAAGGATCCACAATGCTTTTAGTGAATTTCAATATAGGGAATGTGCTACTACAGTAGACTCCCTCTTAACCGGACATCTTGAGACCAGGCCTCAGCCAGATAACGCTTTGGCAGGTTAAACCGATGTACATTTTAAAATGCCAACCTACAATTTTATATGGCATAAAGGCAATGACTTCAAAAATAACTCTTAATAATCACTCTGTATAATTTATAGCTAACATCCGACACCCATGAAATCCACGTCTACACTAAACTAATAATTATTCGTTTCCTTATTTTGTATACTGGATAGCAGGTTCAAATGCATTTCTGTCCAGGACAGTATATTTTAATTAGTTTGAGGATGTCAGTATGACATAAAATTGAATTTCAAAGAATGACGCAGTAGATAAGAAAACAACGTTTCCAACGAAACATGGCTGGTTAAAGTGATGTTGACAGGGTGTCTACAACCTTGAAAAACCTTGAAAACTCCTTGAATTTGAATTGCTCTTGAAAATTCCTAGAAATAGCCTTCAAAATGAAAGTGTATCCTTGAATTTCGTTTTATTAAAAAAAAAACCGCATCACAGCAGACCTGAGTACTCCGTGAATTTCCAATGTTTATTTTTGTTTAATAAAGAATTCATTAAAATCAAAGATCCTAAAAAAAATAAATAAATAAATAAAAAATAAATATTAAATATTAAATAGTATTATATTTTCAAGTTGATTATTATACTATTAAAAATTAAATTTTTTCCAACAGTAATAAATTCTTTTGTGTCCATTGAATACTATTTTAGTTATGAAATTTCACCTGGCGTACAGGAAATTTTCCTCTAAGGAGGGAATTTAACTATTAATTCTGTACTCTTTGAACCTAAGAGAAGTTTGCAGCACTGAAGATCCTCATGAGCACGCTGGTTTTACTGATATGACTAACGTGACTGCCGGTAACGTTTGTGTGATACAAGTGTTTCACTTAGAGCTACAAAATGTGCAATTTTGATTTATTTCTAGTAATTTTTTGCATGTATATTGGCATTGGAAAATATATTTCTGTTTCTTTAATTAGAAAGTAGAATTTTATTGCGGTTAACAATCAGATAGTATAATGTAAAATTTAAGTTTATGATATTAAAATCCCATGAGTAAAATAATAAATACTTAATCTATAGTCCAAGGGATTAGATTATACAATAAGTTGCCAAAAGATATGAAAAATGAAACATATATTAGAATTTTTGAGAAGAAAATTAAATTAATTTCGTTGGAAGAAGAATTATATAAAATTGAAGATTTTATGGAAAAATTTTACGAACATAAAAAATATATCATGAACAAAATATAATATTATAATATAGGTTAAATTACTTTTTAATTATTTGTGTAAAAATCATATATTTTGCAATGCAATTTATTGTTGTGCAATAAATATTATTGTTAGGCCTACTTATTTTTTGGCTAGACTCAAATATTACAATATTTTTCAACTTTAATATTTTTTCTAGAACCATCATAAAAATGCAAATAACGTTTCAAATCAAACCCATTAACAAAATACTAGTGAAAAAGTATTAAATCTATGTTTTAGACACTGAACATGGATAGATTATACAAAACTCTGTCGGAAATAGACCGACTTTTTAAAATAATTTTTGGTCATTTATATGTTGGATGGAATCTTGAAAATGAGGCAACTAATGGGGCTTATAGACGGGGAAAGTAGAGAAGGCAAGTTGCTGGCTGCACGTATTTGCCTTTTGCACTTATTGCAAACTTACCTTGTCTATAGAAGTACTTTCCTCCTTAAGTTAGGAAAATAGACGGCAAGTGACGTAATGGACAGTATACTTGCAGTCAACTTATCTACTTTCCCCGTCTATAAGGTGCTTTAGAATGTCCTGGGGCAAGCAACAAGATTCCTTGGATTTAAATAAATAAACTAAAAAGTTCATGCGAACATGTATAGCACTAGCCACCATTTTGTTTATTACATTCAGTAATTTTTATTTCTGAAACTGATAGAAACTTTTTAAGAATCTGACAACAAATTACATGGTTATTGCGATTTTTTCTAATAAAATCACCTTAATTTGCAGGAAGTATAATGCAAAATCAATGTTTTCTGCAGTAGAATGGCAATAACTACATTATTTGTTTTCAAATCCTTACAAACATAGATGGATAATTAAATTTTTTAACTGTTTGTCTTATAAAATTCGATGAAATTTACGGGTTTAGAGATGTGTTCCAATGTAACTGAAATGATGAACATTTAGATACACATAAAATAAAATTAAAATAGTCATACAAAATGGTTAGTAGACCAGAGACCAAATAATATTGCTTTGTAAAACTTAACCAAAATATGGTAGAACTTAAATTAATTTTTATATTAAATTATGACATTTTTGCAATTAAAAGTTTCCATGATCCATAAATCCATTTAATCCAGTCATAAATTGATTTTTTTTAACAAAAACAAAAAAAAAAATGGCAAGATAGATACTAGTAATTTTTAGAAAAGATGTTAGTAAACTAAAAATATTTTTTTCGATTATTTAGATATATGATTAAAAATTTATGACTATAGTTGGTGTACCCAGAACAACCTGTTTAGTCCAGCACCTAAAGGGGGTTGAGTATGCACGGAAAGTGTAACGCATTTTGACTTTTGATTGTTGTTGGGGGCACATTGGAGATGACAAAAACCGATGTTGTCGCCCTCCCAGCAGGTGCACAACTTGGGGGGAGGGGGGCAAACATGGCGGGGGGCGCTATGCGTTAAAACGCAGATATCTCGGAAACAGTAAAAGATAGAACATCGGTAAAAACGTCGTTTTAATGTAAAAAATGTGGTCAACAATAAAGGTCATTAGGTCCGAAGTCGTATTTTGACTAATAAACGAGTTATAAAATAAAACATGGAATTATGATATATTTAGATAGCTTTATTAACAAAATGCGATTTAATTTGTGAGTGTTGTTACGAAAAGTAAGCAAATATTTTTGCTGATCATTGTACTATGGACTGCTGGGATGCCGAAAACGTAAGTCCCCACTTTATAAGGTGGTCGACAACTTTGGGGGAGGGGGACAAAGATGGCGGAACGCGCTATGGGCGCTACGCGTTAAAACGGCTGTATCCTGATAACAATCCGAGATAAAACATTGGTCAAAACGTCGTTTTTATCACAAAAATATGCCCAACAAAAAAGGTTATTAGGTACATAGTCGTATCTTCAATAATAAAAAAGTTACCCGTATAAAAAATATGTTTCAAAAGATCAATATATCAAACAGCAATCTTTTTACGAAAATTCCAAAAATGTTTGCTGGATATTAGTTTGTTTAACAAGTACTTGAACAAATTTTAGTTGGGTGCATTTTCATAACCATTATAAGTAAAATATTACATAAATATGGGTATTAATACGTAAAACTGAGAGCATCCACTCCGCCCAATACTCGGTGTTGCACTGTAACGGAATATAATTCATATAATTTATCATTATATATCATTATATATTTTTTATAATTTATCATTTAATTTTTTAATGTAAACTTTATGATAAAAAGGTTAAACGGTAAATAAAAAATGCAAAATACATACAATAATCTGTATATTAAACACAACACACAAATCCGTACTTTGATAAATCTAAAGGCTCAATTTCATCAGTTAAAGACTTTTCCCAATATAATTGAGCACTACACCGTAACAGATGTAATTTGTAACTGTAATTTCTCACAATCCACTTAAAAAAGTAAGCAACACAATTTAACATTAACTTCTTATTTGTATAGACATTTAGTTTTTTCAGGTATGATGTAGAAGCTTATTATGGTTAAAAATTAAATTAATGTACAGTAACTTTATTTGTGTTGTGTGTTTAATCCTATACTATAATACGAGGAATCTCTGAAGGGATGTGTGTTCCACGATCTCGAAATCTAGCTGTTAGATTTTGCTTAAACTTTGCATTAAAGAGTGTTTCGGCCCAAAAATAAGTTTAGAAACAGTCTCAATCCCAGAAAAAATCAAATTTTATCTTAATTTAAGTTTAAAAATTGTAATTTTTAACATTGGCCTTATATGTTTTGCTATTCTGGCAACGAAATAACAACTAAATGTAAACAAAAATAAAGGAACATTAATGTTAAGCAGACTTTTTGAAACAGCTGTTAACTGTGAAGAGGTATAGTTGGTTGTTGGTGAAAATATTAAAACCGAATCAAAACCAACGAGCAAGGCTCGGTTAACCTGGTACTATACAGATTATTGTATGTATTTTGCATTTTTTATTTGCCGTTTAACCTTTTTATCATAAAGTTTATATTGAAAAATTAAATGATAAATTATAAAAAATATATAATGATATATAATGATAAATTATATGAATTATATTCCGTTACAGTGCAACACCGAGTATTGGGCGGAGTGGATGCTCTCAGTTTTACGTATTAATACCCATATTTATGTAATATTTTACTTATAATGGTTATGAAAATGCACCCAACTAAAATTTGTTCAAGTAATTGTTAAACAAACTAATATCCAGCAAACATTTTTGGAATTTTCGTAAAAAGATTGCTGTATGATATATTGATCTTTTGAAACATATTTTTTATAACTTTTTTATTATTGAAGATACGACTATGTACCTAATAACTAGAGGTGTGCGGATATCCGAAAATTCGGTTCGGTTTCGGATCGGATCGGATATCCGAATCCGATCCGAAGATTTTATTGATATCCGTATATTCGGGTCGGATATCCGACTTTTACGGATAGACTGTATATCTGGTGTTAAACACAAGATCAATGCACAAATATTGTTTTGGGCGATGGCCATTCTGCATAAAATGGTGACTATGCGACGGAACGTCTAAAATGACGTCCAAAGTACTGAAGCAGACCAATAAGTCAGAAGTCAGATAATAGAATAACGGGAAATAATCAAGACACCAAGCGACCAAGGTTAAGTGTTTAACATTCAACGGCACAATTGACAAAGTGTCAATTCTGAACCCTCTCGCTTGGAGCGCTAGCAGTAAAGATTCAAGTCTCGGCCAATCATGGCAACACGAAAAGCTCTAGTTTTTATTCCACCCGCCTGAATCGCTAGTGTCGTGGTGTTTTGAGCGCTAGTTGTCGGGGGACAATTCATCATTCGTAGTTTCGTGACTCAATATAAGATTTAATCTCATGAAGATTACGATCGCGTTTGACTATGAACTTGTGAAGGCATTGGATCGGATCGCGATTCAACCGTACGGTCTGTTGTCGTCTGTAATTATTTGCTCTTTGATGTTGAAAGGTTATGTCTTTATACCTCTGATCGTGTTTTAAACTGATTTAAACATTTTTATTGTCTCTTAATTATTGATGTCTATCTGGAAAGGAAAAAGAATAGAAAATGAGTGTCGTGTGGAAGTCTTTTGCCATAACTGACATTGACTGTTTGACAGAATGCTCTGTATGCAAGATGAAGCTAGGTTATGTTTTCCTACCATCATTTTGGTTTCAAATAAAATTATATTTTGCTAAAAGTCCTACTTTGTCATATTGTACACTGGGATGTTTGCCTGGTGAGTAGTTTTGGCCTAGGCCTATAGCAACTCTAATTAGAGCTTAGGTTAGGGCTAGTTCAAAATAATGTTGACATGTTCATTTAGGCCTAGGGCCAATTAATGTTTACAGTGATCATGACAAATTATAAATTGACTTTGTTTTAAAGCTTTTGAATTTTTATTAAATTAATTGATTTTGATATTCCTAAACAGTTTTTATAATCAAGGCCTAGATCTAACCTAAAAATTGTGGCTTCAAATCGGTTAACTGTTTGTCTTTCGGTTTACTGCGCAAAAATCCGAATCCGAAAACTATCCGATCCGATCCTGTTACTATCCGATCCGAACCGATCCGAATCTTAACTATCCGAACCGAATCCGATCCGAAAAAAAATTTCACTATCCGCACACCTCTACTAATAACCTTTTTTGTTGGGCATATTTTTGTGATAAAAACGACGTTTTGACCAATGTTTTATCTCGTATTGTTATCGAGATACAGCCGTTTTAACGCGTAGCGCCCATAGCGCGTTCCGCCATCTTTGTCCCCCTCCCCCAAAGTTGTCGACCACCTTATAAAGTGGCGACTTACGTTTTCGGCATCCCAGCAGTCCATAGTACAATGATCAGCAAAAATATTTGCTTACTTTTCGTAACAACACTCACAAATTAATTCGCATTTTGTTAAAAAAAAGCTATCTAAATATGTCATAATTCCATGTTTTATTTTATAACTTGTTTATTAGTCAAGATACGACTTCGGACCTAATGACCTTTATTGTTGACCACATTTTTTACATTAAAACGACGTTTTAACCGATGTTCTATCTTTTACTGTTTCCGAGATATCTGCGTTTTAACGCATAGCGCCCCCCGCCATGTTTGCCCCCCTCCCCCTAAGTTGTGCACCTGCTGGGAGGGCGACAACATCGGTTTTTGTCATCTCCAATGTGCCCCCGACAACAATCAAAAGTCAAAATGCGTTACACTTTCCGTGCATACTCAACCCCCTTTAGGTGCTGGACTAGTTGCTAAACGGGTAACTATAACTATTTTGATAACGTTGAAAAATTTGGAAAATCCTTGAAAAATCCTTGAAAAAGCCTTGAATTTAATTTTGGAAAATTAGTAGACACCCTGTGTTGAGATAAAAATGGCCGGTTAAAAAGATGTTATTTTTGAGCCAGGGTAGGCCGGTTATAGCGAACACTGGTTAAGACTTGGAAGTCTCATGAAAATACTCTTGGAGTTTTAAAGACACCAATTAATGCCTAATCAACTGGCAATTTTAGCTTTGACAAAATTCTCAAAATGACGAGGGTTTTATAAATTACAATTATTTTTGTCCTAAAGTTATTGCAGCTAAAAGGCCCGTTTTTGGATTTAAATTATTTTATGTTGTTATATAACTTTATAAATAATCTTTAGAATAAGTACATGCAATATAGATCAAATCATTATAAAAAAAGAAAATATGTGCATTTTTTAAATTCCTTGTGTTGAATAAAAAATTTTTACATCTTAAATCAGACTGTTTTGTTTTAGTCGTTAGGCTAAATAGCAATTGACATTTGGGTGCAATTGAATATATTGTCCATTCAGCAATTCTTCATACTTCTGTTAGTAGTTAGGACTAAAATAAATATCTTACGAATCAAAATAATTCTTAAGCTCAAAACAGTACAATGTGTGTGATGGGTTGAAAGAATAGTTTTCGCTTTATTTTAACAACTATGGTGCTTTAGGCATTGCATTTATTTTTAATGATCTGAATTTATTAAAATCTTCCATTTCTTTTGTTTATAAATACATTTTTTAAGGTTATCCTGATGTTTAATTACATGGCACTTGTGTTCAAATAGATCAACATGGAACAAACGGTGTATAGAAACTACCAAAAGATCACGTTGCAAGAATCCCCGGGCCGCATTCCTGCTGGTAGGATTCCCCGCTCCAAGGACTGCATCATGTTGGCTGACCTGTGTGACCGGTGCAAACCTGGGGACGAGATAGACGTAACGGGCACTTACACCAACAGGTAATGTCAGATGTAGCAAATAAACTGAACGTTTGCTGATAATAATTCAGGACACTGTCAACTTCAGTGTTAATGTCGCCCTGCTTTGCTGGCCATTGTCACAGATGCCAGAATGTGATGGATATCAAGAAAACTGTTCTCTTTATTCATGGCAATTCACCATGGCCTTTCCCTAAAGATGCTTAGAAAATTCACTAAAATATTTAAATGAGATATCGCTGATAAAAGTTGTCTTTATGTAAAATTAAGAGTTGATGGTCTGTTAAATAACTGGTTAAGATGTGGTACACATTAATTAGTATGTACTTGAGTGTTGATGTATCCTAATGTGTTCACAACCTATGTTAATGTCAACATTTGTTTCAGCTATGACGGATCACTGAATACTGAAAACGGGTTCCCAGTTTTTGCCACTGTCATACTCGCCAACCACCTGATTGTTAAAGACTGCAAACAAATTGTTGAATCGCTAACAGATGAAGATGTCTCCACCATTATGAAGCTCTCCAAGGACCATAGGATCGGGGAGAGAATCATCAACAGCATTGCTCCGTCCATTTTTGGCCATAACTACATCAAGAGAGGTCTGGCCCTAGCACTGTTTGGAGGAGAGTCTAAGAATCCAGGTAATTATATGTTTTTACTTTCCAATTAGAAATACTTTTGATTCAATAATTTTGTGCAAATGATCTGGTTCTCATATATTTACCAACTATAGTCAAAGTATTGGCTGAAACAACTGTTATAGAAACGAATGAAAGATACAAAAACATTTTATAACGCCAACCAGATATGTCCAGCTTTCAGTAAAGGAAAATCTCCCTTTGATTTGCTAGATCTACAATACTACTCGAATTTGACTTTGATGGATTGACCTCCTGTTATTCACTCCAATCTGTCTGTCTGTTCACAGGGGATAAACACAAGGTGCGAGGTGACATCAATGTTCTGCTGTGCGGAGACCCGGGTACAGCCAAGTCACAGTTCCTCAAGTTCGTGGAGAAGATGGCGCCACGCGCAGTGTTCACAACCGGGCAGGGTGCGTCAGCTGTGGGTCTGACCGCATATGTTAAGCGTAGCCCGGCCAGTCGCGAGTGGACGCTGGAGGCAGGAGCGCTAGTGCTGGCCGACCAGGGCGTCTGTCTCATCGACGAGTTTGACAAGGTAAGATGGTAGAGTTTATGGTCTGACCTCATACATCAAGGATATTTGTTCAAAACCGAAATTCTGACCAGATACCTTTATACAAGAGTCAATTCACTTGTTTCCATCGATAAAACTTGAAAGCATCATCGCAATATATACAGGATCCTCAACTATCTAAGGCTACATTAAAGGTAGAACTGCTTGCGTATTATTTATAAACACTGGCTACACAGTTTAAAAACAGCCTTCAACTCTAATTCAGGTGACGTATGTAATGTTCGAATCTAATTCATTTTTTAAACTCTCTCACCCTACTCGCAGATGAACGACGCGGACCGGACATCAATCCATGAGGCCATGGAACAGCAGAGCATCTCAATCTCCAAGGCTGGCATTGTGACATCGCTGCAAGCGCGGTGCTCTGTCATTGCCGCCGCCAACCCCATCGGTGGCCGATATGACCCAGGGATGACCTTCGCTGAAAACGTAGGTTCTATGGTTTTAACTCACTGGAGCATCACAGTTTTGAAAATGTTTTGTGTTTAGGATGTCGGGGCTTTTATCATTGAATTAAAATCAGAGAACCTTTGGGATTGCTTAGAGATCAATTTCATTAGATATATGTAGAAATAAAGTAGCCCTTTCCTGTGAACGTTTCTACATAATGTAGAAATAACTTAGACAATTAACAGTATTCATTTTATTTTAGTAAACAAGTTAATTGTTAGTTATTTCTTAAGATGTTGACACTGTGACAAGGTCAATTTTATATATGTTAAGAGGACGAGCACTAAACCCATGAGGACTAACAAGTCATGTTGCTTACTAACTGCAGTTGCTTATTATTAATCTTTGGTTGAGCTGCAGGACTGAAGGCAATCTCAGAAAATGCCACAAAGTGATATGGGGTCTATGAGTATATTTATTATCAATGTTTCAGCTCAATAAAAATAAATTAAAATAATTGTAAACAAGGTTGTATAATCTTATATTTTACCATAGTTATCCCTTGATTTAATAACAACTCCCTTGATTTAAGCGCAACACTTTTTTGTACAAGGAACTCCTACAGTTCTTGATGGATTTTAATGATTTTGGTGTCATTCAAACTAGAGATCACCTATTTGTCGACATTTGACCAAAATTTCAATTGCTCTGAACCCAATTTAGATTTTAAAACAAATATTTTATATCTGAAACATGTGCTCTTACTGTTTTGCTAAAATTTGTTATTACCACAGCTGTCGAATGATAAATAAATTACCCTTAATCCATATAAGATTAACATTGGAATTTTGAAAGCCAGTTGGGCGTAGCCCTGGGAGCCGATGTGAATTATAATGTGATTCTGCTCATCTACAGGACCCTACCTTTCTGAGGGTATGACGTTTTTCTCCTACGATGCACACAAGCTGAGAAAAAGGAGGAAACGAAACATGCTTGCCTATTAATATATAGATAATGGTATAATCGATAGTAAATGGATAGTAATCATGTCGCTGTGCTTTACTACCTACACCCCTACAGTATAAAAACATTGCATAACATACGTATTGAAAAATACAGTACATGATAATAAAATTAAAATGAGAATTAATCAATGTCACCTGATGTCGGATGAATATGACTCGACTCCCCTCTACACATTCCAGAGTGCTGTGCATTGCACATTGTTATCCCCTCGCAACTTCCATTCCAAACAAACTTGAACACTCATTATTATTTTTATACCTATCAATAAACATTTTTCTAAAAGTCGTGCTTGATCGTAGGATGCAGGAGCTTAAGCTTGTGTTTTAATACAATAATAAAATTTAAAAAACAATCATTTCACTACTCTATTGTAAGCTGTTGAGTTTTAAAACAAAGTCATACATGCCGCGTATCTTTGATCTGTAACAGTTAAATTGGGGGAAATTTTAGGAGTCAACACATTTTCTGCACCCCTGGTTAAAACATGAGTAAATAAAATCATCCAATGGCCTTCAATTTTGTTCAGGTGAACCTGTCAGAGCCGATCATGTCCCGGTTCGACATCCTGTGCGTTGTCCGCGACGAGGTTGACCCCATGAAGGACCAACACTTGGCCAAGTTCGTGGTGGACTCACACATCCGCCACCACCCGAGCCACGCCGGCAACCAGACGCAGACGCAGTCGCAGGACGCCGCCGACGCTCAGACCATTCCACAGGAGATACTCAAGAAGTACATCGTGTACGCGCGTCAGAACGTGCATCCCAAGCTCCATCAGATGGATCAGGACAAGATTGCCAAGATGTACAGCCAGCTGCGGCAGGAGTCTCTGGTATAGTCACTCTAACGATTTGTGTTGTAAAACCAAAGGAAATTATTAGGTTTAGTTTCGTTTAGATTTATTTGAAAACTGTCACTGAGTCAATTTATACATGTTATTTAAACAGTGAACAAAAAGTAAAAAAATCTAAAACTTTTTTCATATTCTTAAATAGCATTACTTGTAAAAATAATTCATTGAATTCTGAGGTACACTAGAACCTCCCATATCCGACCTCCCGATAACCGACCTAGTGTCTGACCGTCTATCTGTGATTTCTGCGCTCCTGTAGATGCTGAGCCTGTTGAAACGTGAAACTATTCATTATTTGTCGGGACAACTATGTATAAATATTGGAATTTTTCAGTTATTAAACATATCTTGATGTTTCAATTAATGTGTTGTAGGTACAATAAGTTGTATTTTACTATACTGCATAGCTGTTTTCCTACCTATGAAAAGTGTTTCATTTAGTTCTCCCGATATCCGACTTTTTGGCCGTTCCAACTATGGCTCGGTCCCGTCATGGTTGGATATGGGAGGTTCTACTGTATCAAGTTCCAGACCATTTATTGATTTGATGTGGAATGACCTGAATGCTTTGCTGCAGTCCAATTGTCACTGTGGACTAATATTAATAAGTATGATAAAGAAATTTAAATTTGAGAATGCTTTTAAATTATTGTAGGTTTCTGTTTTACTTCCTTAAAAACTAGTATTCAATCTGACTATTTTTACATAACCGCCCCCTCGCTGCCATCTGGTCCCGAGTTGACTAAATTTGAGAATGTCTACTGTAAGATTTTTACGTTAGAAAGTTAGAAAGACAACAGAAAAAAATGATGACACTGTGTCGCTGATGTTTCTCCTTTTTTCCCTGAGAAAGGTCCACAAATGGACCTAAAATCTCGGGAACACTGCAGCAAAATGTTTAGTGTTGTGTACTTTGGCCCTCTTTTAAGAGGCCAGTTTATTCATTGTTTCCTAACCTAAATATCACCAAACTTTTGAGGTAGTTTTTTTATTTTATTTTTTTTAACTAACTTTGTTTTCTGCATGGTTTTAAACATTTATTTTTACACCTTTTATATTTTAGGACCACAGTAGTAGGTTGGGCTAAAAGTAAAAATAACTCACGAAGACTTTTGTCTTAAACTGAAAAGAACTAACTATTTCAATAATTATGTGATCTAAATTTCTTTATGAGGTTAAAAGCAGAACTTTGAACTCCCTCAGGTGCAGCCCTGTGATTCAATCTTTTTTTGATTTTTTGCAAAAAGATATCACATTAAGTTAGTCCCATTATTGAAATCTTGAAAGTTGGTTAAACACTGTTGTAGGGGTTTTTGTTAAAAAAAAATTAACTGTATTATTATTATTTAGTTTGTTAAATATTGTGGTGCCTATTAGACTTCTTAATTTTTCAAACTTTCAGCTTTTTTGGAATTTGAAGAAAACTAACACTTTTCAATCAGCTTTGGCTTTTAGCGAATTTCCCTATAGGGAATACGCTACAGTAGTAGCCATGGTAAGACCTAAGCCCGGGACCACTTTAATTTTTCTTTTTGAGGTCCCCAGAAGCCAAAAAAACATTTGTTCATTTTCCTATGTTTGTAAATAAAATTAAATGAAATGAAAAATTCTTTATTTCAACAGGCAAAGTTAGGGCCACATGGCCCTTTCTTACACTTAACCTGATTACATAATAGATATATACATATCGAAACTAAATAAATACATAAATATAGAGAACTAAACAATAATTAAAACAAAATAATCTTATCAATTTCTTACAAAAAAAATTTAAATACTACATATAATTTATTTTAAATATATATTAACAAAAATAAAACAACAAAAGGTTGAACACACTCATTCACTCTAACACACGTCAGACAGTGACCCCGCAATGACAACACCCCCTAGGACGCACCGACCAAGACCATCCGTTCAAAGAAAAGTTTCTTTAGTGCTGCCACAAACCGGGGGCGGCTATCAATGGACTTTATGGATTGAAGCAAATCATTCCAAAGGCGGCAAGCAGTAACAACAAAAGCTCTGTCATACACCGCAGTCCTATGATGAGGCATTCGCAAGGTGAATGAAGCAGACCGCGAGGATCTAAGACTACTTTGTGAGACAAATTTGAAATCATTTTCAAAATATTTGGGAATTGAAGTTTTCAAAATTGAAAAGACTAATGAAAGAATTTTGATCGCTCTCAATTCATTCAATTTCAAGAGTTTTGAATCAATAAAAAAAGGTGTGATATGCTCGTAGTGTCTCAGATCATAGACATATCTCAGGCAATAGTTCTGAGACCGCTGGAGCATATCAGAGAAATTCACAGTCATGTCATTGATCACAGAGTTGCAGTAAGTAAAGTGAGGGAACACAAGTGATTTGACAAGGTGCAATTTCATATGTAATGGTAAAAAATGTTGTAATTTCTGGAGAGAGTGGATTGAAGCGAAAACCTTTCTACGGATTTCCACAACTGCATCACCCCAAGTAAGAGTAGAGTTAATAGTCAGTCCTAAGTTTTTCACGTTGTCATAGTAGGGAAGAATGTTACCGTTTACCGTTATTGGATTTGCAGCATCAAAGTTAATGGAAGTTCGTAAACGTGGATGACAGATAATAATCGGTTGAGTTTTGTTGTGGTTAAGTCGGAGTCCATGCTTCTCAGTCCAAGTGATGATTCTCTTTATGTCTTCATTGACTTTAGACACACATTCATTTATTTTACTAACTGAGAAATGTGCAAAGATTTGAAGGTCGTCAGCGTACATGTGGTATTTACAATGGTTAAGGGTCGAGTTAACGTCATTAACGTAAAGTACAAAAAGCAGAGATCCAAGGATTGACCCTTGAGGCACACCACAAGTAACTGTTTCCCAGTCAGACATATTGTCATCAACCATCACACACTGCCTCCTGTCTGACAAATAAGATCTCAGCCATTTGAGAACATTCTGTGAAAACCCTATGGCCCTTAACTTTTCTAATAGGATGTTGTGATTAACACAATCAAAAGCCTTTGAGAAATCAAACAAGGTTAGAATCGTACCCTGTCGACGTTTCATTGCAAGTCTTATGTCTTCTGTAACACGTAGAAGTGCTGATTCAGTGCTGTGCGCTGCACAAAAACCAGATTGATAGTCACAAAGAATATTATTTTCAGTAATGAAGTCAGTAATTTGACAGTGTACGATTCTTTCTAGGCCTTTAGATAAAGCGGGCAAAATACTGATCGACCTGAAATCCTGGCAAGAAGCAGGAGCTGAGATCTTGTTTAAAGGGCGAATAAAGGCAGACTTCCAAGAAATGGGAAAATAACATTCTCTCAAAGATACATTAAAAATATAAGTAATGGTAGGAAGAATAGCAAAGAGAATTTCTTTGATTAAGCGTATCGATATTCCATCAAATCCTATAGCATTGCTAAGGATTCGACGAATAGCCTTTAAAACATCAGATTGTATGACAGGCTTGAAACAGAACTCAGTATATTCAGTTTGTTGGATTGGGGAGTTGACTAATTCGTCAAGAAAATGCTTTACCTTTTGTTGGTCAATGTTTTGACTAAAGGAAGAAAAGAAACGATTTAATTCATTCAGAGGAATATTTACTGGTTGCGGATCCGATTGCTTCCCAAGCCCAATACTTTTCACATTGCGCCAACAACAGTGGAACCTTTGTACAGTGGAACCTTGATATATCGAACCTCAATATATCGAAATCCTCGATGTAACGAAGTTTTCTCATTCCCCTTGAACCCGCTTTCAAACTAATGTTAATTCCTCTATATATCGACGGATTAGCGAGGATAACCTCAATACAACGAAGTTAGGAGCGCCAATGCACGACTCAACCACCTCTACATATCAAACTTTTGACTACAAAACCTCAACATATCGAAGTAAAAAAAAGAGCAACAAGTTGAATCATTGAGCTTATACGTTTTCTTTCATGTTGCAACCTGTTGCTCTACAGATGTTGCCTTTTGCCGTGCCTTGTGTTCTTATTTCCCGTGTTTTCAGTTAACTTATTGTGTTAGTGTTGTTCCATTCATTACCTTTAGTGTCCGTTAGGCGGCCGTTAGCATTTTGTTTAAATGCATTTTTACATTTAAATTTGATAACTCCTTTTGAGAGATGGCATGATTTAAGTTTAACTTAACTTTTTTATCTTACACTACCTTGTTTAAGTTAACCAACAACATTTATAGAAAATGAAATTGAATTAGTGACCCATTGTTATGTGTAACAGGTGACCGGAAGCCTGCCGATCACGGTGAGGCACATAGAGAGCATGATCCGCATGGCGGAGGCGCATGCCAAGATGCACCTGCGGGACTACGTGCAGGAGGATGACGTCAACATGGCAATCCGCATGATGCTGGAGAGCTTCGTGGACACGCAGAAGTACAGCGTCATGAAGACCATGCGCAACGTGAGTAAACATTCTGGAGCAGTGGATGCTTAGGAGTCATATTCACCTTTCGGCTAGTACCGCAATCGGCAGTATAAAACATACGGTTTTCGAGCAAAACATGATTTTGTATTCACCTGTTTTGGATGCCGTTTTTCAACTGATTTCTTTAAACTTGGTTATCATTCAGTTTAATTGTTAAATTTGATCTCTCATGTATAAACATCATACCATTATTGTCATATCACCAGTACTTTTTAAGTCCACCTGGTTTTAAATTTTGTTCCACCCCTAAATTTGCTGTATTTTGTTGTAGGCATAACAATCTATTTTACTATATGTAATAACTAACAATCTATTTTACTTTCTGTAATAACTAACAAAATAAGGGTAATACATTAGTCAATTAGTGTTTAAGCCATATTTCAGTAAAGTAATATCCCACAAACTCATCTCTCACCTCAAATAAAAAAATTACATTATAGCCGTAATTTCATCGCAGCTGCAGCCACTTCCTTTAATATGACCGTCGTTAACATATGAATAATATTATTGAATGGGCATTTTAGACCACTAAAAGCGATAATATTGCTTGCGATCGCTAATCCGCGCCCCGATCATCATTGAGGATCAATTTTACATAGTGTGAAGAAATGAACGGCGGAAGTATCAGACCTGTAAAACCCAACTTTTACCGAACTCGACATTGAGGTTTTACTGTAACAAAATGATCTGATGATTTTAAAAATATTTTCAGTAAATTTCAGTGGAATATCAATCAATCAGTAAATTCATCAAAATGGCAATAATCAATAATGAATCACTTGTACAAGTAGTGAAATTTATGGATCACCACAATGAGGTCACTTGGTGAATGGATTTCATTCTTATACATTTTTTATAGGGGTGTGCGAGTACTCGAGTGGTCGAATAGTTGTGGTCGAATACTAGCACTATTCGGCTCGGCTCGAGGTTATGCCAAACTATTCGAGTGGTCGAGCTGAAAATAATTACAGAAGCAACAATTCCACAAAAGAAAAAGAGTTAAGAAGAAAACTCTGTACTAACAATTATTTGATTTCTTAATTAATGGAAAAACGCAGAGAAACACGGCAATTATAATTGAGCTGTGTGATCGCAAACAGGGTTAGGGAGGCAAGACGATGGCAGGTGCGGGGCGAGGTTTGTTTACGACGCAATAGGACCACGCTAATGACCTTGACTGGTGGAGTCAACACACGCACACACGCACGCACTCTTACATGCACCCACACACACACACACTCTCACACACCCTCGCCCAAAGAAAGGTCCTATTAGTTTCCACTTCATTGTGTAATTATCGTTTTGATTCGTGTGCTGTTCAGTGACCCTTAGTAATTTTGGGTTATATTCTGCAAAACAACACATTTCAAAATGCATTTGATTTGCATTCCAAGAAATGTTTTGATAAGTTACATTAACATTTTATTTGACAAATTTATTAGATTAATTAGGTAACTAAACCTTTAAAACAATTTATTGTTCTCAAATTTTTACCACTTAGACAAAAAGATGAACAATAACTTGTTTTTGTTTGCGCTCTTATCTTGAATAAATTATCCCAAGCGACCCTCCCCCTCACCCAGCGCCAGACCCTCTCCCCCCTTCACCTTACCCACCCATCCCAGCTGACAGATGCCAAACAATAGAACACCTGACCTTGGTTTTTTGTCCACATTGGACCCTTTTATTATTCCTTGTTCACTCAATTAGAAGATTTTTTAACCGTGGTTTTGGGTTATCCGGGATCCTTCAACCAGTCATTACCCCGGTTAATCGGGAGTTGACTGCGTTTTACTTTTTTCATTTAATGGCCAAAAAATGGCCTTTTGGGAAGATAAATGATAGTATTTTTACAAAAAAAATTATCATAATTTTTTTTTTTTTTTTTTTTGCTGTCTGGGCTTGGCTCGGCTCGAAACTCGAATATTTCATTACCAGCTCGGCTCGGCTCGGCTCGACCAGAAAATTCACTATTCGCACACCCCTAATTTTTTATATTTTATTTTTGTCATAGAAATCACAGTTAATTGAAAACAGTAAAAGTAATTTTTATTAATTTATTTTCCAAGTTTTGAACAAAGCGAATGTTGAATGGATTATTTGTTTTACAGACATTCCAGAAGTACCTTTCATTCAAGAAGGACACGACAGAGCTGCTGTACTACATCCTGAGACAGATGACGCTGGACCAGATAGCCTACATCAGGGGGATACACGGGGTCGAGGTCAACGTGGTGGAAATACACGAGAAAGACTTCTTGGACAAGGTACAGCATCAGCTGCTAAGCAAAAGAGTTAGAGTCATATAAGATTTGATTTACTTTAGTATCAACTTCTGAGTAAAAAACTTCAAAGTTGGTACCGGATTGGTACTCTGTACCGGTACCAACTACTTATTTTTTATTGAGGTTAATGTAGGGGTCTGCGGTACAACAATTTTCCGGTCAGTACAGTAAATTTTTGTGTAACTCGATTCTCGGTACAAAATTGGTAAGGTACGCGTTATCATTATATAGCCATATCATTATCAATGGGTAACACTTCAAATACCTACTTCATTTACCACATTTTGCGATGTGAGAACTTAATAGAAAAAATATCACAATCACTTAGGTTTAAGTCCTTGTACTTCACACCTGTGCAAGTATTCTGATGATATCAGTTTAATACTAAGAAGTTAAAATGAACATGAATTTGGTAGCAGCATCTCAACAATAATTAAAAACATAGATTTATTTGTGGCTGATAAAAACTTGCAAACACAGAAAGAGATTTTCAAAAGAAACCTATTGCCTACATGCTGTATAAGGTTTTTTTCATTTCATCGCCCTTATAAAAGAACAACTTAATAAAAAAAACTCATAGCAGAACTCAAAAACTATTTTTAGTGGGCGTACGTAGCCGCAGAAGGCTAGGCCTATTGTAGAAGCCATCATTGGAGAGGTATCGCCAGTGTTATAATCACTCATGATTGCAATTAATTATTTACCACTCAAACTTCCAGGTCAAATAATATCATACAAAGACGCAATGTATTGGTAGGCCAATAGGCCTGACTGGTAGGGGTGGGCGAGTATCGTATTTTTGGAACGAGTCGAGTCGAGTAGTACGTGAACATAAAAATATTGAAATTATCCTTAAAGTAACTTGCCTAATATGACTGCCAATAATCACTGAAAGTTTGATTTGCTTAATAACAATGTGAAGGAAAAATTATGAATTTGTAAATTGGTGATAAAAAAAACTTAAGTTGAAAACTTGGTTTTTTACAAAAGGACCTAAAGAAATGTCCTGAATAAAAAAATTGTAAAATTAGCCTATAACCATCATTTAATGAAACAAAAAAGAAAATCCCCTGTTGCAGTTACTTACTTTACTTCTCACTTTAATGTTTCACTCTTTTCATGTTTCCAAATAAGAGATTCACAGTTTTTGTACGGTATTAGACATAAGTTAGGCCTACTTTGTGTCACAACCCTAGATGCCCGGATGCTACAGCTGAATTACTTGACATAATTTGTGGATTTAAATTGTCATTTTCAACTCTATTTACTTCCTTTGTCTTTGTTCATAAGAAAATCTTCACAACTCATTTTGTTTAGGAATTATTGTCACTTCTCCAAACTATTCAAGCTCTGTACAAATAAATAATTTTCACTGTTTTGGGATTGTAATTCCCTCATTTGCCGTCTGCTAGTGATAGGATATCTCTCAACTGATTAAAGGCTAGCTTTAGTGAACAGCCATGAAGCCTGTTTGTTAGGACCTAAAAATCACAAAGAACAATAAATTAAATGTCTGTCTTGTAATCAAAGCAATTATAGAAAAAAAATCATTGATTATCAATTAATAAACATGATAGGTTTTTGTGAATGCTGAATTAGAAAAATAACATACAACGAGAAAATTGAATTACATGGACTATTTGAGGAAGACAAAAAAAACCCTTAGCGTATTAAATAAGTATAGATTCTTACTGCTAATGTCAACACAGCTCTTTTTTGTCTGAAGTTATTTGAATCAGTAATAAATAATAATTGTCTTGATGCAATTAAATGTCAAATTATTGATTATTAGTTTTAAAGTTTTCCATATGTTTTAATATATTTTAATTTACGAACTACTCAACTCGACTCTAACGCTGCAAGTACTATTTAGTAATGCATTAGTTTCACCTTTAACATTAGAGTAAATTTCAATGACTTAGCATTTCATAGAAAAAAAATACTTTCTTATCATTGTAAAAAATGTGTAATAACCCCTTTATTATTCAGGCTAAACAGATCAACATCTACGATCTGAGAGACTTCTACGAGAGCAAGATCTTTGAGAGCAACCACTTCAAGTACGACGCACTCAGGAAAAAGATTGTCCAGACGCTGCCCAACACGAGAGTTACTGCTTGAACAGGCGTTTTTCATCACAAATAATTCACAGGGAGGTTTTGTCACAGAGCAGTCCAAATGTTTAGTTGACAAAGCTTACAACACGATTTTGTTGATAATTAGAAAGTAGTGGTTGTATTTCCCACTTGAGTGCCTTGAAAGGGTTTAATACTAAGTATTACCTAAAAGTACATTTTACTTCACAAGTTTCCTCCAAAATCAGATAAACTACCAGAAGTGTACTAAATAATTATTTTATGTTAATTTAGTTGACTAGTTGTTTATGTCTGGCAATATCAGTTACCAAGTGAGGGACCATTTAGCCAGCAGTATCTACTCGGCACAGTGCTGAAAGTAAAGTAAAACAAAAACATAGGACAAGTCACCAATGAATCCATAGACCCTATAGTTAAACTTGAGCGATCTTGCTTTTTAAAACGAAGAGAAAAGAGAAATGGAAAACATTTATTTAAAGGGCACATTACTTTGAGATGGAACAAAAAGATACATACACTTGACTTGATAAAAACACACTAGGTGATACTCAGGCTGTTTGTGTAATCTTTTTAAAATTCATTGCACCTATTCATTCTGAAGTCTCCGAAAAAGCTTCACAACTAGCAGAAATATTAATTTTGTAGATATGACCTTTTTCTACTCTAAATATGTTTTTAATTATATGTTTTATTATTATTATTGTAATGTTGGTATGTTATATTGTTTAAATTCGCAAGAAGCCATTATTGAAACTCCTTGTCTAAATATTTAAACCCCATTTCTTAAAGATAAGGCAATGATGTTATTTATACTTGTTAAAAATGCCATGTCTTTTCTCACTTATGTCAAGATTTCTTCAATAGAGGAAGGTTTCTTTGAAATGTGATAAATGTTCTACATTCCATGAAAGTTGTAAGATTTGTTGCTACGATATTATGAATCAGATTTTTTTATAGACCAGCAAAATAGTTTAAATAGTATATCCTTTCAAATAGCCACGATTATTTTTCTACTTTAAATTAAATATTTTTTAAATGATTTGTATGCATTTATTACATTAAACTCACTATATAAATTTAAAATTATATATAATTTTAAATTTATATAATATTAACCAACATTAAAGCTCTTGATACAAAATTAAACTCACTATTGTCTAAATAGGATGTACTGACTTGTAATAAATTGATTCACCAAAAAAGGTAATGTTTTCCAAATTTACTTTTTTGTATGATTGTAAGCAAGGGTGCTGTCAAATTTATTCAGAGTAAAAAATTTAAGGTTATCCAGTTTAAGTAAGAGAACTAGAAATATCCGTTTATATTTGTAAATTACCAAGAATAACATTTTATAACAGGTACATTATTTTGTGTATATAATTCATTTAATAAACATTTTACTAGTTAATTACTTAATTTTCATTTCATACCCAATGGTGGACTTTACACGCCCAATACAGATTGCAATATTTCGATCGTTCCTGGATCACGATACGGATTGAGCGTGTAAAGTAAAGATGTATGATCCATATTGACTGTGTAAGGTCAAGCCCAGTAAACAATACTGTCAATATTTATTATGATCCAGATCATGATCTGTATTGATCATGTAAGATCCGCCAATGACTCTCTATTCATGGATTGAATTTGCAAAAAGATAAGGGGAAGGTGAGTCAGCTGTGCATTAAATGTTACTGGATTTAGCTCTACCGTGTATATTTCATCATGAATATAATGATTTCCCAGGTGATACAGGATGTGCAATGGGAATGCCATTAAAAGGAGGAATTTTTACTGGATAATCGGGACGGAAAGTGGACGCTTGTACCTGCCAATTGGTGACTCTTGGGCCCATTGATCTTTGACTCTCATGTCCGCCAATCCTCCACTGATCAAAGGCACTTGTGTCCGCCTGTATATATATATATATATATATATATATATATATATATATATATATATATATATATATATATATATATATATATATATATATATATATGAAGGGTGCAGGGGAAGAACGATCAAAGTCCAAAAATAAAAAAAATTGAGATACCGGTATATTTTGATTCGTCTAAGCGTGTTTTACAACCACGTGCATTCTATAAACGTGAGTAACGAACAGATTCCGCACTAGAATACAAAACATTTAGAGTATGCAGGGGAATATCGGTCAAGCTCCACTGCATTCAAGGGAAGAACGGACAAAGTCCGTTAAAAATCAAAGTTAAAGTCCCTTAAAATCCCTTAAAATCACCGTTAAAAAAACAAATTTTTATTGTTTCAACCATAAAATGACAACCAGTAAAATTAAATATTAAGCACATTAACATTACTATGGATATATGTTATCATACTTATATGACTCTTTAAATTTTAAAAACGCTCTCCTGAAAACTTTACATTTTGCGAGTTTGATCGTTCTTCCCCTGCACCCTTCATATATATATATATAAGTAGATAGTAATATGGGGTTCCTGGCTCACTTTTGGAGACAATCAAAAATCAAACAAATTTCACAGTTTTTTAATACAATTATGTAATATTTTTGCCACTTTTTGGCCAATTTTCAGCTTTTGTCAAATTGTCTTAAAAAATATGCAATTTTAATGAAATTTTTAACAAATATGCCTGAATTTTCTACAAAATAATTTAAAAAAAAAAAAAAAAAAAAAAAAAAAAAACAAGTAAAATTATCACATTTTATAAGTATTTTTTAAATAAAATCAATAGTTGACTTTTCATAAGGTAATTTAAAATTTTAATAGTATTTTTTCAATAAAATTTGAATTTTTTTAAAACAAGTAAAATTAAGGTTTAGTATTAATAATATTGTAATAATTATTCAAATTTAACTAAAGCAGTTTCTTTATCATCAAAAGTCTTAATATCAGTGACAATTAAATGTAAATCTTTTTTATTTAATTCTTTAATCGATTTATCATCAATTACATTAGTAAATCTTTTTGGTAAATGTACTTTACATTTTTCTAATTCAACAATAATTGTATATCCATATTTATCTTTAATTCTTTCAAATTTTTCAATTTTATATTTTTCATTTAAATTTAAACTTTTCAATGGTTTATATTCTTTAAATCTTAATTCTCCAATATTATTAATTTCTTCTAGCAGATCCATTTATATAGGAAAAAATATCACAAACTTGTTTGTGATAGATATGTTAAAAAGTCATTATCATAATTAGGTTTCATACAAAAATCCATATTTAAGTATTTAAAAATCATAGGTAATAATTTTTTGTATGATATATTACTTTTCTTAAAACATAAATATTTATTAAAAAATAGTGTAATTTTTTCTTTATCTTCATTATTCAATTCAAAATCAATATTGTATATTTTGTTTAAAAATTGATAGTAAAATATCCAATTTGTACAATTCCTTTGTTTTAAAAATAATTTTATATTCTTAGGTGTTATTTCAAAATGATTGGAAATACATAAAATATATAATTCATTAATTAATTGTTGTGTTTTATATGGTTGAAAATGGTTAAATTCTCTTAAAATATGTTTAAGATGTTTATTCTTATTACTTTTTCTCTTAATCTTTTTTTCATAAATAATTCTTTTACATATATTACATCCTACATAGTTTCCAATAATAGTAAAATTAGTTTGATTATGACATCTATAACACATATCCATTTATTTAAAAAAAATTATACATAAATGAATGAACCAATTCATTGTCACAAATGTAAGAAAAAAACTAAAAATATTAATCCACAAATTGTTGAAATGAAAAATGGATTATATAGAATTGCTACTAAATGTTCAATTTGTAAAACAAATAAAAGTAAAATTTTGAAAAAAGAAGTTAAACCTATAATTAAAAAAGAATTAACTAAAAATGAACAAATAATTGAAGCAAATGAAATTCATGCTCCAATTAGAAAGAAATTTCTAAAAAGAAAAATAATTACTTTAGGTATTGATGATTTATGGGCAGCAGATTTAATTATAATGAAAAATTATGAAAAAGAAAATGATGGTTATAAATATATGTTAAATGTTATAGATACTTTCTCAAAATATGTTTGGTCAAAACCATTAAAGAAAAAAGATGGAAAAACAGTTTCTAAAGCATTTGAAGAAATAATTAAGGATGCAATTAAAATTAATCATAAATCACCTAATCTTTTACATACAGATAAAGGATTAGAATTTATCAATAAAGATTTTAATGAAATATTAAATAAATATGATATTAAATTGTATCATACAGAAAATGAAGAAAAATCAAGTATAATAGAAAGGTATAATAGAACACAAAATGAAAAAATGAAAATACAATTTGAAATTAATAAAAATTATAGATGGATAAATATTTTACCAAAAATTGTTAAAGAATATAATAACTCATACCATTCAACAATTAAAATGAAACCAATTGAAGTAAATAAAAATAATGAAAAGGATTTATTAGATACTGTTTTTAAATATAAACCACCAAAAATAATAACCAAATCAAAATTTAAAATAAATGATAGAGTTAGAATTGGAAATAAAAAATCAACATTTTCTAATAAATATAAAAATAATTGGTCTAGAGAAATATTTATAATTTCTAAAATTAATAATACAAATCCTGTTACTTATAGTATAAAAGATCAAAATAATGAAGATATTATTGGAAATTTTTATGAATATGAATTGAAAAAAACCAATTTGTAAATTTTATTTTATATAAATGGAAAAGATATGTTTAAGGTGTAAATTATATAAAGATATATCTAAATTTTATAAAGACAAAAATACTAAAGATGGGTTATATTATTATTGTAAAGAATGTAAGGATGTGTATTATAAAAAATTATATGATAGTATTAAAGTTATTGAATTAAATGAAAAAAAAGTCATAAATGTAAAGAAATTAAAGATATTTCAAATTTTAATAATTATCATTATAGTAAAGATAGAAAAAATACAATTTGTATACAATGTATTAAAGAAATGTTTTTAAAATCACAATTTTGTGAATGTGGAAGAAATATTAAATGGACTAATAATTATTTAAGACATTTAGAAACTAAAATTCATGACAAAAATATAACAAAACTAGAAAATTTAAAAATATGATAAAAAAAGAAGACAAAATTTTACTTGTTTTAAAAAAATTCAAATTTTATTAAAAATATATGATTTAAACTATAAATTACCTAGTAAAAAGTGGAAATACTTCTTATATTTTTAAGAGTTTTATTTCTAAGTAAAAATTATTTTTAATAAATAAAGAATTTCACCCCTAATAAATGGAACGAACAAATAAAAATATTAATTGTCCTTATTGTAATAAAAATATATTATATAAAAATTATGATAGACATTATAATTCAACTAAACATTTACTAAATAAACAAAAATATGATAATAAAATATTTGAATTAAAACATTGGTGTAAAAATAATAATATATATAATTATAAAAATAAAACTTTAGATGAATTAACAAATATTAAAGAAACATTTGATCTTACAAATTATTCATTATTTAATATAGTAAAATTAAATGAAATTGCAAAAAAATTATCTGTCAGAAATTATGAAAAATTATCTAGAGATGAACTAATTAAAAGATTAAACAAAATTAAAGAAAATCCAAATAATTTAGAATATAGATCATTTAAATATATTCAAAATTTAGCAATTAAAAATAGTATTAAAATTGTTAATAAAACTAGAAGAGAATTGATTGGATTATTAAATGATTATTTTAAAAATAGACCAATTCCAAAAGAAAATATAATAAATATTCAAGAAGCTTCGTCATTAAAAGGATATTTTCAAGATTATATTTTAACAAATTCAAATGATGATTTAGATATTAATGATTATTTAGAAACTCAAAGAAATGAAATAAAAAAATTGATAGAAAAACAAAAATTTAAAAATATTAAAGGACAGATGGCTTTAGAATGTGAATATGAAAGAAAATTAATAAATGGTGAAATTCAAAATAGTAATATGTATTTTTGCATAAAAAGTTCAGATATTTTAAATATAGATGATTTTATTGATGATCAATTTAAGAAATTAATAGTTAGAGAACAACTAAATCAACCATCAAAAGGCTCTGGTTGGTCATTAAAAAGATGTGTTGAATTAAATCTAAAATTATCTAAAAATAATTCATTAAATGCTGGATCATATATAGAATTACCAAATGAAATTAAGAATAAAAAATGTTGTGAAAATTTTAAAAATAAAGATGAATATTGTTTTATTTATGCAATTAGATGTGCTATTGATAAACCAAACAAAAATGCTGAAAGAGTTAAACAATATCAAAAATATATAAATGATGATATTTTTAAAGGTTTTGATTATCCAATAACATTGAAAGATATTAAATTATTTGAAAAAAGATCGTTTGACTCTAAATATAACTATCCATCAATGTCAATAAATATTTATAGAATTGATGAAGATAAAAAAATAGTGCCATTACAAATATCTAAACATTATAATGTAAAATTAGAAATTGATTTATTATATTATAAAATTGGTAATAATTGTCATTATATATTAATAACAGATTTAAATAAATTGGTATATTCTCAATTATCAAAACATAAAACAAAAAAATATATTTGTAGAAGATGTTTGACTCATTTCTACAAAAATAAAGACTTGAATAATCATTTAGAAATATGTAAATCATTAGAACCTTGTAGACCTATAATGCCATTTCCTGGTCAAAAAGTAAGTTTTAAAAACTATTACAAAAAGTTTGAACATCCATATGTAATTTATATGGATTTTGAAAGTATATTAGAAAAGATTGATAATTGTAAAAATAATCCAAATTGCTCATATACAAATAAAATTCAAAAACATATACCATATGGATTTACAATCTATTTAGTATCTAGAGTAACTAATAAAATGTATAAACCTATTTGTTATAGAGCAAAAAATGAAGAAGAATTAATAAATGTACCAAATAAATTATTTGAATATTTAGATGAAATTTCAAAATATATAGCTAAAAAATATAATTCAAAAAATAAAAAGCCTATGAATTTAACTAATGAAGAAGAAATTAATTATCAAAAAACTAATATTTGTCATATTTGTGAAAATAGTGGTTTTGATGTTAATGAAAGGAAAAAGGTAAGAGATCATTGCCATTTAACAGGAAAATTTAGGGGTGCTGCACATTTAAATTGTGATTTAAATCTAAAATTCCCTCAAAATATTCCTATATTCTGTCATAATAGTTCAAATTATGATACACATTTGTTTATAAAAGAATTAGCTAAAAAATATGGTAAAATTGATTTGTTAGCTAATACAGATGAAAAATATATAAACTATTCAGTAAATTCTGGTTATGGTTATGAATTTGAAGGTGATAAACCTAGAAAATTTATAAAATTCTCATTTGTAGATACATTTAGATTTATGGCTATATCAATTGAAAAATTAGCTAAAAATCTTAAAGAATTTAAGCATATAAATAAATTTATAAAAGAAAATGATATAATTGAATATGATAATGAAACTTTAAAAATATTAACTTCTAAAGGTATATTTCCATATGAATTTATTGATAATGTTGAAAAATTAAACTATGATAAAATATTAGAAAAAGATCAATTTTATAGTTGTTTAACTAATGAAAATATAAGTGATGATGATTATAAACATTATATAAAAGTTTGGAATAAATTAAAAGTAAAAACATTAGGTAATTATTCAGATTTATATAATATTCAAGATGTTCTTTTATTAGCTGATATATTTGAAAATTTTAGATCTGTTTGTTTGAAAAATTATCAATTAGATCCAGCACATTATCTAACATCACCATCATTAGCTTGGGATTCTATGTTAAAATTAACAAAAATTAAACTAGAATTAATAAGTGATTATAATATGTATTTAATGATTGAAAAAGGTATTAGAGGTGGTATTTCACAATGTATAACTAGATATTGTAAAGCAAACAATAAATATACAAAAAATTATGATAAAACAAAACCTGAAAATTATATGTTATATATAGATGCAAATAATCTATATGGATGGGCTTTAAGTCAAAAATTACCTTATAAAGATATAACATGGATGAATCCTAATACATATACATTAAATGAATGGGAAGAAACAATATTAGAATTAGATGAAAATGCTGAATATGGATACATATTAGATGTTGATTTAGAATATCCTATTGAATTACATGATGACCATAAAGATTTACCATTAGCACCTGAACATTATAATAATAAGCTTTGCACAACATTATTTGATAAAAAAGATTATGTTATTCATTCAAGAAACTTAAAATATTATCTACAAAAAGGATTAAAATTAAAGAAAGTTAATAGAGTTATAGCATTTGATCAAGATGATTATATGAAAAAATATATTGAATTAAATACCAAATTAAGATCCAAATCAACATCAGATTTTGAAAAAAGACTTTTTTAAATTGATGAATAATAGTGTTTTTGGAAAAACTATGGAAAATGTTAGAAATAGATGTGATATTAAATTAGGTGACGAAAAGTTTTCATTAAAACAAGCAAAAAAAACCTAATTTTAAAACATTTAGTATATTTGATAAAGACTGTATTGCTTCACATATGATAAAAGAAAAGGTTAAGTTTGATAAACCAATCTATATAGGATTTTCAGTACTTGATTTATCAAAATTACATATGTATCAATTTTATTATGAAAATTAAAGAAGTTTGATCGAAATATAAGGTTATTATATATGGATACAGACAGTTATTTTATAGAATTTAAAAAGGATCCATATAAAATTATTAAAGAAAATATTAATGAATTTGATACAAGTGATTATAAGAAAGAACATGAATGCTATAGTGAAAAGAATAAAAAAATAATTGGTAAATTTAAAGATGAGTTAAATGGTGAAATATTAGAAGAATATTGTGGTTTAAGATCAAAATTATATAGTTATGAATTTAATAATAAAAATCCTGTAAAATGTAAAGGAATCAAGAAAAGTGTTGTTGATAAAACATTACATATGGATGATTTTAAGAAATGTTTATTTGTGAAATGTTTATGTTTGATGATCAAGAACAATATAGAGAAATGACTTGTATTAGAAGTTTTAAACATGAACTATATACAATTACAATAAATAAATTAGCTTTAAGTAATAGAGATGACAAAAGATTTATTTGTTAAAATAAAATTGATACATTACCTTGGGGGTATAAAAATAATTATAAATAAATGGAAATTTTAATTGTTCCAAAAGAATTAATAAATAATGATTTTGATATAAAATTATATCTATTTAAAACTAAAATATCAAATAAATTTTTAATATATCTTTTTAAATATAAAAATTATTTTGTATATCATTATAAGTTTAATTTTATAATAGAACCATTTATAAATATAATAAAAAATTATGTTAAAGAAAGTTTTAAAGAAAATGATCAAAATTATATTAATAATTTATAACCATATGATATTGAATTTATACTATAATTTTATGTATATTTTTAAATATTTTCTTTAATAAATTTAAATATATTCAATAATTTATTGAATATCTAACCTAAAAATATCTATAAATTTTACTTTATTATCATTATAAATAAGACCCGTCTTTAAGACGGGTCTCAAATTTGTATATAATTAATTATCTTTATGAATATTTTTTGAATGTTTAAGAAAAGTAACGTTTTGTTACCCTTAAGATTTTATTGTATAATAAGGTTAACTCCTTTAAAAATTTTTAAAATAAATATTATAATTTATATGGGACCCATTTTGGGTCCTACCTAATTTTAATAAGTTTTGTATGTTTTTCATTATATGATAGGGGGGACAAATTGTCCCCTCTAAAAATATCTATAAATTTTAATTTATCATCATCTATCCTTATTGTTTATCTACCTTTTTTTGATTTTAAAATTAATGAATATAAACCAGATTCATTAATAAATATTGTTTTATTATCTATTTTATTGACGCCCTGTTTTAGGGCGTCTGAAAACATGTTTGTACATCAATTTCCAGGGTGTCATAATTTGTGACACCTATAATTTTTATGTAAATTAATTTATCATCATTATGTAAGTGTAACTGTTGGTTACACTTGATATTTTTTAAGTTTTATATATTTTTCTTTTACATTATCAATTAAAACTTTTCTAGAATTTTTATATTTTAAAATATTTATTAATATTATTAATTAGTTTATTATTAAACATAACATTATTGTTAGTTAAATCAATTGTTGTTTTTATTATTTATGTAGACAAATTATTACAAATTTTGTTTTAATCTTAAATATACAATACTTTTAATATTTTCATTATTTATTAGATTTCCATCACTATCTTGAATAGATATTATAATATTTTGAATTTTATTTATATTTTTTAAAGGAATATAATCAATTTCATTTGGTTTTTCACTAATTTTTGATCCATATTCAACATTTGGATAAAATGAATATAGAATTTCTGATTCTTTATGTAAATGTGAAAGATCTTTATGATTTTCAAAACTAGGTTCAACTAAATTACAATGAATTTCAATAACATCAAAAGGTCTAATTTTTGGTAGTTTTATTCCTTTTGTTAATGGGCCATTCCATGAAAAATGAGCCTGACAGTAAAAAAATTAAAATAAAAAATTACAAGATTTGACTTATGATCCATGTAGGTAAAAGTGTAAAAAAACATAAAAATATAATAAAAAAGGGTAATTATTGATTTTTAATTGTTGATCAGCTGATTCAAAATAGATCAGCTGACTGTTTTCAACCACATGTTTTTAGAGGCACATATTTGTATTATTTTTTGATGGTGTTTGAGAAGATCACTGGATTTAGGTTAATGGAGAAGAAAGATCAAGTTTTCAAGTTGAACTTCACCAAGCAAGTTTTGAAGGTAATTATTCTATTTTTCTTTCATATGTATCCAAACAAACAGTGTTTAACTTGTCCCACCCGTGACAAAAAAGATAAAAAAGTTTAGTTTTGATGTTGAAAAAAAAAATTAGGTTATGTTCATTACCTTGTGAAAGTAAGAAGTGAACTTAGGTTATTAAATTTATATGAAAATAATTAGCAACAAAATATAATTTTTTGCTAAAATGTAGTTTTATTATTGTCCCACCCGTGACAGTCACGGGTAGGACAAATGCTACTCGAGCATTCATACGGCCTAAGTCTCCTGACTATCAACAAATTTATTATTTTAGGTTAAGCTATATGTTCAGCCACAATTTAATGACTTTTTGGTTTAATTTCAAATAATATTAGTAATAAATTTATTACAAATCAGGTTTTCTATTTCTAATCAGTACCGTGAATGGTTTTCAGAAATATGGGAACAACTACATCAACTGAACAAATCAAGAAGCTGCAGGAAAAATTGAAAAAGGATAAGGCCAAATATGAAAAATTCCTGGAAAATGAAAGAAAAAGATATAAGAAAAGAAGAAAATAGAAGCTAGTAGGTCTTTAAGACTGCTTGATCTCAGAGAATAGACGAAAGGAGGCTGAAGGAAAAAGGAAATATTGGCTAAAGCTGAAAGAAAGAGTAAAATTGGATTTATCTGGGTCAAGTTTAGGATCCTACAAATATCCTCAATCTCTTGGGAAGGCTGTCAAACGGGAAAAAATGTATTGCCATTTAGCGCGAGTAAGAAATCATCTGTCATAAAAAAACTAGTTTGACAGTATGGCTAAAGCAGCTATTAAAAGTATTTGATTAATTCCAGAGTTCCAATCAAAGCACAAAAGGACAGCGATAAACTACAGATATGCTAATTAGTCAAAGTAACATCGAAGAAGATAGGGAAGTGAAAGTAATTGGCATGAGGTGTGTAGGTGGTACAGGAAGACTCTTTAAGGTAGATGAGAAAGATTTGTTTTATGTTGAATTTGAAAGAATAATCAGAATCTAAATCAGCACCTAAACTAAAACGTGTAAGGAATGCTATCTTCTTTGAGTTTTCTGGTAACGTTGATATTTTTTAGCAAGATTAACTTTTTTTACAAGTTGCGGTTACAAATTGTTTCATTTTTGTTATTACTAAGTTTAAAATTCTTGTAATTAGGCCTATTGTACTGTACTTTAAAGTGTACTGAACCCTTTGTAAAAAATGTTCATGAATGAAACTATTTTTTGTTTTATTAACCATCGTTTTTCTTACTGCGTCCCACCCGTGACAGTTAACTGTCCCACCCGTGACACTTGTTAAATAAAAGTAAATAATAATATGTTGAAGGTAGATCTTAAATTTTGTGATATCAAGATGAGGGTTCTTTTAATAGATATAAGCTCCAAAAACTGTTTAGTTTTATTTGATAAATTCACAGAGATTGTTAAGTTTATAGAACGATACATAGTAGTGCTTCCTTTTCCTGTCCCACCCGTGACAGGTTTTAAAAGTGTAATAACTCTTTTGTTATGTGAGGAACAGTACTAAAATAATCAACAACATTTCCACAACTCTATAATGAAAACATGTGGGCAGTTTTTTATGGACTATGATTCATAATTTAAAATATATTGTCTTCTAAACACAACAAAACACGTCCAACTGTCCCACCCGTGACAATGGAATGGCCCTAATACATTTGGTTCAATTATTTTATTATTTAACCCTAATAAATCAATTATAATTGTTGTTACTATAATTTTAACAGGAGATTTTATTATAATATATGGTCCATCATTTTTCAGTATAAAATCATTTTCATCAAATTTATTAATTTTCTTTTTAAATTCTTTTAAACTATTAATAAAAATATTTTTTATTTCTTCAATTGTATAATTTCCTTTATTTATATCAAAATATTGATCTATAATTTTATCATCTTCATCTTTAATAGAATATCCATAACAGTTTTTATAATCATTTGGTATATTTGATATAAAATTATCTGAATAAAATCCACTTAAACCAATACTATATTTTCCATCTAAATGTATTGGATGTTCTAATCTTAATTCTAGTTTGGATGAATGACCAATTATTTTAAATAATTTCATCTTATTTAAATGGAGAAATTTTTAGAAAAAAAAGATAATATAAAATTAGAATCATATGATAAAAATAATAAAAATGATCAACTTATTAGATTATTAATTATAGGAACAAGTGGATCTGGTAAAACTACATTATTATTAAATTTTATTTACAAAAGATTAATTCCATATTCAAATTTATATATTTTTAGTAAATCATTAGAAAAACCATCTTATAAATTATTACAAAAAAGATTTAAAAATATAGAATCAAATATTAATAAACAAATTTCTCATTTTTCATGTGATGATATGATTCCACTAAATGAATGTAAACCAAATTCATTAGTAGTTTTTGATGATTGTATTTTAGAAAAACAAGATAAAATTAAAGAATATTTTATAATGGGTAGACATAAAAATACATCATGTATTTATTTATCACAATGTTATTCAAAAGTTGATATGCAATTAATTAGAAATAATTTAAATATGTTATGCATTTTTAAACAAAATGAACATTATATGAAAAAAATATATAATAATTTTGTTGGATCAGATATGAAATTTGATAAATTTAAAACTATTTGTAATGATTGTTGGAAAGAAGACTATGGATTTTTAACTATTAATTTATTGAAAAAATCAAATGATGGAAAATATATGAAAAATTTTTCTGATATTAAATAATGATAATGGCTTGTTGTATATTTGAGTCAATAATTGATAGAATATTTATTTTATTAGTATTATTTATTTCATTAGTATTTATATATTTAATGAAAATTACAGAAATAAAGTAAAATAAATTGTGTTTAACAAAATTAGTGTTTATGTTAACATGATTTGTGTTTGTGTTAACATGATTTGTTTTGAACCTAAATTTTTCTTTGTAATAAATGGATAAAATATCTGTTAATGAAGCTAAAAAATTAGATGATATTGAAAAAAAATTAATAAAAGAATTTAAAAATCAAATTAAAATTGAAGATAATTATGAAAAATTAAACAAAAAGCATATGAACCTATAACATCAGCAATTGGTAAAGTTGAAAATAAAATTGGTGAAGTCTTAAATGAAAATAAAAACCTTATGGAATTGGTACCTGTTGTTAATAATTTTGCCAATATATCAATACCAGAAACTGAAGAATTAAATTTACCTTCAAGTACTCCATTTAGACCAATCAGACAACCAATAATTCAAGAAGAATCGACATTTATTGACCCAAATTTAATTTCACCTCAAACATTAGATAAAATTATTGGTCCATTAGCACAAAAATATTTACCAAGAACAAAAGATGATAAATTTGGTTTATATTGGAATAAACATAAAAAATCATTTATGATTGGTGATAAAATAACTGTAATTGATAATGATGATTTAATAATTGATGATAAAAAATATAATGGAACACATGGATTATGGAGATTGTTAACTTATGAAAAGAAACCAGATAATAATTTATATACACAAGATGATTTAAATAATTATTCAAAGATTTTATGGGAAACTAATTCAATTTATAAAAATAATGATCCAAATAGTAAGAAACCAAAATCTAGTAAAGGTGATAAATATATTAATTTAATTAAACATATTTGGGAATTAAAAGGTGAAATTGAAGGTTCAGGAATCAGACAATATACAGAAAATAAAATTGAATATAGATTTATAGATGATTTAAATAAATTAGATAATATTATTAATTATATATATGCACAAGAAAAAGCTGGTAATAATATTTTTTTAAATGAAAAGAGAGCAATTAAAGACTTTATATCAAATAAATTAGATGAATTAATTGAAAAACCTGAAGGAATTAAGTATTTAAAAAGAATTTTGGCAAATATTTCATCACCATTATTAAAAGATGGATCAGGTATTTTAAATGATGTTATAAATAATTTACCTTTTGAATTACATGTACCTGGTTATCAATATCTAGGGCCTGGAACTAAATTAAATAAAAGAGTAAAAAGAGGTGATCCTGGAATAAATGATTTAGATAAAGCTGCTAAAGAACATGATTTATTTTATAGAGATCATAAAGATACAAAATCTAGAAATGAAATAGCTGATAAAATTTTACAAGATAAAGCATGGGATATAGTAACATCAAATGATCATGGAATTGGTGAAAGATTAATTGCATTACCAACATCAGGTGCTATGTGGATGAAAAGAAAATTTGGTATGGGTTTAGAAGTAGGATTAAAATTTTAATAAAATTTTTTATTAATTATGTTAATCTATATTATAAAAAACTATAATTTTTTTTCTTAATAAATGGAAAAAATAAATATAAACTTGACAGATAATCAAATATCAAAAATAAAATTAGCATTTAAAAATAAAAGATCAGTTATAATTCAATTTAATATTGATCAATTTAATGAAAATGGAAAAGATATTATATTATTATCTAAAAGACAAATTAATAAACTAAATAAACATAAAAAATTAAATAAAGGATTAAGATTTGAATTTTCATATAATCAATTAAAAGAAATAAAAAATGGTGGATTACTAAAAGAAATTTTAGATTTTGCTGATAATATACCTATAGTTAAAAATTATACACCAAATGTTAGAAAGGGAGCAAAAGTAGTAAAAGAATCTATAATTCCTAAATTTAGAAATTTTGTTGATTGGTTAGATCATGAATTAAAAAATGTAGAAGGATCTGGTTTAGATAAAAAAAACATTAAAATATATGAAACAAAATTATAAAAAAATTTTGAACCACTAACATTAGGTGAATTAGAAAAATTGTGTAAAAATATAAAATATTTTAGAGGTGTATTTATGAGAGATATATTACCTAATAAAGTTAATAAATTTGAATGTGGAATTATAAATTTAGATTCATTTGATGGAAATGGAACTCATTGGGTTTGTTATTATAAAAAAGATAAAATTAAATATTATTTTGATTCATATGGAAATATAGTTAATAAACCACCAATAGAATTAGTTAAATATCTAGGAAAAGATAATATATTTTGTAATGATAATCAAATTCAAAATTATAATGATCCACCAATTTGTGGTCATTTATGTATTTTTATATTAAATGAATTAAATAATAATAAAAAATTTGATAATATAATAAATAAATTAATCCTTAATAAATATGGATTCACAAAATATATTTGATCTGTTTGGAAGACAGAAAAAACATCCAATTAATATTAAAGAAGATTATATAAATTCTAAATTAAATATATTTTTTAATAATTTTAGTAAAAGTTTTAAAAGTCATGTAAAAAAGACTGAAAATCTAGTAAATGCTATTGGTTTATAAAAAAATTATATAAGTATTAATGGTAAAAGAATTGTTAATGTTAAACCAAGTATAAATAAATATGATGTTGTAATAAAATCAGAATTAGATGAAGTTTTAGATTCAATTATTAAAATTGGTAATGATCATTCAGAAACTAAAAAAGATTTAAATAAAATTACAGACTTTTTAATTAATATTGGAAAATATGTTGAAAATTTAGAAGAAAAATTAGAAAAAGAACTAAAATTTCTATTTGATGGAGTCAATGAATCCATAAAAGAATTAAATGCTGAAATAATACTAATTAAAGATGATATAGATAAGTTACAATAATTATTTTATATAAATGGAGTTAATTTATTGTCTTAAATGTAAACAAAAAACTAATTCTAAAGATATTCAGATAATAAAATTGAAAAATATAAATGTAATTAAATCATTAATGGCTCTATACAGTTCATTTGATTTATTCATTATCAGAAACCAAAATCAATTAAACAAAGATGATTGGGATGATATTTCTGAAAAATATGAATTGAGTATTAATATGATGAGATTGTTTCAAAATAAATTAAATTGGCAAAAAATTGCTCAACATCAAAATTTAACTATAGATTTTATTACTGAATTCATAAATTATCAATTAAAAGATTATATTGATTTGATTTGTAAATATCAAAATTTAACTGAATATTTCATTCATGATTATGCATTTACATTAAATTGGGAATTAATTTTAGAACATCAAAAAATATCAGCAAAATTTATAATTGATCATGCTACTGAAATTGAATATTTTAAAAGTAAAAATGAAATTGATACATAAAAATTATAAAATTTGACATCATAAAAATTATAAAAATTTTACTTGTTTTTAAAAAGCTTTTGATTTAAAAAATTATCCTTAATAAATGGCTGATTACAAAAAATATATAAATGATATTGAAAGAGCTGAATACAAAAATTTCTATCCATTATCTAAATTACATTTAAATGAACCTAATAAAAAAACTAAATTTAATATAGATTTTGGAGATGGATTTTGTACTTCTAAATTTCAGTTTTATATATCTGGTAAATTGACTAAATCTGATGGAAATGCATATTATAATGGTGCTAATATAAAATTAATTGATAATTTTGTTCCATTTTTATTTTCAAAAATTGAAGTTAGAAAACATAATAAATTGATTGATGAAATTGAATATCCTGGTCTATTAAGTACAATTAAAGGTACTATAACTTATTCAAAATCAGAAATAAATCAAATAAATAATGGTTTTGAATCAAATTTTAAAAATAAGTTTGAAGCAATTGGTAATTTATCTCATTTTGGATTAGGATTTTTTGAAAATGTAAATATTCCAATATACAAAGGAGGTTTTAATATAACATTTATTAGATCAGAAGATAATGATGCAATTTTTAGATGGAAAACTAAAAAGGCTGATGGATCTTATGATAATGCTGCATTACCAACTGAAGGTAAAATAACAATTGATGAATTTTTTATTAGAGTTCCTATAATTGAATACAAAACAACAAGTAAAATTCAATTAATTAATGAACTAAGCAAATTTGAAAAAGTAAATTTTCATTTTAATCATTGGCAATGCATTGAACAAAAAAATATTACAGGAAAGAATTTAAGTTTTGATATAACAAATATCTATAGAAATATTTATAATCCAAAATTTATTATAATTGGATTTCAAAAATCAAGAACAAATGATCAGTTATTTGATACTTCTAAATTTGATAGTATGTATGTAAAAAATATAAGAGTAAAACTAAATGGTCATTATTACCCTGATGAATTGGAAAATTTTGATATAAACAATGAAAAATTTAGAATTATGTATGAAATGTATCAAGATTATAAAAAAGTTTATTATATTAGTAGTAAAATGTATTATAGTCCAACAGAATTTCTAGAAAATAGACCAATTTATGTAATTGATACTACAAAAAATCCAACAAATATTTCAAGTTCAAAAAATGATATTATTATTTATGCAGATTTTGATTATGATATAGTAGCTACTAGTAAAACAAATTGTTATATTATTATTGTATCTGAAAAATTACTTGAATATAATATAATCAAAAATGATATTACTGAAATAAATAAATAATAATTTTAAAATTTTGTTTAAAAATAAATACATTTGAAGCGTGCATGGCATGCACACTGAACTTAGTTTTTGTTATATTTATCCATTTTGAACATTGATTTTGTTCACATTTTTCAACAACTTTAATTTATCATAAATCAGTAATATTCAAAGCGTGCATACCATGCACACTTAACTTAGTTTTAGCGAATTTCCCATAGGGAATAAGCTATTACCGTAGGTCTCATGGTAAGACCTAAGCCCGGGACCATGTTACTTTTTCGTTTTGAGGTGCCCAGAGACCAAAAATAATAGTCATTAAAATTTATATATATATATATATGTATATATGTATATATGTATGTATGTGTCCCTAGACACGATAACTCTCGTAAAAATGGTCCGATCGACACCAAATTTGGTAGAGATGTGTAATCCTACATTTATTCGGATGAGTTCGTAAACCAGACATATCGACCTATCGGAAGGGGTAGTTTTGGGGGGTTTTGTACCCCAAAAATGGGTTTTTTGCATTTTTCATATGTAATTTTTAAAAATTTCTAATTTTTATTTTGACCATTGGATTTAGCTCAAAAAAACACACAATTTAGTATTTTGAAGCTTTGCTCTATCTCCATTGGTTACCGAGATATTAAAAAGTCTAAAGACAGTACATTGTATTTTGGGGCTCCAATGTTAATCTTATGGAGAATAAGAATGTGTTAATATTTCACTTATTAACTAATATTTTTTGATGAAACTTGGTAATCAGCTTCATTTGGTTGAGATTCATCCATTTATAGTAAAAAATCTTGGTTTTTGTGCTTATCATGGCAGCAAACCTGCATACTCTTTTCCCATGTTAATCATATGGAGAATAGGCAAACTTCATTATTTATGAACAGATATTGATGAAACTTAGTATATGGCTTCATATGGTCGAAATAAAAAATTTTTATGCTAAAAACCTACTTTTGGTGTTCCCCATGGCAGCATACCTGCATACTCATTCCCTATATTTATCATAAGGAGATACACATTTATTTCCCTATTTATGAGCTTGTGATGATTTTTGGTTTACATGTTTATCTGGTCATAATTAATACTACCAATTTGGAAATTCGCTGAGTACGCAGGTCTGCTGCGACGGGGGTATTTGTTATATTTATCCATTTTGAACATTGATTTTGTTCACATTTTTCAACAACTTTAATTTATCATAAATCAATAATATTCAAAGCGTGCATACCATGCACACTTAACTTAGGTTTTGTTATATTTATCCATTTTGAACATTAATTTTGTTCACTGAAAATTCCATAAAACTCTATTCATTTTGGATACTATTTTAGTAAAATTTTACTTGTTTTTAAAAAATTTTATTTTGTAGGAAATTTTATGAAAATTTAGGCATATTTGTTGAAAATTTCATTAAAATTGCATATTTTTTATGACAATTTTACAAAAGCTGAAAATTGGCCAAAAAGTGGCAAAAATATTACATAATTGTATTAAAAAACTGTGAAATTTGTTTGATTTTTGATTGTCTCCAAAAGTGAGCCAGGAACCCCATATTACTATCTACTTATATATATATATATATATATATATATATATATATATATATATATATATATATATTAGGGGTGGGCGAGTACTCGAGTTTCGAGTAGTGGCTCGGGTAATTAGTCCTACTCGAACTTGAGTCGAGTAGTTGCAAATACTCGAGAATTGAGTCGAGTAGTCGTCGTCGTCGTCACTGCGCGCAGCCGTAACAATAGTTGTTTACGTCTGGCGGCCGGCGATCTCGCTAACGAGCACAAAAACACGGCCGGCCACCGAGACGATCTATTGTTCAGCTTATGACGCCCGGCAGTAATTTATTCAAGAGGGGTGTTTTTGGCTCCTAGTACCAAATGCTACTTTCTGAACCAATTGTCGTAGAAAACTAAGGGATGGCTCTATTAATTCGTCTAATTCTTACAAATTAAACAAAACGTCAACCAAAGTTGTGTGACTTTCCTAAAGGAAAGTGGCAAAGTGTTGTTAAATAAATCAATCTTTAATTGAATTACTGTTTTATAATGTTAAAAGTATCTTATTATAATTTAATATAATTTTGTAATGAAAAACTTCAAATCCCATTAAATATATATATATATATATATATATATATATATATATATATATATATATATATATATATATATATTTCTTTTTTTTCATTAAACATTACAAATACATTTATTAGATTTTGAGGTTCATAACTTAAAACCTTCATTGTTTTTATTGATTTTTTCATCATACACTCCTTTTTTAATATAGCAAAAAATAGCTAAATGAATACATAAAAATAAAAATAATTAGGTCTAGTGTATATTTTCAAAGTTCAATTTTTATGATAATCTCCAAGTAAGAACCTGTCTCAGTTAAATCAATAAGTAAAAAAAAGAACATTTCTTGGGGTTATAAATGGCGTTGGCTTGTTGAACCACTTCATTCCTTAGTGTTAATATTTATTATAATTTCAATTTCTTGTTTTTTTGTTTACTATACTGAGCAGGCCTTAGGCTTATTTATGTAATTCAGTTTTGTTTTATTTACAATTTGTCCATTTGTTTTAATCTATATTTTGATGTACATAATTTTTCTGTTAATTCTTTGTACAAAACGTTTAATATTTCATTCAACAAAACTTTTATAAAATTTTAATGGACCTTTTTTTATGTATATTGTTTAGTGATTTGATTTTATTTTTTTTGGTTACAAGAAAATTTGTACTGTATCCTTATCTTATTGTATAATGCAAATATAAAAATTAGATATTTAAAATCTTTTCAACTAAAGGAGGTTCATTGTAACTTATACAAAAACAAGTGGAACAGTTTGGAAACAGAACCAGTTGATATTTAACATTCATTTTTCTTTATACGACACTCAGATAAAAGTCAAAACGAATATTTCCTGATAGCGTCGAGGAGAGCAATCCCGTCCCGAAATTGGACGGGAAATAAAAATTCCCGTCCCGAACTAAAAATCCATTCCCGTCCATCCCTAATTTTTTTGTTGATGAAATTTTTAACTTCGGCATTATTCTTAGAAATTTATTTGTACTACACATTGTAAGAGGAAAACTGTAAATAAATATACTTACTTTTTTATTAAATTTTTTTCTAAGTAGTTCTTATTGTCGTACCCTAAATTGATGTTATCTTTCAGTGTTCTCATGCATAAATATGAATTTAATAATACTTTTACTTTTATTATTTAATATTATTTTTTTAAACTCATTATAAACTTTTTTACACTACTACTCGACTTGATACCCGAGTAGTTGATGCAATACTCGAATCGTAAAACCACTACTCGCCCACCCCTAATATATATATATACACATATATACATACCATACGTGTATATACATATCATATGGCTCATTTAGCCAGCCACCGAGCTAAAAGAATGAGAATATCAATCCTGCGGTGCAGGTGCAGAGAAAAAATTAATGTCTAAAATAAAAATATTGATCACTCCTTATAGAGTGCGCAATAGCGCTATCATTAGAGCTGATATTACACAGCAAAAATGGCGGGAGTACAATAAACACAAAGATACCGGACAGTACTTATTTAAAAATCTGTGCTGGAACTGGACACAACGGCACAGCGCTAGATGCTGTAGCAGTGTCGCTTTGGGTCCACTGCACCACAGTATGTACTTAAAATATTACAACTAGTTAATCAATAAATTTACAGCTAATATTATATCTACGATGATAGGTGAGAATCAAAACCGGGGTGATCGCATGTTAAAGTTATATTTACGAAATAAAAACCATAAAACGAAACTATTCACTCTCGCTGGCGGAGCCACTGGCGCTTCCACTGCCACTGGGAGACGCAGAACGGCTGCGTGAAGCTGACTTGCGTGGTGGCGACCCTGTCCTGGACCTGCGAGGGGAAAAGTATCAGTGAGAAACCAACCTTACAAAAAAATACTCTCATAGGTCTACAGGCTCGCTTCCTCAAGTTCAGGTCGAGCCAAGAACTTTCAGTCAGAGGCCTAAATCTGGGTGGGTTAAAAAAATAGATTTCACAAAGTTATTAATTATTGAATTACTATGTTTTAATGACCCTAGGTGATTTTTACATGCAAATTAAAATAAAACCTCAAACATACACGAGTTTTAAGATAACATTATGAATGAAAGTTGGTTAAAAATTAAAACTGTAATTTGGGCCTTGTATAATTATGTTTTTTAGTTCCATATGTTGCTGTTGTTTTTTCACTCTAGCTCTTACTTTTTTAATTTTCTGGATCGTAATTGAAGGACAGAGTTATTAAAAGCATAATATAGTAAAGACCTGCAAACCCGGATTTGAAGCATCGGCATGATACTGACATTTTATGGATATTGTATGACTAATTATTTACATAATGTAGGCTGAACGGTGTCCAAGTTTCTGAAAATTCCGGATTATAGGGAAAGGAGTAAACATGAGAAAATGTACCAATAGGTTATTATATTCCTAAAAAAAACATTTATTCATTGCATACTGTGCATAGTACACAAACTTAAACCTCATCTTTTAAAATAAATTTAAAGAAAACCCAAAATTATTCTGTAGGCCCTAGTTGAATCCATGGCGCTTGGAACCCATTGTACTTTACTGCCCTGGCAGGTTTTCTGAGTTATCTGGCATTGCGGGTTATCAAAGTCCGGGTGCGTGGGACTCTGCTGTGCAAAAAAATTCTATTCTTTCAATACCGATTTAAATGTTGGGCTTAAGTCATTTTAATTGTAGGAACAAAAATTGGATTTTGTTGAAACATTATACAGTTCGAAGTATTTTGTATCACTAGTTTCTAAGATGGTGGAAAAATATATCACAAAAAAGTATGATTTAATAAAGTAAATAAATATAATATATTACATAAAACTTAGGGATGGACAAGTCTCAAAATTTCTCGAATTTTTCAGGAAATTTTTGGTCTTGTTTTCGAGATGGGATTTTTTTCTCGAGATTCTTTAGGATGGGAAATATTTTGTAAATGCATTAAATAATCTGTACAAATTACTGGGCCTATTTTATTAGCAATTTAATACTGAAATATATGATTTAAGTGATGTGTTTTATTTTCCATATTTGTACATATACATGCTAAATTTTTATGTGATTAAAAGTCTGTTTTTTTTAGTTTTAATTGATATTTTTTTCCTATGTTTATAGACATTATTATGACCTTCATTTAAATTTTTGTTTTCTTATCGTATTTTTGAGAAGAAGCGTGACTATTGTGAGACATATTTGACTGAATATAGCAAAAAATAAGATATACAAAAAAGACAATACTGAAATTGTAACATTCAACTAATAAGACAGGTGCTTCAGTCAATTTTGCAATGCCAACACATATCCCGTTATCTTAGCCTATTATTAAGAGATTAGAGTGATAATTTACTTAATATTTGTTTCTTACTGATGTATTTTAAAGAAGTTTCTAAATAAAAGTTGTCATATGGACTTTGTAAGTCCATAAGGCAAACCCTACCTTGTAAATGTACATACCAAATTTTATTAAGCTATGGCATTCTTTTCATTTTCCCCATAAACCCTATGGGGGGTATGTAGGTTTGCCGCCATTTGGGCTTTGTAAGCAAATTTAAGTTAAACCCTTCTTAATTAATGTACATAAAACATTTTATCAAGATATGTTAATAATAAACAAGATAGAAGGTTTTGTTAATTTCCCATAAGAATAACATGGGAAACATGTTTTTGGACTTCCTACCTAACCATTTAAGCTAAGTTAAAAATTCGAGCTCGTTTGCTTTGCTCACTCGCCAGGCCGAAGGATGCTGCACTTTGGTATAATTTTCCTAAACTACGGATTAAAGACGTAACACAATGGTTTATATTATCTACAGTTATCAGCTGATTTTTGTTCAATTTAAAAATCTCCATAAGGATAACATGGAAAATTTGAAGGGCTCTAGGACGAAAACGGGATTTTTCCTAGACATGGGACCATCTCCAATCGATTTCTGGTGGCCAATACCCCCATAATCAAACAAATAATCAAAAATCCTTGGAGTGGAAAATAATTTTTTCCCGTGCAAACATTGCTCGTGCTTGAGTATAAGATAGGATAGTTGGATTTTTAAAATTAAAAGTCAAAAAATGCCAAAAATCCATTTTTCACCCTTTTGAAATCCCATAAAACTCCATTTTTACACCCCTGTACCAAATTTAACAAAAATGTTAGACTTTTAGAGTATGGTCATCCTAGTTAGCTACAGATCTAAAGGTGGCAACATCTATTTTTTCATCTACTACAGTAATATGTTCCCAACAATAATCTAAAGTCGAATTCTGTTAAACTTTTAGTGTATGCTCATCCTATTTAGCGACAGATCTAAAGAAACACTCTATCAATATAAATAATTTGATCCAAGAGAAAAGTTTTCTTTATCTGTTTTTCCCAAGTAGGCCTAGTAAGGTGTGGTAACTCACCTTGGTGGTGACTGTGACGGGCTGCGTGACCGTGACCGCGAGGAACTGCGTGACCTAGAGCTGTGCGATGCTGCGTCTCCCCCACCTGTCTTGGCCTCCCCCTCCCCCTCCCCCTCCCCCTCACTGGCACTGCCGGACTCTGCGGAAGAAACAACAGTCACAATTAGATGTATAGTCAGATGGCTGTTGCACTAAAAGTTGCTCCTTAAAGAGGAAAGTTATGAAGAAATGTCAGAATTCGATGAATTCAAAATATTTAACTCAGAACCGGTATTTTTTTTTTTTTTTTTTTTAATGTTCTTTCTGGTTTTGCTATCAGGTATGCTGCTTTTACTTTTTACTCCTGAAAAGACAATATATGCTGATTGCCTTCATAATAATTTCTTATATTATAAACTTGGTAGGGCCTATAAAAGTTTTGTGAGACATTTTTTAGGGTTAAGTTAGAACCTTTTTATCATACCCTCGCGATAAACTTTGTTTTTGGAGCAGTCAGTTCACTTGATTCCCGATGGGTTGGATAAAAGTGTTTGTAAACAATAGTTTTCGGGACTTGGCCTGAAAACTGTGGTTAACGGGACTAGGCCGGAAAAAAAACTTCCAAGATTTTACACCAAGAGCGCTGCTATTCTACTTACAGTAACTTATTCCATTGTACAATTCTCAAACATCTGCCTCTTTTTCTTGTAGAAACAAATGAAATAACAAACCTCTAATGATATTTGTCAACGTCAATTTTTGTTAATGCTAAACAGCTGAAATCAGTTCAAATACACAAGATAAACAATTACAACGTAAGATTTGGTACGGTATATAAGTAAAAATTTAAAAACTTTTGTCTAAACTGTCTACTATTTATTAATGGTGGTAAGATGAAAAGTACTATTCATAACTGGTCCGAAAGTGGTATACCGGTGCTCGATCTGGGCCTAATTCGAAACTCGATCTTGAACCGATAACGACCACTTTCCAGACTAGTGACGAAATATACTATAACACAGCTGATGTACATACATTAAATTAAATAAGGCTATGCTTTGTTACACAGTAGGGTATGAACAATTTTTGTTACCTGATGAACTGTTATTACTCCTGGCTTCATCACTTTCATCCTGCTTCTTCTTTGGCGACTTTTCAGTTTCTTGATCACTTTCATGCCTACCATCATCACTTTGTTTTTCCCCATCACTTTCTTGTCTTTCAGCATCACTTTCTCCTTTTTCATTATCACTTTCTTCTTTATCACTATCTCCCTTATCACTATCTCCCTTATCGCTATCTCCCTTATCACTATCTCCCTTTTCTTTGTCACTATCATTCCTTTCCCTATCAGTGTCTCTGTCTTCTTTCTCCCTTTCGCTCTCGTCCCCTTCTTTGTCTTCTTTGCCTTCTTCTTTTTCACTGTCTTCTTTTTCATTACCACTACGGTCCTTGTCCTCTTTCTCAGAAGAGCCCTTTTCTTCATCGTCTGAAATTGACAGTAATAAATTTTATTTATAAACAATTTACAATAACAACTTTTGGATCAATTTCCAAAAAAAAAAAAAAACACTTAAGTTTTAACAAAGTGATTAAAAAAAGATGAATTAAATAAGAAAATGCAATATTTTGGAGAAACTACTGAGAAAAATTAATTTCCTCAAAATATTCAGTATTGTGTGTTGCGTGGGGTCTTTGGCAAAGATTAAACTACTCAATGCAATCTAAATGTTGTTAGCACAAACAACATTTTAGAAAAATTATCCACAGAGTTGCAATTAAGAACATTTTTTTCAATAAAAATCATTGTATTCCTTCAACCGAAAAGTCTTGTATAGGTCAATGACCTTTAATACTGCACAAAACTTATTTGTCAAAGAAATTAATAGTAGTTTATGCAATGATTATATTAAGAAGGCCTTTCAGCCACGTGTAATATCTCAAGAGTGACTTAAAGCTAAATACATTCGTTGCATTCACTACTTTATCTAGACCAACTTAAACTTGGTGAGGTTAGATGCATACAGCAACTAAAACCTGAATTGTAATGGAACAATCAGCTAATGTGCGAATTGTGTGATTTCTATTAAAACACTATTACATCAAATGCAGAGCTCTCATTGGTTTAGAACATGTATTTTGATGATGAATCCATTATTAATGTGAAATGGTGGGTTTGAATTTGGTGTAATAATTTATTTCTTTATGATGATACTTTTAATATCATTTTTTGGTGCTTATTGCAACGGCCGTAGATAAAATAACTTAAAACTACATTCCCCAGTCTTCTGACAGTCTCATTTGACTAGTAGCTCATTATGTTTATCCAATAACCACTGCGTACCTGACTTGTTGGCCTGTTCCTGGGCAGCCTCCTCCTCTTCCTCTTCTTCTTCTTCCTCCTCCTCTTCATTGGGTGGCTCGAGCTGCTTCTCCCGATACCGCTGCATCTTGAACTCGGTGGCGTTGAGCGGCCGATGGGTGACCACCAGCCGAGTGTTGTTCACCTGTTGACCCGCCTTCTGGCGACGCTTACTCAGCCGCACTCTGCCGACAGTACGGGTTACATGAGACACGATGTAGTGAGAGTAATAAATTAACGGATGATGTTATGAGCATCCAATGAGTCAAAGATGGATTATTTCAGCCAGATACTTTTTCCACACAAGATGTTTGCAGAACATTCACTATTGAATGAAACAAAATTTGGCATTTGATTAACCATTTGATGTATTAACAATGTCAACTACATAACTAAAACTTAGATGCAATTTGTAAGACATACCATTCAGAAGAACAATAAACTGAAGAAAACATTTCCAAAAAATTTACAACTACGACAATTACTTTTTCAAGAATTTATTGGCAAACTCTTGAATTTTTATTCAAAACTTTTCAAGACCTTTTAAAATTAAAGACTGATTCAATGTTCTTCATTAATATTACAGTAAAAACCCCACAAACTTGACCCAATGTGGAGTTGAGTATAGCAGAGTTTGATAATTGTTGAGTTTTCCAGACCCGAGGCTTTCTCGCCATTTACTCCATCAGACTGTATTACACTGGCTTTCAGTTATGATTGGACCGCTAGCACTGAACACACATCGAACATTGTATAATAGAGTTAGTTATCAGTGGTCATAATGCAGAAAAGCGGCTGCAGTAGCGATGGAATTGCATCTAAAGACCGTAAATTTTGTATGATCAAATCAGACTGCCAAAAAGGCCGTAAATAGCGATTAGCAATGCCCGCAGCATGTTGAGTTTCCCAGATTGTCGAGATATCGGGAGTCAAATTTGTGTGGATTTACTGTCCTGACCTGGTCTCCAGCTCGTTGTAGTAGACTCCATCAGGCCGCATGACCAGGTAGTAGTTCTCCTCGTAGCCTTTGCTCGCCTTGCTCTTGACGTTCCAGTTGTATTCCCTGGCCATCTTGTACTCATACTCCTCATCCTCTGTGTACTCTATGCTCTGCATGAAGTCGTTGCGCCGCTTCTCCAGTGTCGTTTCCGTCGGCAGGAAGTACGCCACAAACTGCTCTCCGCTCTCGTCCATCACACCCCTGTGTTTCAACAGAAGGTTTTATTTAAAATAATACATTGCACTTTATTGTTGTCACCAGTAATCGTCAACTTGTACTTTTGTACAACTCATATCTATATTACATTAACAGTAGTCGTACTAACCTAAACTAGTCGGGACTAGTTCAGTTCAGCGAATTTTCAGAATATGCAAACTTCATAAATCATGGAAGATATTGACTTGGTTACTTCCGCCGTTTTGTCTAACAAGGCATATGGTATCAATAAATCAATCAATCACCAGAATTCAATGAGGATCAGACCCCCAAGGAAAGTGTTCGTTAGCAATGGAACCGTGTTAAAAATAAAGAAATACCAAACTAACATTGAAACTACGTTCATCAAGAACGATCAAAACACTGAAAATCAGTCCCAATAGCTATAGAATTGTGTCTATTAACAGTAAATTCCATGAAATATCAGTAATTGGGATTTCCTTTTTACGAAAAGAAATTTTTTTAGGACAAATGTGTTTGAATTTGACAGATTATCGGAGCAGCGGGGTTCAGAATCGCAAGACTCTATTTTACTTTGCACTTAATTGTTATTACCGCTAATGGTCTACTTGTACTTTTTTACTACTGATATCTATTTTCATTTATTTAATATCATACAAGTTTTTACAACACTTACAAGATATATAATGTTTGGTTGAATATGTAGTCAAATTATTGGTAACTATGATAAAAGGTGTATTTTAACCAACGACCAGGGAATACCATAGATTGGCAATGTGGTGCGCGGATTGATGCCGGGTTGCAATGAAGTAAAGGGTATCACGACATATGAGTGCTTGTGCGTAGCACAATAACAAGCATCGAGCGCTTTGTAACTGTCACTGCAAGTGCGGAAACTATTGTGAAATATTTACTGTGATGCTGCACGGCTGTACAAAAATTCAAGGAAAAAACTATTCTAGGTAGCGTACGTTGGGGTAACCTTCACAGCTACATACATACTCTATTATGCCCATCAGCTATAATATGTTAAATGATACACCGTTGTACCTGATCATAGCCTGAGACATCTCCTCTATCTGCGCCGGCACCGGCCGCCCGACGGGCGCCGGGTCTGAGTCGAAGATTACTTGTGCGCACGGATACTTCCACAGCTGAAACAGATAAATATACAAGTGTGATTTTGATTCTTGGCTAACAAAAATGATTGCTTTGAAGCTTATCTTAAGCTTTTGGTTCACTTGCATAAAAACAAACAGAGACTTCAAGAGTCAAGAATTTTATTTGCCGTTAAATATACAAGGATACAATAGGCATCGTCACATCTTAAAAAACGATTTCTTGTCCTTCTTAAACAAGACAAGTTGATACTTAATTGGTTACATTCCACTATTTTATTGCTCTATCTTTATCAATATACTATTTTTATTTTATCTAAACCGGGATTCCTTTTAGTTGCCGGATCTTAAATTAATTACTGGCATTCAAAGAAAAAGCTACTAGTACTATGAGTATAGGCTAACTAAGGGTGTGTAGATAGAAGGAGGAAATACAAACTATTTACAGGAAATTAAGGCTTTAACCCTTGGGCTGTCTGAAGCTGATTAGGTCAGCTCATTATTTCACTATGAGAACTGCCAAAACCGATGTAATCCGTCCTTTGATGTGAGACCTGCCAGAGGCCGATCTCACTGGCCCGACGCTCAGATCAAAAGATGTGAAAGTAGTAATTCCGTAGTTATTATTACGACTAATAGTCGTCATAGCTACAGAATGACTACTCAGATCTTTTTCTTCTATTAAACAACATTGAGTCGAAAGATGAATCAATATATCATTAGTTCAATATCGAAAAATCGCAAATTAGATTTTTACTTGACACTTCAGTCTATTCAATTATTAACTACAGTTACAATACAACACACGTTACACTTACTACAATGAATTTTAACACAAACTTATCTTACATTTTTCATTATTCTATTTATAAAATTAAAAATTGAAATGAATGCTGAATGAACAGATGGACATAAAAGATACACATATATGATACCTTGAAATCAGGGAAGATGGGTAGAATCTCAACAGGAGTGACATTAGGCTTGCTGTAGTGTTTCTCGATAGTTTGCTTCGAGTCTACGAATGTCTTTTCGATGGCCTTGATTTGGCTTTCACGATCCATATATAATGTTTCATCCTAGAAAAGATATTATAATAATAGTCTAAATATTAACTCATTAAAAATCCTATATTTTTTATATAAAGACCCAATGAAAAATACTGACATTATCCTAACTACTGACATAAATAAAAGATATGTCATGCAAAATTTTTAATGGAACCATCATTGGAAGAGCGTCATTAAGCTACTTTAATGTGCTTACATTTATTGATATTCTACCATTAAGAAAACAATTGTCTCTTTTCTCACAAGAAAGTAAGCAGGGTCAAAATATACTCTAAGGACAGGAGTGCACATAAAAATACACGGAACAAACACTTTTATTTCAGTTTGTTCCATATTTAGGAATAAGCAACAGTACAATGTAATAATTCTCCTAAGGGGCCATAGATAAATTTTCTCAACCCTTTTAGTGTTATGACAGTATATCAGATTACGGATTTTCAATGAAAAGTGCTAAGATCCAAAATATCAGCTCGCCACCGATGTCCATACTGCAGACTTAAATTGGAATATCGGTTGTCTTGATTGTTATTTCATAACACCAAAGATTCCTTTCGATTCACCATAGATCGAGGTCTAAAGTATCACCTCATTGAGGTAAAAAATTTATTTTTTAAGATTTTTCCCACTGGGCTTGCCTTCATTCCTTTTGCAAACCTTCACACTTTTCATGTGTTAAATGAATAAAACCCCAGCACTTTTCAAAATTTATGTGCAGTAGGCTTAACAATTAGGCTTTAAAACCAGAAAATTCCTAAATAAATTTGATCAAATACTAAGTCTTAATTTAAAACATTTTAGAAATATGACAAAAATTTAAAACTTTTAGACAAAAAGATATTTTATACTTAGGGGAGGATTAACTCAAATAAGCAAAAACATTTTTATGTTCAAGTTGTTCTGACAGCTAGTCTACGACTATGAATATTAGTGCATGAAATGAGTCTTACCTTAAAGTTCTTTTTAATACTGTAACCAACTTTGGCCTCAACTTTATCCATAGTCTGAGGCTGGAATCTCGTTTGCTCGGTGGAAATGTACTCCGTCCTCCTTAGCCATGACACACTCCGTCCGTGATGTCGAGACCTAACCAATCAAACAGGCCACATTTCAGTTCCCATTCAACCACAAATTAACCCTAGAGAAGTCACATCTTTTGCCCGACACATTTGGTCGCATGGCGTCAAAATGACCGCAAATTGTATTTTGGGATATATTGCAGTAAAAGAGTGATCAAATCTTTTTGTAATTAATTTTTATTTACTTAGTCATAATGTAACATTTACATAGGCCTAGTTAATATTTTATTACTTAGAAAATGAAATTTAGTTATTTCTTCATATACAAAATTTGCACGACACATTTGGTCGCATGGTGTCAAAATGACCGCAAATTGTAAATTGGGGGTATAATACAGTAAAAGAGTAATCAAATCTTTTTGTAATTATTTTTTATTTACTTAGACAATGTAATATTTACATAGTTAATATTTTATTTCTTAGAAAAATAAAATTTTGTTATTTCTTAATAAACAAAATTTGCACGACACATTTGGTCACATGGTGCCAAAACGACCGTGCTCCACAAACAAACGTACGCACAGATTGAATGCTCGCAGCGGACCGATCGATATTTTGCTGGTGGAGGTAGGGGAAGGTGGAGGGAGAATACACTGACCGACATCGCACTGCCTCACCCTATAGCGTAGTAAAACAAAAAAAAAACGGAATGCCGCGGAACTTTTGATGCCGCACGACCTCTCTAGGGTTAATTGTTTGCAAGCGTACCGTATTCTTAATCAGATTACAGTAGACACCCTCTCACCAGCCACCTCAGGACAGAACCTCCGGCCAGACTTCTAAATGGCCAGATTAACCTACAGTTTACTCAACACATTTAACTAAAAACCATAAATTTATGTTCTAAAAATTAACTATTATTGTGTATTTAATCAAAGATTAGTAAACTCGCGTAACTCACTTTGTTATCAACTTTAACAGACACAATTTACTCTTTCAGACATTGTAATAGAACAGAAATCACAATCGACAAAAGACAGGCATTTTCTACCCAATGGAACTGCATTTGATGGATGATTATGTCAATTGAATTTTTAGCCTAATTCATAGAAATAGATTTTCTAGCAATAGTGATGGAATTTGTCTATTGACCGTAGCACCAAATGAAGATCACAAAGCAAAACAGTACAGAGACACATGATTTTAGAAGATTTATCCTACTTAAACATCTAGAAATCAACAGTTGGACTGAGATATTTTGATATTTGTAACAAAAAATTGTAGCTTTAAAAAACAAACCAAATCATTAAAGATAAAAAAGTAATCTATGTGGAGTTAATATTACCTCTTTGAATCAGTCTGGGTCAGAATGTCTTCTTCTAAAAGTTTTTCATCGGCTGGATCTAGAGTTTGTCCAAAATCAGGAGTGTACAAGTCTTTGTTTATCAGATCTATAGTAACTCCTAGATCATGTTCTGTCAAAACTTCATATTTGTAGTTTCGTTCCAACGACGTAGGGTTGTATTCTATGAACCTGTCAAAATACAAAAAACAAAATATGTTTATTATGTGGAGGCGTAGTAGGCTCATTTTTCTTCAGGTATACCTACTTTTATTCATATGTAACATAACAACTGCTATTTGGATTAATGAAATATAAATGTTAATTGAGATTTTATTTCATTAGGTTGGTAGAATTAAATTTTTTAAATCTATTGAAAATGTTGTCTGTTCAAGCTTGATTTCTTATACTATGAAATATATTACTTTCTGTAAACTCTGATCTAAAAGATAAACCCAAATTTGGGTATTTATACACATTGTATAGGTGGATGACAGGTGAATCCTTGATGATCAGACAAATTAATTTGCAGGCGCAAACCGAATCTAAGTTAATGTAGGTAGGTGGAAGCTGTGAACACCCCTTCAACTATCCAAACCCTTTCATCAAGCTAAAAAAAGCTCATTTTATGATGCTAATGTTTGGAACTTTTATGCCCCAACCCTGAATTTGCTTCTTTCCAGAATAAAATTTATTGGCATTATGCCTATTGTACTTATAAGAAGCTTGAATTTTCACAGGCTCAACTAACACAATATTTTATTTGTCAAATTTTTGTGGGATTTTTAAAGTTCTATTGTTTATTTTCAAGCCTACTCAGCTTGAATTTTTATATAAATTTCTCCTGTAAAAAAACTTTTCTTCTACTGTATTTGAGGGGGGGGGGGGGGTATTTACGCTAAGGCCATCAAGGTTTGAGTCTGAGAAGTTATGGCAAGCCTAAGCATAGAGCAAGTTATATTATAGTTAGGGACACTATGCTTGGGTAAACTTAGTCTTGATTCTTCCCAACAGTTTGTTGATGAAACACCTACAGCTATGATCTAAAGCCTAACATGGTCAACCGCAACCGTAACTGAATCATTTCATGAGTTATATCAATAACAAATTGTTCACATTGATTAGAAAATTAAAACCAAATTTAAATCATATGGTTTCATAACATTTAATGATGCAGTTTGAAAAAAGGAGCCACAACTCTCAGCTCCAGCCCCAAAATTAGCTGGCTTCACTTTCACATCTTTTAAAATGACTGGGACGGTGGCGACGTCCTGTAATCCAGCTACTTGGAGGTCACGAATTGTGGATAGTTATGAGCGATGGCTTGTGGATGCGATATTCCCTGGTGGGGATTAACGTCCGCTCTAGTGAATACTAGTTCATCCATAAGTATCATCCTCATAATTAGACCAATTCGTATATGGGAGGTTGAAATTGTGGTTCGGATCCCACGTTAAACTGTAGGTCCCTAGATACCATTGGCTGTTGGGCTATGAATTAACAGTCCTGTCTAAGGAGAATGTCGGCCTTAGTCAGTAACAAGACTACAAGATCGCGCCACAATCATCCTACACTCATCCCTCATTCATACTTGGCTTTAAACTACCTATTGAGTTAGGTCGCCATTTCAATAAAAGGTATTAAAGGTATTAAAGGTATTTAGAGACCCTACACTCAGGATCAATCGTGGAGGACTGAGGTTAAGGAAAAAGGTGGTAGCTTAAAATATAAGGGAGTTAAAATTTAGTCAAAAGTGGTAGGCCTAAGTGAACTTACCTCCTTGATTCGAATGGGTAGGTGATGAATTTCGGATCAAAAGGAATGTCTGGAAGAGTGTTGCAGTATTTGACTCTGGTTACCAATTCAGACCTAAAAGAAATAATAGGCCCTATTAAATCTATTCTGCATTTTAAGTGCCAATTAATGCTGCATTTACTTTAGAGCCAATGAAACAAATAGGCCTAGCCTGCCGGAAGTTGACTATAGCAAACAACTTAAGGTTAATCTCATAAAGTGTTTTGCAATCTGAAAAGTAAAACTCAATATTTACCTAGAAAGAAATCTTAATTGTATTTACTGTTACTTGCCTTAAGATTGGCCTACAGTAGGCTATACTCCCTCTTAACTGGCCACCTTTTAACCGGCCACTACTGTAACCGGCATACAGTACCTCGTTACAAAACCAACTTCCTTTTAACCTGCCATTTTCTAACATAACATTGCTTTAAATGGGGTCTTGGTTTTCTGAAAGGTTGTTTTTATATCTAAATTATCTTTCAAATAAATTACAGTACACTTCATATTGCAGTTAGTTTCGGAGAACAATTTAAGCGACTTCCCTAAACGGAAGTGAACGCCATCGGAAATTAATAG